>MCJB01014347.1:47942-76068 GCA_002018475.1 Nicotiana obtusifolia | reverse complement strand
GGGGGCACACGCACTAACAGTTGTCCAGTAACCAAAGTTTACTGTAGTGTAGAGGTATGACAGGAGGAGAGAGACCTGTGCTGAACAAACTATAATTTCCAGCGACCAAAGCGCCAAAATGATCATGCATGCACACAAAGAGTGATAGAGCTAACATATAAAGCAACAGGATCTATACAGGTAAGTTAAAATTCATTTCCAGGACAAATTTACAGTGAAGAATTAAGCAACGTAATATACAGACTGAAATGAGACCAAACCAGGAAGAGGGGCAAGAAAGATAGAAATAGAAAATGAGATAGACTCCCAGCGTTCAAACTCCTCCACAAAATTTTAAATTGCAAGGTTCATAATACTACAAAATATACTTGCCTAAGAAAAATATTTATTGTTCAAGCTGTACAATCTTTAACCAATATGTAAATTACTCCCATCCTAGCTCATGAACTGCCTATGCTAATAATCACATACATTGATGGCAATGGATTTTGAAAATAGCCTCTCCAAACAAGGAGAAATGATAGCCTGATAAGCACGAAACGGTATCGTCTATTTTTCTCCATTAGTTAAAGATATAAGCAGGAAATTGCTGAAGGCACATTAAGGGTATCTCATGGCACCCAGAAAAGTTACCAACCAAACTTTGGTGCCTCAAGAAACAGTTCGCCCATAGCAGACGGATGCAAGGTAAAGATTTTTTGCCCATTTCTCCTGCAGCGAGAAAAATCAATGGTTAACTCTGGAACCAGGAGGCCAAAAAAACGAGAGAATGACAAAAGGAGTGGATCGCGTTAAGAAAAGCATAATTGATTAAATAAACAACCTTGACATGAGTGCTAGGAAAAGCAGAAGTACGAAGTGTCTCTTGTGTTTCATCTGCAGGTTTCCTTCTTGGAACACTTAGAACAAGAGCAGCTTGATCCCATGTGGCTGCAGTCGATGTGATCCTATAACCAGCATCCCATCTCCTATGGATCCCTTCACTAGGATAGAGAAAATCTAATTCCACAACCTGCAAATTATATAAAGTATAAATATACCCAACTCCAAATTTGAAGAAAATAGCAAGTGACCCCATAAATAAATAAAATAAAAAGAAAATCCATGATAAAAACCTGATCGGAGAACCCAGCCCCACGCGACATAACAATTGCCCATCTACTTCCTGCAGTTGCCATGGCAGTGACATAAAACCCCTCTTTCCATTTTTTGTTTATCCACTTGAATGGAAAAGACTCGCTCACTTTGTATGATTGCTGCAGATACTGGGTACCTGAGATATTACCAACAAAACTAGGTTTAGTCTGCTCCAATTCACAGATTATGATGCAAAACATGTATAGCATGTTGCCGGAGATACACTAACCCTTTGACATGATAACTAATGAGCTCCCATTATTAGCTCCTGCTATGGCACTAATATAATAATTCTTCTCCCATTGCTCCATAATCCATTCCTATGTTTAAACATAAACAGAGGGAATCAGCTAAAGCCTGAAGGAGTAAACTGAATTATGCATAAGTTTACTATAGGTATAGCATATTAGACATGCAAATATGCAACATAATTTAATTTGAACATGCTTCAAGATTAACCACTCTTTGGGACATGAGAGACCTTGTGAAGAAAAAGAGGTGACAGTTCATAAACTTGGGCACTGAACCCAGTCCCCGCATCCATGATTAGGGCCCACAAGTTCGAACAAGATGCCACACTGCTGATAAATAGTCCGTCCTCATTTCCTTTCTCAATGTGCTGAGCTAGCCTCATATCAGCAACGTTATAGTGATACCTGCAAGCCCAAACAGTGTCACTGCATTGTTCACAAGCTCAAATCAAAGATATTTCGGCCAAACTGTATATACCTTTGCTTCATTGGGCGACGAGCATTGTAAACACTGATCCATTGTGTCGCAGGCATTCCCATGCGAACCTTCTTCTTTGGCTGTTCATCATCATCTTCTTCCAATGTCAATCTTCCTCTTTTCTGCCCAACCTGGTATATAAGCTTTAGAAAATGAAAAACACATTAGCAAAATTCTACTTCTTCTGCTGATTCTTCAACATAAAGAGAAGCCTGCAATAAAGATATATGCAAATAATACCTACCTTCTGCGCACCATCAGTGTTGATTGGCCTGATGTCCGGATTTGGACCTACTACTCCATCAAATAAGGAGATATATTTAGCATAGTTAGGCTCCTCGTCAAACTTCAAGTTCACAACATATTCCACAAACTGTCTAAACGGAGCAGGGCAGAAGCAGCAAAGAGTTTCTGGAGAAGTTGCCATCTTTTTCTTACAGACAAGGAAACCTTTGTTCTCGCCCTACACAAAAAAAAATGGTGTCATCGCAAGGAGATATTTACAAGTAAAATGCCGCTATTAAGTTGAGAAAAATGAAAACCTGGTATCCCTGCCAAGGCAGCCGGCCGCGGAGAAGAAAGACGAGAGTGTAAGCCAGCGACTCTAGATCGTCCCTCCGGCTTCCAGTCCTTCCAAGGTGAGCATGGACACTAGCATACCTTACAGTTCCTCTGAGGCAATGGTTCTCTTGATCGTCAGTAGCCACGGACACAAAACAAATGTAGCCAGAGATAAGACAAATAGAAGTACTGAATATTGTACCTAAAGACATCAGGCCGTTGATCATATTCCACATGTAAGCCAGTAGAAGTATCACGCCACCTTGTTGCTGGAGCATTCAAACAGGTAGATCAGCATGACCATATTATGCAGAATAGAGCATGATGAAGATTCCAAATCGAAAGACAAAATTCTTCTTTTCCAATTTTAATTTACTCACCTAACCCAAGATCAACAAGAAACAATTTTTTCTCATCAGGAGTTCCAGGAGTTCCAAGAAGAAAGTTTTCAGGCTTTACATCTCCATGCACATACCTTCAAAACAATATAAGTGAGACAAACCAATCAGATCAATTAAACATTGTTTATCTGTTGTGCCTGTTGTTTTTTGTTTTTCTTTTCGGGGAGGTCAGAATAGACAGTGTAAGCCATAATGCCCAGAATTGGTAATCTATCTAAAGATAGAAAACAGCTTCCTATATGTAGTATGCTAGGAACTGTTGATCTAAGCATGATGTACTTACCCTCTGGAGTGCAATTTCTCGAGTATGGAAATTGCTTCAATGGCAATGCATGCTACCATTTCAATAGACATCCTAAATCAAAAACATAAAAACCAAAAGGCTGGCGTTGAGGTCCAAGGAACAGCAATATGTTTAAAGATAAGAATGTTCTATAATACTATAAATAAAGAATAGATCTTACGCATGGGAATTATTGTTCCAAACATCCCACAAACTAGGACCAAGCATATCCATAACCTGCAATTTGATTACAGGAAGTCAGCAGTTCAAATGGAGATAGGAATCAACTGCAACTTGAAACGAATGATAAAGTAACCCCATTACACTGCTGATGACATACCATAATATAGTAATCACCTTGACGTCCCTTGTAATGTACACATGGTATACCATGACTACCACCAAGGGCACTAGAAGCAACAGCAAAGGGCATCAACTATTAGAAAATCTTTTGTTACCAGATATCAAAAATATAAGAAGACAAACCGAAGGAACAAGTGTTAAATGACCACATACTTGTACACCTGCCACTCATAAGGTGGTCCATAGTTACAACCTTTGCTGCTTCTGTGCTCGAATTTCAAGGCAACCTAGAACCAAAAATGATAATTTCATCAAATGCATAATTAAGAGAATCATCTTCAGCATACAACAAATAAAACAGTAAATAATAGGAAAAAGTATTGTTGTACCTCGAAAGCTCCTGGGCCAGTTCTTTCATGTGGATTTGGTGGGTTTGTACGACGACCCACATACACTTGACCAAATCCTCCTTTACCAAGTTTCCTATCAATCCTATAAGCTGGTGATCCACCAACCTGGACCTATTGCATGCAAAAGGAAAAAATGTAATACAACAATCAAATCAAATGTTTCAATGTAAAACCAGGAGGAAGTGAAAAGCTGGAAGAAAAACAGTATAATATCTCCATGTTGACAGGACTAGAGACCTAATAACCCCGGCAACCACAAACAAATAATATCAGAACCAAAGTTAGCGACAAATAACTAATAGAATAGAAAAATATAAGTGTCTATTGTGTGTGTGACGTCACAACCCAAACTAGGAGCCATTCCCTGCACTCCCTATGCTAGTCCCTACCAAAGCATCTCGACCCAGCCCATACTCAGCCTATCCTTCAATTCCCCCAAACAAAACCTCAAAACAACAAATTCTCACTGAGAAAACTGACAATAAAATTCAAAGGAGTCAGAACAAACATAAGGTGCACACCTGTAATCTACGTAAGTGCAGTCCCAAATACACCCTAAAAGACTATCTTTCCACAGTAAACACAATATTACTGCAAAACTTCCCTCACCAATTGCAGATAGAAGTTCTATGCACGGATGGTGCAAAAAATAATTACACAATCAAGTCACTTTTAGATAATTACAAGTAAATCTCTTGACTAGCATTAATTGATAATCTAGTAAAAAAGATAACTAACCTAATATCACAAGTTAAAATTCACTCTCTTTACACTGTCAGTCCTTTTTAAAAAGCTATAAACTAGAACTCGGACCTAGAAATCTGCCACCCCGTGACTTCAGAGTACAAACTGAAAATTACATGGCCAGTGGATATCTAAAGGTAAGCCACCTTAAAATGTGGGATTTGTAATCATTAAAATAAGAAAGGTCTGCTAAAATAGGTAAAGGTGACTTGATAGTGTAACACTTAGTTATCGTGATGGTGTATATAACTTAAACTATTTAAAAACAAGCTATAAACTAGAATTCGGACCCAGAAATCTGCAATCTCATGAGTCCGTGACATGCAGAGTACAAACTTAAAATTACATCCAAAAATACACAACACAATTATCTAACTTAAGAGACAAATTTGTTTAACGAAAACAGAGCATAAATAAAATATAATACCCTTTCAGGCAGTGGAGCAGTGCTGCCTTCATCCTCAGCAGCCAAGTTCTTATCGCCGCCGCTTTGGCCGCCTCCACTATCATACTCATCCATCTGTTTTTCTCCTACTTCTTCTTCCTCCTTCTCTACTTCCTTCTTCTCCTTATCCTCTTCACCGCCAGACGCTGTTTCCTTTACAGCATTTTCATCATCTACTGGTAAAATTACCTCTTTAACCTCCTCGTTATTTGTATTTTTCTTCTTCCTTCCTCCAACTACTCTATGTCCTGGGGCTCGCCTCTGTCTCGTAGTCCGTGCGACAGTCGCTCGCCTTGTAACTCTCTTGTTGTTGTTGTTAGGTTCTGCTTCAATCGGTCGACGGGCTCTGCGCACTCCACTACGCAGTTGAGGCATATCGATCATCCATCAACTTGACAAAACCCTAAATCGACCTTCATCAATCAGGCTGCCTTCGAACTTCTAGAATCTTCCACTACCTCACACCACCACCAACGGATCTTCGAGGTATAATCGGAATTACATAAATTGAAGCTTTAAGAGATCTGTGGAGAGAGATGATGAAAACAATGGCTCCAGAACAACGTGCTTTGCCTCGAGAGAGACGACGAAAGTGATGAACAAAGAGAAGGCAAATTCTGGTTCTTCTCTTTGATTTTTGTAAATTTATTAGAATTTTCCTTTTCTTTAATTACTCTTTAATTTTATTACTCTTATTGGCGATAAGTTTTCTCCACTTTTTCCAAAAAAGAAAAATTGAAAATATTGTTTGGTTTATAAAAGGTGATGAAATTTTGGACAATTTTTAAAGATGAATTTTTTGAGCTTCAAAACGTAGTTTAGACTAGTTCTTTAAGATTTTAAAGTTATTTGCTCACAAAATTTTAACTTTTGTTTCAAGTAAAATATATGTATAAATAAAATTTTTAATTTTCAAAAATTATTTTTCATCTCAGCTTCAGAGACATTCAACCAAATTTAAATCCAAAATTAACTTAGTGACTCGGTTAGTTGGCTACCTTAACTACAAGATAAATTTTCACCTTGTAATTCCCTCTCTTATTTTCCTCCCCTATCCTTAATTTTTTTTTTTAAAAATACAATATATAGTTTGAATTAGCATATATTTTTTAAATATTATGATAAAAATTATATAATATTTATGTGCTTATAAAATTTTAAAAATTGTGATTTTAATATGTGATAACATTTATATAGTTATGAAATCTTTTCAATAAAGATAAAAAAATATAAAACTAATCATTTTCAAATTTAAAAATATATCACATTTTTTGAAATATGCTAAAAAGAAAAATATATTCCACAACTAAAAAGGAAGTAGTTACTGTGTGCTCAAAGAGGTGTTATTATGTGGACTATGGAGTTCTCATTAACCTTTGTTTCTTATTCATTAACTTTTCGAGTAAACTACTTGTGATGATCGAGATTTTTGGTGATTGTATTTTGTAGTGGCGGTTGACGAATGAGAAAACGGCAAATAAGATAAGTGATTCTATTGGATGTAGTTTATATCGCTAGAAGGAGTAATTGCTTCAAATTTACTCTCTTTTGTCAACTAAACCTAAGTTTAATTTATAGAGTTTTCCGAAATAAAATAATCTAATATGATATAAGCGCACTCTTAAAATTCGCTAGAAACAGTAAATAAGTATTCTCTTGCTTGAAAAAAATAGTAACTTGACCAAAATTACTGTCCAAGGTCTTGCGCTAATTTACGCAAATGTCTGTTTCAAAATTACTATTTAGATTTTATCCTTATTTTCAAAAAACATTGTGCAAACACAGCCCTTAAAAAAATTACCCTTCTAGACAAACTTAGGCTTAGGTCTAATGTTTGCTCATATACTGATCAACCTTACAAACAAAATATTAGATTATCATCTTAAGCTTGCAATAACTTATAAAATTTTCGGAGTAACGTTTCTCATAAGATTTTTATTAGATCATGATTTAAAAAGTTCATAAGTTGTAACGAAATGAAAAGAAAAATGGTCTATCTCTAGACAACTGTCCCAAAGACAATAACAAAATTTTCTGGAAGTTCTTGCATCCACTAGTCGACTTTTTTTTCACTACATGAACCATTTTCCCTTCATTTTCTTCAAAACCCCAAAATTTCAGAGAGAACACTCTCTTATTCATGAAGCTAGTTATGTGAGATAAGAACTCTTATAAGACTGTAAGTGTTTGGTTCTAGGACGCCGATACATTTGCAACCGCTTCATTTTGCCCTAAATGTTATTATACACAGTAACAATTATATTACTAACGAACTCACATTCCTATATAACAGTCATTCGAGTTTTCCTCGGAATCGATTTTTAAAGTTATATTTTATCTCTCTATAACAATTTTTTACCTTTAACGGCAATATCCATATTTATAGCAGAATGTTCTTTGTAAAATTACCCCTCTATAACAGTCATATAAAATTATTAAGATTCCTAATAATAGTTTTAAAAGTATATGCACACAATCTTTTTTATTAAACAAAATTTCTATCTTGCATAAGATATAAGATTTGAAGATTTACACATGATATTCTTTTCATTGGACAAATTCCAAAAAAAAATATTTAGATAGAAAATTTAACTGTTAACTTTTAAGCTCTTCAATTGTCTTCAAGGGAAAACTATTGGATACCTTTTTGCTGAAAATTTAGAGACGAATCTTCAATAATTCAAGCGTTATATCGCTAGTAAGAGAATAAATCTACAAAAGAAGCTACAATTACAAAGTTAGAATAAATCTACAAAAGAAGCTACAATTACTAAGTTTTTCCATCAATTTTGAAAGAATTTATTTTTCTAGGCAGCTTTAAAATGTCTGCTTTAGAGTTTAAATCTTTATACATTTAGTTATGAATTTATTAATAATATATTAGCTTTCTTCAATATTTTACTAGTGAAATATGAGATTTTAAATTAAATAATTTTTTTATCTTTTACATGTAACATTAAAAAAGGAAAAATAATTAATTTTTGAATAATTTTTATCTATAACAGCCAAAAAAAATTTAAACGTCAAATGTTGTTATAGGTGTATAATAAGCATTCAATATAAAAGCCAAATAATATCATAACAAACGAAACAGTTATAAAGAGGGTTAATTGTACTTGCATCCAAATACAGTCGCTAATAAATGTTATTTTATACAATATACAATAACTATTTAATATTATTAATGAACAACAGTAAAAATAGAAAGGGAAGGCGATAGGAATTACATTACACATTTTGTTTCTCTGTGAAGTGAAAATCTAGAGGACTGTTCCACGAATTCTGCCATTATAGAACTATAGAAAAGAACATTTTGTTTTTTGTTTTGAACTTGTTTTTCAGATAGTTTTGTATAATTTGGAATACAATTATTGACATTTCACCTTCTTTCGGCACTAGATCCAATACTAGCCAAATGAGAAGCAAATACGATCCAGTTCAACAAATTTAACACACAAAAAAAATATAGAAAAATTCCAGACGCAGCTTTTATGTCATTCACTTGCATGCATCCGAATAAAGAAACTAGAGAAACTGAGAAAAATAAATTGTTTCCCTCTGGTCACAAAGGCACTATTTGAACTGCACTGTACAATTCCAAAGCCAGTGACCTAATGACTGCAGCAAAATTAGGTTCTCATCTTCCTATTTTAAATTTGTCAAGGAAAGGAAAATGAAAAGACAGTTTCCTCACAAGTATGAATCATATCTCAGATCCAGCACCCTTAACATGTTTGCCTATAGTTTTGACGGGAAATTTGAAGGAAGAACAGAAGCGATTTTGAGAAACCGAATGAGAATGAATAACATCTTCTTCTATTGGGGTTGGAAGATCAAACCCCAAGCGCCCAGACGAAACAAAAGGGAGACGCAAATAGTGTTCATGCTTGACCTGCAGGAGTGTTCCAATGCATTTTTTGATTAACCAAACATTCATATTACAAGGGTTAAAATATGAATAAACTTAAAACAGCACACCTCATTCCTGACCGCGAAGCAGTAATTCTCTCAGGCTAAAGGTAATAAATACGTCTATAGAGCATTTATGTTAACAAATGGTAGTTTCACAACCCCATGAATTAGAGAAACAATGTATGACAACTTAAACTGTTTGTTCCGAGTATGCCAAACATGAAATAACACATGAAACTAGGAATCAAACAATTCATTCAATCATTGGGGTAAAACGCGACACAATGGGGAAAGTTCCTATGCTTAGTGACAATATAGGTCTACTACATTCGATTGAATGAACTGAAGTTCCCCCATATAAGTACCTACCTATGATGATCAAATAAGAACACAGTGAACAAGCGAGGTCATGAACGCATTCTCTAGCAGGTAACTTATTTTTTCCACTGAACAAAGATGCTTCCAAGGAAATAAGATAGCAAACAAGATATTGAGTTGTTCCAAGGGTTTAGGAAAGTAAGCAGACTAGAACTAACTGCTATGCAAGGGATTAGATAATATACGCTGGATGGAGACAAAACTATATATTTTCAAATAAATAGGGATGTCGTTCAAGCTAAGATACAATTCTAGCTTCGCCCAAACGAAGCAAGAGTAGGAACTACTTTGACGTCTTGTCGTAGGGTCTATTTGTTTTTTTTTCTTTTCGTGATAATAGCTACCTTGCACTTTCATGAGCGAGTTTCAGTCTGACGTATGACGCAGACAAAATAGTATCTGCAAATTAGCAGGCTGAAATTTATGTGTTTGTTCAAGTCTATAAGATGACTAACTTACAACCCACTTAATAAGAGACAGAAGCAAGAAGCTTTAGAAGTATGATAAATACACCCTCTGGAAACCACATGGACACCAACATCAGGAGAATTGTACCAAGGCATGAAGAATCCAAGAAAACATGATGTGCAACAAGTCTAGAAGGTTCAGAGAACGAACACAAGCAGCAAAGAAGAACACATATACAATGATGGAGAGCATGTAAGTTGAGGCATTGAGAATAATTGTTACATTAATTAAAGGTTCTCAAGCAATTGCAGTTCATCGTTACCTATTTTCCATTTACATAATCCAGAAGTCTTTTGTCAAGCTCAAAACGCCCACAAAGAAGTTTCTGCAGTAAAGAACTTGCAAATGGCATCAGCACAGAATTCCAGCATTAACAGAATACGGATAACTGAAATCTCAAGAAGGACAAGTTAAAACTGATTCTAAGATGCCAAATTCAAGTACCTATATTTTCACTAAAGAAGGAATAAGATATTGCTAAGTATCATGTTTAAGAACAAACAAATATAGCACAGAGAGCAAAAGTAACCTGTTTTTCTCGCTACTAACTTTAATAATCAAAAGGCTGTACTGTCTATGACTCTATTCACTGTGCTTTACGTTCTTATTTGTTAGTTGTTTATCTCTATCTGTTATTTCAATTTGTTTTTATCAAAATATTTTTAAATAATTTAGTTGTGGAGTTTATGACTAACCGTTGTTTTCTTTCATTGTTGATCAACTAACTATCTTCTTGTTTTTATTCTGATTTTATATGGCTTTTTGGTGCTGTTCCTTCTTGTCTATATTTTCATTAATGTGGTGCTTATGCTTTCCTGAGCCGAGGGTCTATTAAAAACAACCCCTCTATCCTCACAAGGTAGGGGGTAAGGTCTGCGTACACACTATCCTCCCAAGACCCCACGGTGTGGGATAATACTGGGTATGTTGTTGTTGTAATTTAGTTGTGAAGTTTGAAAAACAGATATTCAAAGTAAACACACATATATGAAATGCTCAGGCATCGAGTGACCAAGTAGGTCAACAAGCTCAGAGAAATATCTCTTTGATAAGAAAATCCACAACAATGGTATAAGAGAATAACTTGGAGATCGAGGTGGTAAGAGGCTAGGAGGGCCAAAAGAGGAAAGTGTTCCATTGTCCCATTCCACGGACAGCACTGGTGGAGGAGAAAAAATATTAATGCGGAGTTATTTTGGCAGGGAAAGCATCATCTTTTGGTTGTGTTTGAACTTTTGGTAGAATTTTTTAAAAGTCTAAAGGATTAATGAAGTCATATATTAGAATGTGTCTGAGATGCACAACATCTTATATTCATTGAACTAGGTTATCAGAGATATTCTGTATTTAGTAGAATATTTACTTGCCTTGTCAGGGGTAGAGAAGAATTATTTAACATATTGTTGCGGCAAAGATCAGTTGGACCAGACTATAAAGTAGCCCAAAGCTTCACCAGCACACAATTACCTAATTTGTGATCAGATGTTAACGAAGAGAATGGGTCTCTACTTCTCTTCTATGGGTTCCCAGGCTTACTCAAGGAAGGGTCCTAACTAAACGAGTCATGAATGGAAGCTTTTTGTAGGGAACTGGACTTAGGCTAACATCGGCTAGTCCAAAGACTAGGAAAGCAATAAGGGATGCGGCAAAAAAGCGGGAAAATAGCTGAAGCCAATTGAATTTGACTGATCAGTTGTGCATATGTACTATATCCAGAACTGTGCAAGATGTGTTATACAAGAAAAGATAGTCTTTAACAGGTCTATCATCCAAGTCGGAGATGGTTCCAATGAAAAACAAATTATTAACGTCAAATATACGGAAATAGAAAAAGGCACAAAGTGAAAGCAAACAGTTTAAATATGCAATAGGATATATTAGATCCGCTTGGGAACAGAAAGGGAAGGCGGACGACACAGCTGCACCATATATGGTTGCAGAGAATACCTTCGTAATGGTAGGACCAAAAACATATGGCTCAGAATCGAACTCTGGAAAGCGTGCAACCTCTATACCATTCTCAAATAGAATGTACACTGGAAGTTGGTTCAAGCTTCCTACATAGATCTCCAAATGAACCAGTCAATAGAAAAGTCAAACTAAACAGGATTAGCACTTCAACACCACAAAACCAATAAATCAGCTCATATAACACATGTAACGGTAGAATAAACAATAACACACCAAGAGGAATGCCAATTTTTTCAGCGGCATTAGGGAAGAGTCCAATATCAATTGTCCCAAAAGATAAATTTGCGTTTGAGTATCTGTTCAAGAAAATATATAAGAAAGTGCATTTCCAACAAAAAAAAAAAGAAAAGCTCGCAAAAAGTTCAAATTTGGGTGAACAAATAACTAACTTCACTTCATAAAATGCTTCTCTTAAGTTTGTATGATAATTTTGATCATAATGGAGCAATAGCACTCACGTTATTGAGAGTTCTGGGAAAAAGGAACTTGTGCATACGCAAGCCGGTGTGGAGAAAGCACGAAATTCGACCTGCCAAAGGTGACTATCAGTAAAGTATAAGAGGGAACAAACACAGAGATGTATTAAATAAACATTCTAACCAAGCAATATGCTTGCTATATTTAGCATTATTTACTCATTCGTTTACAGTAATTTTGAAAGAATTTAAATTTGCTAGTTTGCTTCTGTAATAGATACACGGAAGAATCTGAAGAAAAAAAAAAAGAAATAGATACATGGAAGAAAAGGGAGAGTATGAATTGACGGAGAACGCTTAGGCACAACAAGAATAAAGTTAACAACATAGTACTGACAACATTACAGAGCCAAGAACATTCAAAGTTTGTTTGCTCAACTACTCAAGGAATACAGGATAATGCAAAAGTTTATATAGCAGAAAGGAGATTTTCAAAGATCCGGTCTTTGTAAGTTCCTATTTACACAAATACCTTTCAAGAGTATGCACCAAATCTCCTAAGCATTTACAATCACCAAAATAGAAACATTTATGCTTTTTTACCGTCAGAGGGCCACAACACTAAGTAGAAAATACCGATAAAAAACTGCAGAGAACCAACCAGCCAAAATTGTGATGTATTCCCTTCAGTAAGCAAAGTCTCCAACTGTAATGGTGTCAAATGATTTGAAGAACCTGGACATTTACATTAACACTCAGTGCACCTTTTTATTTTATTTTTATAAGCACACTCCGTGTACTTTATTATGCTAAGATAACTATAGAAAAAACCATTGTAGCCTCACAGGAAGCTTATCTAAGTATGGTAAACCAAACAATAGGAGTAGCAAGAGTACCTAGTCCTTCATATGGAGGCTGCTGGGCTATAATGTGTATAACTGGAAGGAAGAAATAGACACAATGAAAGAATTAGATAAAATTACCAAGTTTAGACTACATTCTCAAATTAGCGTAACAATGAAATTGGAAAGGTTAAGAAAGTCAGTAAGTCATCTATCTATGATCTACTAAATAGATTCCTCATAGTCCTTATACATGGATCGCATTATGACAACAATCATAGTGCTTTTTAACCTTCCCATCAAGTTTCAGCTAGATTTTATCGGAAACTGAAAACTAGAGTAGGACCCACCTAAAAATGCCAATGTGTACCAGAGTGCCAAGTGATAATCCAAAACTAAAGCAATGGCAGTAAGGAAAATCTGAAAAGAAGCAATTTTGAGTTAAATATTACCAAAGTAAATAATAAGAATTTAATGGAAGCTATAAAGGAACACTTGGCTGCAAATAGTAATGAAATTTAAAACCAGATTTCCCATAATAAATTTGATGTTCAAGTATGCACAAACTTAGTAAGTTAAAGATTTGCAAATCAAGTTATCAAAAACGCTAAATATTTGCAAATTAGAAGTAACTCGTTCGGAACAAAATTGAGTCATATTCAGTTATCTGAACATATTACGCATCATGATGACAGAGAGCAGAATAATATGAAGATAAAGGGAGTAAAAGAACAGATATAACCTTAGCAAAAAATAAATTATCATGAATGAAGGATTCCCAGCTTTCTGTCTTTACAATCTGTCATGCATAAAAGCAAAACAACAATGTCAATTCAACAAGTATACATAGATTTCTCCTTTTCAGGTCACAATTTTTACCTTCACAACAGCCAAGACGCAGTATGCAACAAACACTTGAATTTCCTGCCAATGAAACAGCAAATTGTCAGCATATGCACAAATGAAAGTACGAGTGAGTAATAAACTGAAACTACCCCAAGAGTGTGGCTTAGTGGTCGATGCAGTGGGAGGAAAACCATAGAGGTCACAGGTTCAAATCCTAGCGGAGTAAAAAAACACTACTGATTTCTTCATATATGCCTAAGCAGAGTTACCTAGTACTTGTGCTGATGGGAGGTAGCACATACCCGGTAGGATAGTCAATGTGAAAAAATTTCATTTCAAACAAGTCTATTATAGGAAAATCGTTCTCATCATCTATTGTTTCGTATCAATTTGGCTGCACATACATAAAAACTTATGTAAATAAAGTGAGACTCAAGTAGGGAAAGGGCAAATACTCGTTTAAGAAGGAAAGTGTTGCGAGCAGGAGAGAGGAGCTGAGAAGCGGAGAATCGAATGGGGATGTAGGAGAAGAAAACGAGCAAGTGAAATAGGTAGTAAGGCTCTGACACCATCCGATTTAACGATCTCACTGGATCGCAAGTATATTCCTGATTTCGTTGAACACACGGTCCGCCATTGTTGTTTTTTGACATAGCTTTGCTGATGCCAATGATCCGACTTCTTATAGCTTCTTTGTTGAAAAAACAGAGAGCTTACTGAGTTTGTAAAATGCGAAATGCTAAAAGTAATTTCACTTGAACCGGGAAGAAATACCGAACTGGGAAGAAATCTGAGGCACCCAGCTTGATTAGATTTTAGAACTTGACCCCGTTACTAGCAAGATTTAAGCTGTGGTGACAAAAAAGTCAGGTAATTACAAATGGTGACAACTTTTACCGGCCAAGGTCAAAACTTGTTTAAAAATCTGATTAGCTTAATTTGGGGCTGAATTATAATTTGTAAAAGTTATAATCTCTTAAAAAATACACAAAAGCCCATGAGTTAAAAAGCCCCTTTAAGATTTTAGTTCAGTCCCACGAAAACTCCAACAACTTCCGTTCTTCTCTCTCCTCTCGGTTTCCGTCTCTCTGTCTCCTCTCCGAACCGGCGACCACCGCTGCTCGTTCCTCTCTCTCCATCGTTCTTGTTGCTGCTCATTTCTCTCTCTCTCTCCATTGTTGTTGCTTCTCAACAAATCCTCAGGTAAACATTTTTTTTCAGTTGGTTCAAAAGTTAGGGTTTTGAAATCAGAGTTTGAAAATGATGATTTTGATTAGAGAAGATGAAGAAGAGCATGGGTTTTTGTTGAATGTTATTTGTTTTGTTGTAGTTTCGTGTATTTGTTGCACTTGTTGGGTTTTATGAGTTTGTAAAGAGTGGTTGTGGTTGTGAAGTTATGGTTTTTGGATGAAGAAGAGCATGGGTTTTTCTTGAGTGTGTTTTTGTTCTCCTTATCCTTGTTGTTTCGAAAAAAAAGGCTTGCAATTTTGTTGATGTTTTCCAACAACTGAGGTTACCTGTTGCATAAAATTCAGCACTTGTTTGACAGTTGCAAATACCTGCTGAGGTTGCATGGTTAAAAAGAAATCCTATTTGGTGTATTTTGTTTAATCTGTGAGTGAGATTTGTGATGGTTGTGTGTTTGTAGTGAAATGTAGATGTTTTGTAGTTAAATTTAGATGTTTTTGCTGTTGTTGTTGCTGTCATGCTGTGGTTTAGGAAAAGTTTTGATTTTATGCAACAGCTGCTGGATAAAATCAAAACAATTGTTGAGGTTTTTGCAGCAACTGAAGCAGTTGTTGTAGCATATTAACAAGCTGTTGCAAAAAAATCAAAACAGTTGCTAAGCTGTTGCTACTGTTTTTCTATTTCCAACAGGTTAGTATTTTGCTGCAACAAGTTATAAGTTGTTGAAACATATTCTTAATCTATTGAAACAACTGATTACTTGTTGCAACATATACCTTTTCTATTTTACTTTGAGTGTTGCACTAACCAATTAAAACTGTTTTTCTATCTCGTTTGTGTAGATAAAATGGCTCGAGTTAAAAGAAAAGTAGTGAAACCAAGTGGGGAAGAAAGCAGTAAAAGACCTAAGGTGCAGACATCTTTAAATAAACTTGTGACTGCCATTTGTCAATCAGTAGATGAGGAAAGATTTAGTGATAGTGGGGCTTCACAAAGAGAGGAAACCCAGCATGAAGAAGAAAGTGAAAAAGCTGAACAAAGTGCAGAAAGTAGAGAAAGTGAAAAAGATGATCAACAATCTGCTGAAGGAGATAAAGAAAATGAAGAAAATTCTGAAGGAGATGAAGAAGAAGCAGGTGAAGAAGTAGGTGAAGAAAAAGGAGATGAAGAAGTAGGTGAAGAAAAAGGAGATGAAGAGAAGATGATGAAAAGAAGATCCCAATAGACCTTCGATTGAGGAGGTCGTAAAGAGTTTCAGCATTGCAAAGTACGGCGTGACGATGCCGTTGAATGAAAATAAGGATTTGTCAGGTGATTTTGTCGTTAGATCGACAATGGGCAAGGGCTTTGACAGCTTCAGGGGCATTCTCCAGCAGCAGGGGTTGGAGAAATTCTTTAGGGCTAGCTGCTTTGGGCCCTATTTAGATTTTCCCGAAGATACTGGTGCCCGATTTCCAATGACGATGGTTTCTGAGCTGTTGAAGCGCAAGATTATTTACAGGAAGGATGAGATTTGGATAAATTACTGTGGCATGCCGGTTTGCTTTGGCATGAAGGAGTTTTCCATTGTTAGCGGATTGAGATGCCATCCTTGTGAGCCTCTTCCTACTGTTGCATTAACCAAGACAGCCCAGACTCCCAAGGCAGCCAAGAAATCTAACGGTTCTAAAGCTAAGAATGATGTCTCCTTGGTAGACTTGGTGGGAAAGAGCTACACCAACAAGAAATTGTTGCAAGATTTGGAGTCCAAATCTTTCTCAAAAAAGCACAAGGAGTCATTGTCCTTAGTTTGGTTTGTCCACAATGTTCTTTGGGCAAGAGATGTAAACTGCAACATACCGCTTGGAGTGATTAAGCTTGCTGAGGACTATGATGCCTTCAACAGCTATGCCTGGGGTTTTCAAAGCTTCACCTTGACTGTTGAATATTTGATGAAGGAGTTGAAGCCAATGGGGAAGACACAAAATCTATATGGCTTCCCTTGGGCTTTCATGGTAAAATTTCTTCAATATTTTAACCTTTTCTTTTTTTAATTTCAATCACTATTTTGATTTTTGATGGCATCTTTTTTTCTAGGCTTGGGCATTTGAAGCCATTCCTCACCTCAGGCATCAAGTCAAGGAATACTCCCAAGAAGTTACCTGCCCAAGAATTCTTAGATGGCTCGCTGCCAAGAACAACATAAAATTGAGTGTCGACCTGTTCAACCCCCCCTCCCCCCCAGGAAGCTGTAAGCATTAGAACACAACAGATGACTAGTTGTTGCAACAGATTTTATAATCTGCTGCAACAACACATGCATCTATTGCAACAACTTGATAATCTGTTGCAACAACTAGTCATCTGTTGAAACAACCTGATAACTTGTTTTAAATTGGTTTAGTTTTTTATGATTTAGCACCATTATGATATATCTTATGTAATTTAAGTATATATTAGGTGTTCAGTACTTTTCTAAGACATTTTGGTAAGTATATATAAGGTGTTCATTATTTAAGTTGTGTTCAAGATATTATGTTCAGTAGTTCCAGCAGTTTAAACATATGGGTCAGTTGTTACGATAAATCTAACTGCTGTTGAAGAAGTTTCAACAAGTTGATAATTTGCAACATGTTTATGATCTGTGGCAACAGATGATTTAGTCGTTTCAACAAATCTTCCAGTTGTTGAAGAAATTGCAACAACTGACACATCTGTTACAACAAGTTTCTAATTTGTTGAAACAGATTTATTAGTTGTTGCAACAAATATTGAATATGTTGAAACAAGTCAAATATCTGTTGCAACAGGTGAGCGACTTGTTTAAGTTAGGAACATTTAGTATACAATAAGTATCATTGGAGGAGTTTGTTTACACCTAAATATGGGATAAGCAACTAGATCTCGTCAAATTACTCCAACGATCGCTTGGAGTTACTCAGTATATGCTTCGTTGATCATACATACTGACTCAGAATACCATCAAATTGGTTAGGAACATTTAGTATACAATAACTATCATTGGAGGAGTTTGTGTACACCTAAATATGGGATAAGCAACTAGATCTCGTCAAATTACTCCAACGATCGCTTGGAGTTACTCAGTATATGCTTCGTTGATCATACATACTGAAATTACCGTTTAATCCATTAAGGATGTTAGTAGATAAATATATTGATCACTAAATATCATTGAATCTCTTTGTTTAATACTAAATATCATTGGTTCCCTCTGTTAATAGCTAAACATATGTGACTTATATTGTAGTTGTTGCAGTAATTTCATGATTCGTTGCAGCGGTTGCATAACCTGTTGCAACGAGTACATAATCTGTTGAAGCAATTGCATAACCTGTTGAAGCAGTTTCATAACCTGTTGCAACCAGTACATAATTTGTTGAAGCAATAACATAACCTGTTTCAACATGTACATAATCTGTTGCATCAGGTAACATAGCTGTTGAACAAGTCATATTACTTGTTGGATGAAACAAGTGAAGGAGTTTCTGCAACAACTCATTCCATTTGTGAGGGAAAACTCAAAACACTATAGTCATGTCACTAAGTTAAGAAGTTTGTTGCTGCAAAAGCTCCGATTACTGGTTGGCAAAATCCCAACAAGTGACACAGCTGTTGCAACAGAATTATTACTTGTTGGAAATTGTTCAGAAATTGCAAAACCACAGAAATTGCAAGAATTCGAGCAACATATCATTTAAACCAATTTTACTAACAGAAACAACATAAAAATGTCATAAAATCCAATTTCACAAACACAGACAATAGTAATTATTATTACAAGATATTGCAAATTTAAGACCTATGGAACAATTCGATTTGGGCATGTAGTTCTTTTATGGCCACCTGTTTTGCATATGGAGCATTTGTTTTTCCTCGTTGCAAGTGATTCCCCGATTCCACGCCTCCTCTTTGTCCGTCTTCTTCCCGGTTTGCTCGGATCAACATGTGGGGGAGGTATTTCTCTCTCTAAAATCTCCATAGGAACTTCCCAGGATTCTTCAGAAGGCACGGGATTTATTTCCTCACAGTATGCGATTACGTAATTCTACACTCTGTAATACGGAGATGAGTAGTCATAAATCCGCCTTCCAAAGTCTTCACCATATTGGACTCTAAGCGTTGCCATAGCATGTGGGCAAGGTATTTTGTCCAGGTCAAAAACTCTACACGTACAAGATCTTCTTTGCAGATCGACTGTTGCAACTGAACCGTGGCCGGTGACGCTGAACTTGTAGTTGGCAATTTGATGGGCCAATAACTTATTATCCAAGTTGATAAATTTTGATATCTTTTTTTCCATTGAGGGAACAAAGATGGTTGGGGAGTCGATGAACTCCATACGCCTCTCATGAAATTTCTCAGTAAACCTCCTGTTTATGGAATCAAATAGAGCAGTAATGGGAAATTCTCTTTCAATATTGAACATTGAGTTCACCGACTCAGCAGCGTTTGTCGTCATAAAATTATACCTGACAAATAAGTATATATTATGGTTGGACATGTGGCTGAGGCTAAGCTGTGTAAAAAAATCACAACAAGTACAGAAATGTGCAAATACCTATTCCCGGGGCAGAATGCCCTGCTCCATCTGTGGAATCCAGCGCGTTCAAGAGGTTCTGATACAAAATCTGTCAGAACTTAAAAGCTTCACAGCCCTCAGCCACCACTTGCACTCCGGTTGTACACATCTGAAGCAATACACAGTACGCGAATTAATCACCTTCTTGATTCTAAAATCTTTCTTCAAGCAAGAAAGTTTCAACCAAGTGGATAGTTCTTCCTTGTTCTTGAATGACATTCCTTTATAAAAATCTGTTTCATCATCTTGAACATGGCTAGACTGCATTGATTGTGTAGTGCCCACTGTATTGCTTGCAACTTCAGGTATAAGGATCGGGTCACCCCACTTCCATTATCTGGGATGTCCACATCCACCCCATCTAATTCATCATTTAACACATCTTGTTGGTCTTGAGATATATTGTGATTCTCTACCGGGCTTCCAATAACGTATACCCTTAAAATGGGCCTAGCTACATCATTCAAATAAACACGCAAACGAACCTGATCAGTTATCTTAAATGGCAAGACCCTCTGATTCTCAAAAGAGCTGTGCATGTAAGTGATGGCAAGATCTTTTGGTTCACAAGTTAATTCGCAATAAGTGATGATTAGGTTCACAAAATCATCGAACATAACATCTCTTTGGACAGTCATCGCTATCGTCTCTAACGTGTCGCTACCCTTCCATCACCAAATATATCGATTATTCTTCTCGATCCATTCATCATGGCAATCAACCCCTATTGTTATTGAGTCCTCCATTAGTGGTGTTCGAGGTACCTGAATATATTTTGTTTAACAAAAAATTGGTCATGAGAGTACATACCAATCTATAACAAAATGAACCAGCTGCAGCACTTGTTCCAACATATTATTAACTTGTTGCAACATGTAATAAAATTGTTGCAACAACTCACTAATCTGTTGGAATCAGCTTTAGTTTTTTTGGGGTAATGTTTCAGACTGTTGAAGATGTCCAACAGATTGTCTAGTTGTTTAAACAAGTGTATTACTTGTTGCAACAAGTAGTAAACTTGTTACAACAACTCACTAATCTGCTGGAATCAGCTTTAGTTTTTTTGGTGTAATGTTTCAGACTGTTGAAGATGTCCAACAGATTGTCGAGTTGTTGCA
The DNA here is from genome assembly GCA_002018475.1 of Nicotiana obtusifolia. Classification (NCBI taxonomy): domain Eukaryota; kingdom Viridiplantae; phylum Streptophyta; class Magnoliopsida; order Solanales; family Solanaceae; genus Nicotiana; species Nicotiana obtusifolia. The sequence goes on along the minus strand of MCJB01014347.1, from coordinate 55,337 downwards.
ACAAGTTTACTACTTGTTGCAACAAGTAATACACTTGTTGCAACAACTCAATAATCTGTTGGACATGGCTTCAGTTTTTTGGGTTCTGTTTCAGACAAAAACTGAAGCTGACTCCAACAACTTCATAATCTGTTGTAGAAGTTGCAACAACCACATTGCACGTTGCAACAACTACAACAGCTACTGTAAGTTGTTGGAAAATCAGTAGATTTATACTCAGGTGAAAAATCGAAATAAACAGCATTGTGGTACTTACCAAATGAGCGAAAACCACCACTCCCAAGTAATTGCCAGTGCTGCAGCAACAAAATCCAGTCAAAAAATTACAAAATCGGGTGGTCACGTTTTTTTCTTTCTTGAGCAATAATGGCGGACGAAGAAGAAGAACAAGAAGAACAATGGAATAAGTTATGATGTAATTCCCACTGTTACACGAATAAAATCCAGTCAACAAAATTGCAAAATCAGGTGGTCTTATTTTTTTCTTTCTTGAGCAAAAATCAGTCAAGAAGAACAAGAACAAGAAGAAGAATAAGAAGACGTAGAAGACGAAGAAGAAGAAACGAGTAGCAAAATAAGAAGAAGAAGAAGAAGCAAGAAGAAGCAGCAACAAGAAGAAGAAACGAAGCAAAAAAAAAGAGGCAAAAATGGTGGAAACGGCGCAGGGGCGGGTAATATTTGGCGCGCTTTTCCCCCAGTAGGGTTTATGTGGGTTGGGTCAAAGTGTTAAAAATAAAACTTGAGTTTAAAATAGCTACACTAATAGCTCTGGGCTAAAGTGTTAAAAATATAACTTTGGGGTGAGTCAAACCTCCCTAATCACTAATCCAAAATTTATCACCCCTACTCAATTAAAAAAACTAGAGTTACCCCAACTCAATTTTAAAACACATTTGTCACCTATAATTAAAAGCCCCCACTAAGAGGGTGTTTGGCTAAGCTTATAAGCTGGTCAAACTGGTTTAGAAGCACATTTTAACTTATCTACATGTTTGGTAAATATTCAAAATACTTATAAATCAAGTGCTTAAAAGCTAAAATCAGCCATAAGTTATAAGTTGGTCACCCCCAACTTATGGCTTTTCAGCTTATAAGCACTTTTAGTTTGATCAAGGCTTTTACTAGTTTATTCTTAATATTATTTTTTAATTCACAAAGTATTTTTCTCAAAATAAATTTTCTAACTTTTTCTTCATTCCATATTCGTTGTTCATCCTTTTCTTTACAAAGAAACTTTTTAATTTACAATCTTTTGTAAAGTTTGTAAGAGTATTTTAGTCATTTTAACAAAATAACAACTTATCAACACTATTCTACCAAACACATCAATTGTTTATTATCAGTTTCAGCACGTCTATCCAAACACGTAAATACTTAATTAAAAAATTAATTTCAGCACTAAGAATACTTTTCAACACTTCACGCTTATCGGCTATTTACAATCAACTAATCCAAACGAGCTCTAATAAAAATATAATCATGAATAGCGATCAAGAAGTTACTGAAATTTTGAACTCATAACATTAGCATTCAAAATGTGATACATTAATCATATCACGTGACATTCACAAGTTATGTGAGTTTTAACGACTTAAAAACTACCGGGAATGATGTTAGACGAAAAAAGTTCATTCGCATTATGTGTCTATACCAAATAATTTAATTTTATTAATCCTTACAAATTAAAGTAGAAATTTTTCACTTTTTTTCAAAAAGAAATTTACTTTTTTCGAAATTATTGTTTAGCCATGAAATTTTAAGTTTCCACTTGAAAATAAATTTCAGAATTTTTCGAAAATTTAAAAAACTTCAAAAGATTGTTTTTCAAAATTTTCACTTCAGATCACTCATAAAAATTCAAAACAGCCAAAACTTGTATGCATGTTCAAACACAACTCTAACTTTCAAATACCTATTTTACTTGAAAAATATTTTTTACCTTTTTCTAAAATTTTAATTCTTATGTCCAAACGCCCACTTATACTTAGCTAGTATTTGGACGTGGATTTGATTGAAAGTTGAGAAAAAGAACTTTTGAAGATGAGATGAAAAATAATTTTTGAAAATTATATTTGGACATGTATTTTACTTGAAAAAAAGTTAAAAATTTGTGAATTGAAATTTTCAAAAACTTTGAAAAACTAGTCTAAACTACTTTTTGAAACTTAGAAAAATTCATCTTCAATAACTACTTTAAAACTGATCACTTTTTATAACCAAATAATGGTTTTGTTTTTTGAAAAAAGATAAAATAAAAATAATTATGGCCAAATGGAGCTTATTAAATTCTGATGTAGCAATATTTGCCAAATAAGGTAGGCGGCGTGTTTGTGATGGTGGGCTCCAGATGACAAGGCAATGAGCATCAGATGTAGTAGTCACGATGAGCCCTGACCAAGTGACTGACCATCTCAATATTTCTTTATGTAAAATTATAATACAATGTCCCAAACAATTAAAGAACTCTTGGCAAATCTCAAGAGCCATCCAATCACACCTTTATAACCACTGCCAGCAAATAACACAGATCCTTTCCTACGACTCAAACTCCAAACACACACACATACCTATCTATAAGCAGCAACACAAACTCTGTGACAAGAAATCAGAAAATTGTGAGAGCTTAATCAAAACAGCACAGAGAATAATTTGATACTTCCAATGGATAACTGGTCTTCTTCTTTCACTGTTGATGATGAATTCAAGAAGCTTGTTCTCCGAATGAACCCCCCAAGGTATGTCCATTTGCCTTCAAGATTGCTACTTTTGTAAGTTGTAATCAAGATTAGAAAATTATGCATTCATGTGCTGATTCAACTGTTTGAAATTTGATGATGGTATTTGTAGGGTTACTGTTGATAATACTTCTGACAAGAAAACTACTTTGATCAAGGTATGAATATATTTGTACTTATAGATGCAATCTTTTTTCTTTTTCTTTATGGGGTTTGAATCAGATTTCTTTGGAATACTTAATTCAAAGAATTGACCTATAAAATCATTGGAATTGCAGGTAGACAGTGCAAATAAAAGAGGAAGCTTGTTAGAAGTGGTTCAGGTTCTTACTGATTTGAACCTTATAATCAGGAGAGCTTATATATCTTCTGATGGGGAATGGTTTATGGATGGTCAGTTCTTGATTCTTCTTCAGGATTCCTCAATTTGTTTAGGAGTAAATTCTTGTTCCTAATATTGTTCTTTCCCTTGTTTTCTGCATTGTTGATTGCAGTATTTCATGTTACTGATCAATACGGAAATAAGCTCTCTGAAGATAATGTTGCCGAACGTATTCAGCAGGTAAATCTAATCGGCATTTGAGTCATACTTGATTGATTGATTGTGTAGCAATTATTTACTCTCCTGAAGCATTAGTGTTGAAAATTTAATTACTTCTAGAAAATGGAATATGCCTTAAAGTGAATTCCCTCATTTCCCCTTTTTCTAGAGTCTTTCAATCATCAGTTTACAAGTGGATATAACTGGTTTAAAGAAGAAGATATAGTAAATGCTTTACTCAATACAGATACTGTTATGGTGTGAGATTGAGTAACATTAAAGAGTGAATATTTTCTTGTGTTGCAGTCACTGGGACAGAGGGGCCGCAGCTTCCGGTCTATGGAAAGATCTGTAGGTGTTCAATCTGCAGCAGAGCACACAACCATTGAACTGACGGGGCGAGACAGACCAGGATTGCTTTCAGAGATCTTTGCTGTTCTCGCTGACCATAAAAATAATGTTGTAGCAGCAGAAGTATGGACTCATAATTCAAGAATGGCGTCAGTTGTTTACATAACTGATGAAGAAAGCGGATTGGCAATAACTGATCCTGATAGGCTTGCCAAAATCAGGAAACTGCTGTTGTATGTTCTAAAAGGAGACAGAGATAGGCGAGGCGCCAATACAGCAGTTTCCGTTGGTTCCACTCATACTGAAAGGAGGCTACATCAAATGATGTATGCTGATCGTGATTATGATAAAGATGATACTGGTTGTGTATCAGTTGACCAGAGGAAGCCCCTGGTTACCGTAGAAAGTTGTGCAGATAAAGGCTATACCGTCGTAAATTTGAGATGTGCAGACCGTCCGAAGCTGCTATTTGATGCTGTCTGCACGTTAACAGATATGCAGTATGTAGTGTATCATGCTACCATTATTGCTGAAGGACCTGAGGCCTCTCAGGTACTCTTCTAAATTCTTGAAAATATAATGTCCTAAATTGTTTTCTTCTGCCTTAATCTACATGAACCTGGTGAAGACTTTTCTTTTGCTAAAACTGCATTCTCAAAGTCCATAATTGGAATATGTAGAAGCTAGTGGCTAAGAAATGCGGTTCACCATCTTGGGCCATTAGCAGTCTCAGACCAAGAAAGAGTTGTTATTTTCTCTTGTTTAGAAGCTACCTTGTCATAGGAGTATGAATGAGCTTGATAATGAGAGAATTGTGGTATCTTATCCTCTATATTTTTGCTTTCGCGTTTTCCAGGAATATTACATTAGGCATATGGATGGGTGCCCTGTTAGTTCTGAAGCGGAGAGGCAACGTGTAATACACTGCTTAGAGGCAGCAGTCAAGAGGAGAACTTCTACGGTATAAACTCATTCGAATGTAAATTAAGTGCTCAGTCTCCACACTTCTAAATTTAATTCCATCTTTCTGTAATATGCAGGGAATAAGACTGGAATTATGTGGAGATGACAGAATTGGGCTTCTATCTGATGTGACTCGCATATTTAGGGAGAACGGTCTTTCTGTTTCCCGGGCTGAGGTCATGACGAAGGGCTCGCAAGCTATTAACGTGTTTTATGTGACTGATGCATCAGGGGGTCCAGTTAAAACTGAAACGATTGAGGCAGTCCGGAACGAAATAGGTATGACTATTCTTCGAGTCAGGGACGATCTCTACTCGAATTCACCCCCACAGCAAACTGCCAGGTTCTCTTTAGGTAACATATTTAGATCAAGATCAGAGAAATTTCTCTACAACTTGGGATTAACAAAGTCATATTCATGAGAAGTTCATAGATAGGGAGGGGCCTGTAAATGCTAGCATAGATGTGATTAGTCATAGGCTTTGCAGCAAAGCAAAGCATTAGTTAGTAAACCCCTTGTTGATCTCAGTCTTAGACTCATAACTTTATCTTAATGTTCCAATCTTGTAAAGTTTCTTTCAACACTAAACAAATGTACAGCCATCCTTTGACCTTCCCTTTACGGGGGGGCATTGTAAATACAATACATTTTTTCCCTTTAAAGTTTAAAGAAAATGTCTATGTAACCAAACAAGGGATAAGACGGTACTAAATTTTTATCCCATAATTGTTTTTACTTATTCATCGTACCAAACGACCCCTAGAGGGGGAAGATAAGAGGAAGCCACACGAAAGGAAGAGTACAGTACCCATTGCTGTAGCTAAAACGGGTTTCTTTTTTGTTTAAAAAAAAAAAGGCAGTCTTCTTGCGATAGTTGAATTGACCAGCAGAAGAGAGCACTGATTGCGGATGACTATGACATAAAATGCTTACTTTGTTAGAGCTTTTAGCTTAGCGAAAATTCAACTGCTCTGTTTGATTTGATGGCAGTTAAAATAATGCTGCTTCCTTTACAATATGAAGTATGATCTCTTGGTGATACTAGTCACTAGTTTATAGTGCAAAACATATTTTTTTTATTTTCTACTCGATGTTCAGAAGGTCTTGATTAATCCGGAATTTGCGTCAGAGTAAGACCCATAATTAAGACGACTTAGTAGGGAGTGACAAACCAAAACTGGAAGGAACAAAGAAAGGGAAAAATGGTAATACACAATATGCCATCCGAATCACTCTCGGAACTCGAACTAATCATACATGCAAGTTATCAAACATCATATGAACCTACTCGAGATCTCAAATCACAAAATGAAATTCTAGAACTGAAAACAACCAATTAGGTTTTTACATTCTTCCCACTTAAACGTCTTCGAACGTGCCAAGAATCATTTCAAAATTGTCAAATAGAATATAAACTCATCAAACACATTCTCATTGGGTGATGTATTTTGATAAGTAATTGTCTCCATCTAGAATAGAGATACATATCAGTGTCTCCAAAAGGTAGACGTTTCAATTTAGTAATAATCTGATAGTTTACTATGTGTCTCAGTCCGATCATTCATTGTAAAGACTAACTTTTGAATCGTGTATCTTAAATTTAAGTTGGGTATAACATATAGAAAAATACTTAAAATCTTGTGGTCTTAAAAGATTATATCATTCCTATAAGAAAGTGTAATTAAGAGTAAACTGAAAATAATAAAATTAAAAACTTACAAGTACAGAAGTGTGACATTTCTTGAACAAATTTGAAAAGGAAGTATATAATAAATGAATAAAAGAAGTAATAATCTATATTTTATTATTCCATATGTAAATAATTTAATACGTTATAATCTATGTATAATAATATCATTTCATTCTTAATTAAAAAATTTGATTTCGAGCTTTAAAAATAAAAGTTGATGAAGAACAATTTCCTTTTAATAAGTCTTATGTGCCGCTAATACGAATTAGTCGAGGCTACAACACGATTACAGTTAACCAAACATCTTCTAGTGTTTTATGGACTGCTAAGATGTGGCACCCGCTGGGAACTAGTGCAGCTGCAATTGCTCTAATTTCTGCCATTGTGAGGGTGGTCTTATCTATGGAGTCCAAATGTCCAACTTGTCACCTATATCTCTGTCTTCACCACACAATCACATGTCCAAGATTCTGGCAAATCCACATAGAAGCAAGGACAAGGACGTGGCAGAAAATCTCTGACCAAAACCTTAAAAGGTGTCTTATCATTAACTCTTTATGAATTTCATTTGAATGGATAGAGTGCGGCCTCAATTCGATCCTGACACTGATCCATCATAATCATCAATTTTGTGACCACATGGACCACCTCCAGGCTTCTACTAGCCTTCTAATTTACACACACAGAGCATACAACAACACAACCCGCTAGATTCTCACGAGTAGGGTTAAAAGGATAGGATATATACAATCTTATCTGTTAAATTTAATAATTAACAAAAGGATTTGAGTTGAAATTCAATTGCCATGGCTGAAATTCATGGAGCTCGGAGGCAGTGAAGAAGTTTCGAGAAGAGAGGATTTGGATTGGATTGAGAAAATAATCTTCATTCACTTGGAAGAAAAAAAATGATAGTACGCCTACATATACAAATTGTTATACAACTGTCATTAGCTAAGCTACCACCTAACCGACATTAACTAACAAACTGACACTAACTAACAACTTAACCGACTAATTACAGTAATAGCCATTCCTGACAAATGTGATTACAAATTAAGTACATTACAGCCCTAATCTCAACATCTTCCCCCCCGCCCCCCCCCCCCCCCCC
>MCJB01014347.1:0-41272 GCA_002018475.1 Nicotiana obtusifolia | reverse complement strand
CCCTTTTTTTTTTTTTTTTTTTTTTTTTTGCTTTTTTAATATTATATGAGTTTTTCTCTTTTTAATCAACATTATGGACTTACCTCTAGAACAAATAAATTTTATTTAAAAATAAAATATAAAAATATTTTTCTAGCATATATAATGTCGAAATAATAATATAATTGAGCATAATATTCAAGAATATGTAATGTATATTACAAAAATACCTTTATTTTAAATAGTTATTTTCTATAGTACGTGCATGGAATATCTATTTTAAAACTTTTATTTTCTTTCATTCTCAATTGTGTAAATAAATTTTTAAGTTTTTGTTGTTAATATCAAAATTATTATTACGAACAAATTAATTTAATTAAGTTTTTATTATGCTCAATATTTTATTATTCCAAAATTATATATGCTTAAATATTTTTTATTTTTTAATTTCTAAACAAAATATAAATTAAAAAGAGAAAAAAGTTAAATCTAAAAAAAATAAAAAGAATATAAAAGTTGATAATTTAGAGGGTAAAATAGGTATTTGGTGATCAGAAGTTTGAGAAATAGTGGACTCCAACTTTTCTCCTCTAAAATCACAAAAGATGCACTTTTTTAGATTTTTCTTAATCAAATTTTGGAATTTAATTGAAAAATGTATAGTATAAAGAAGTTAACAAACTAGTATAGCGCAATAAAGCTTTACGGTGAAATTTGCTTTATAAGACGTTACAATAAGGATGATTTACTTGTCACGATCCTAAATTCCCTCCATAGGAAATCGTGACGGCACCTAACCTCTAAAAGTATGTAAGCCTATTAGCATGCCGAATAATTGAAATAACAACTTAAAATCTCAAAACTACAACTATGGCATAAATAAAATCTATATCTCAAAATGTAAAACTCCCAAACCGTGATGAAATATAAGTCACAAGCTCTAAATATAGTGCTGAATAATCCTATACATCGTTATCTATAAAAGTGTAATGAAATAAAGAAGAACAGGATGGAAGAAGACTCCAAGGTTCATTTATATCACAATTATTCTTTGAAGTTCTTTGGTTAATTTCACTGCTCTATAACCCTTCTGTAAAGTGCACGTCGGCTTTGTGGGTGGAAAGATACAAAGATGAACGTACAAAGTCTTACATGATTTTGGGTCAGATCCTTGATGGCTATCGATAGGATATTTGATTTTTCAACGCGGAAGACAGACATTACATTACATTCTACTTTGCTGCAAAACTCCTCTATCTTTTGATAATTTAATATACAAATATTCATATGCTAATGGAGATCAATTCCTAGTGCTTATCAAGTTTGTAAACCTTGTGGCCAAGTGATCAAAAAAATTGGTGAAAATCATGAGAAACCAATTCTAACAAGCTGTCAAATGAAATTGATGAAAACCATGAGAAATCAGGTTCAAATTCTCACTACCTAAGTCTCGCTGAATAGAGTTACCAATATTTGTGCCAATGGAAGGTAACAGACACCTAATAAAATAGTTAGAGATGTGCAAAAACAGAACTCGGACGGACCATTATTTAAAGAAAAATTTGTAATGTATCAAACATGTAAAGTCAGTAAAGAACATATCAGGATTTTCTAATTGTCAGAATAGACGGGTTTACTTCTGGTACAAGAGTAAACTATGAACTACTCTCCCCTCGTCTAACTTACCTCTCAACCCCGGTACAGAAGCAAACAAGCAACTGGATTTACCACATTCCTTTAACAAAATGGAGCTATCCGTTATGTGCCCAATTGCAGCTGTTGGGTAAGTTCTGATCGTTCACACACAGGTAAGCGTGCTGCTTAACAAGGACCAAACTTTTTTCCTACTGTCCTTTTCTATGTTATTTGTTCATTGCCGCCTCTCTCAGGAAATATAACCATACACTTCCAATTGTTGTGTCAAATCCAACCTTTACTTGAAACTAAACTGAGATCCCCTTTCTTATTTCGCATAGACCATTAGCGTATACCACTTGTTCATCACATTAATCAAGACAAATGCAATCCAAACAGTGGTTGTATAGAAGCAACAAGGGTCTATTACCATCTAGTATATCCAATGTTAACAAAAATCGCATCTGCCCATGTCACAGGAATACAACATACACACTACTAGCAATGATTTTCTACCCTGTAATTAAAAATCCTACAGAGACCCAAAAAAGGAACAGGAAAAAGCCTTGGGTTTTGGAATGAAAACTCAGTACTGAGAATCCTCTTATATCTGGCAACGGGACATAACATATCCATTTTATGCAATAAAGTGCTTTATATTTGTATTCCCGCCTCATGCGACAGGTAGCTCACCGCAGTCACTGATGACAACCCTCTTCCTTGGACGGTCACCCCTATCGGTCTCCTGCGACTCAATCAATTTCACAATGTCCATGCCTTCTAAAACTTGCCCGAACACGACATGCCTCTCATCAAGCCATGGGGTCTGCAATGCACCAAAATATAAATGCACAAAAACATAGATGCATCCAATATCATATAAAGTTAAAAGTTGACTAAACGAAGTTCGGTTTCTAAAATACGCTATCTCATGCTAGGAATAAAATGGGCTAATGCTCTGAAGAAAAATTGTTGCCGACAATGAGCACCTGACGTGACCAACTATGATAGTTAAAATATCCCTCGACTCACCGAATTTCCTGAAAATACCCAAATCCATACACTTTCATGTTTATCTTTCATTCGGCAGGTATGAATGAGAAAAAGAAATATATTTTGCTGGCACAACCATGTGCTATTTAGTTCCTTCTTCGTTTTTAGGTTTTAAATATACAAACTACAAATTATTTGGTTGAAAAACTGTAGCTGCACAGACAAATAGCGAGGAAGAAAAGAAATTTAAGCTGGGTATAAACTGGGCAAAGTCCAAATATGCTGAAGCATGGTAAGTATTAACTAGCAGATACACGTTGCTCAGAGATATAGTTTGACAAGCTCAAAAACATCGATTTTGCTGATCGCTGAGAACATTCAGAAGAATAAGAGAAGAAAGAAAGAGCAAACAGTAAAGAAGTTAACATGTGACTATTTGTTTCAAGGAATTAAGAGCAGCCAAAATGACTTCTCAACGGTCAAAATACCAACATAAGTATATGTAGTTCTCTTTCATTGCATATGCCAGTTGCAATATGATACTTTTTAATCATGTCTTTGCATCCAATATTCAGAAGATATTCTGCTGATTGAGATTCCCACTTCACATACCTTGACAGTGCAAATGAAAAACTGGCTTCCATTGGTATTAGGGCCTGCATTAGCCATGCTAACAACTCCAGGTCCAGTATGAGTCACTGCAATTATTTGATATTTTCATCACAAAAGAACATTCTACACAATTGAACCAAGGGAACTCGTAGGCCTAGCAGCAAGAAGGAGCTTGAAACAAAATTCTGAAGAGAAAAGTCACTTACACTTGAAGTTTTCATCCTTAAAGGTACGACCATATATGCTTTTACCACCGGTTCCCTGCGAATAAAACATCCCATGTATGGGGAAAAGATTATAATGTGTAGACATGGCAACTGAAAATTTTCCAATTTTGAAACTGAAAACACTAGAACTGTTCAATCTAACTAATATATGCATATTAAAACTTAGAAGAGTAAGAAGTTCCAGTTGCATGGCATAGCATATTCAACTGAACAAAACCATCAGATACACCAGTAAGTACATATTCCACTGAGCATCTTATCTCTAGAAAACATATAAGAAGCAAAGAGTTGATATCAGCAAGTTCATTACTTCATTAAAAAAACGTTTACATCATGAAGATTGATCATCTCAGAACGCAAAGATCTTATAAAGTAACTGGCAAAACTCACAAATACAGAACTGAAACAAATTGTAACCCTTTTGGTCTCTGATTTTCCATGGTGGAAATTGGAGCCATTGCAGATCCAAAAGACAGAAAAGGATAAACCACCAACAAAAAAAAAATACACCACCAGCCAAAGAAATCGAATTCAAGGTTTAGCATTTCTCCCATTTAAAATCTTGTTCAGATAGAAACAAGGAAAATAAAAGGCTAAATAATAAGCATCCCAAAACATACTTCATTCGATTGTATTACTGAAAACAATATGAACTGGGTGAAGGATGTGTTTGAGTCTAGAAGAATGTCAATTAATGGAACAAATGAAAGAGCAAACCAAGTATTGAGACACCTACATTTCCTTTATCGAAATCACCTCCTTGAATCATGAAATCTTTAATAACACGATGAAATGCAGAATCCTTGTAGCCAAAGCCCTTCTCACCTGATTGAAAGAAATCAGTGCAAACTATAAGCTAATCGTAAATAATAGACAGTAAGTTAGGCACGAAACTCAAGCAATAAGCCAGAAGATGATAATATTGATGGTAATGATAAAGTAGAAGCAAGGGTAGTAGTGATTACAACATCAGCGACAATAATAATAACATGAAATTTACTAAAGAACCTGTGCAGAGTGCACGGAAATTTTCTGCTGTTTGTGGCACATCATCACCATATAATCCAATTACAATTCGCCCGGCAAGCTTTCCAACAGGATTCCCGATGCTAATATCAAAATAAACTTTGTGTGTCACTTTGGATTGCACCTCGGCCACCTGGATTTCCATAAATACATTCAGACCAATTTATAAACTTCAACTAAGTAATAAAAAATTTACGGAACAGAGTCCCGCAAACGGAAACATAACACAATGTTTGCTGAAAACTGAACTACAACCACTTTAAACATGTACAAAGGCGTAATCTACTGCCAGAATTCACTTTGTTATTTAACAAAAGAAAACATCTCCTTGTTCCAATTTATATGACACTCTTTTCATTTTGGGACATATTTGACATCGCTTCATTTTTATACTACTATTTTAACAAGTTTCAAGAATTAAAATTCACTAATTGTTTGAATTTTAAACTTTGATGTGATATTTTCTTTATCAAACTAACTGTTACTTAGAAGGCATTTGTTTGGTTTCTTATAGAAGTTTATGTAAAAGAGTGTTTCAAGAAATTGTTTCTGAAGAAACTGTTTTCTGGTATTTTTTAAAGAAGTCCTTGTTTTACTCACAAATACTCATAAAAACTACAATTTCTTTTAACCCAACCATTCAAAACAAGAACTCCACAAGTTGTTTGAATGCCTCATGTATTTTTTTCTACTATCACTTGTCACTAGTATAATATATAGATACAAGTCCAATTTAACATCTTAAAATCTGTCCCCAATCAATTATTGTCATATAAAATAAGACAGCAAAGCAACACTCTGCACCACATGCCGTCTATGGCATATGTGTTCATCTACTAACTATTTTTACAAATGTTAAGCTCTAGAACTTAACCAGACAGGCTATTCCTCAGAGAAACCATATACAGCATATTTCCTACCTCCATATTTGGCATATTGCACTTGAGAAGGAAAAACATACTCTTTCCTCTCAATTTATGTGATACACTTTTCTTGTTAATCTGTCTTAAAATGAATGATACCTTTCCATATTTAGGAAAAAAATAACTTCAAAATTCACATTTTACCCTTGATGAGATAGATTTATAGACGCAAAAATGTTTATGACTTGTTTTAGATCACAAATTTCAAAATTCTTTCTTTCTTAAACTATGTGCTCAATCAAACAACATTACACAAATTAGGACGGAGGGAGTAAATAATAAAGCAACTCATAAATTAGCTCGTGAGCAAGCACAGACCTGCACTGCGGCTTGAATGGAGCCGGATAAAGCGCTGGTTTTTCTGTGAACCAAACGGTGGGATGAAGTAGCAAGGCGCAACGAGCCAGAAAAGAAACTTGACGATGAGAACGAAGATTTCACCAACTTAGGAGAAGCATAAGTGGGGTTCACAGCAGCTCGTGGAGCTGAGAGTGAGCCTAAATTCGACTGTAAAAAGGAGAAATTTAAGTCAGCTAAAAAAGACAACAACAAAAATTACATAAACAACAGTCTCAGTTGTATGAAATCTTTTTATATCCATTCCGCTCTATTTGGGCTATTTTTTCTTTTTCACGATACCCAATAATTTAGTGTTACGAGGACAAATTAAGGCGTGAACTGCAAGAAGAAGTTAAAAAAGCTCACAAGTGTAGCAAATGTAGCTGCCATTGTTGCCGATTCTGTTTCCCCGGTAATGTTCAGTACTTGACTGAATGACTCTAGAGAGAGAAAGAGAGACTGGAGGGGGAGTGGTTGGTGGAAAGTGAGGGGCCAAAGATAGAGGAGGGACGGAGATGACGAGCCTCTATTCTTTCGCATACACCGATTTAGGTAGATATTTTCGACGATGACAAATGACAATACTCCCCCAATGCCCTAGCCTGCGAATCATTTTTTATTTCATTTTTAATTAATTTTCATTCAGTTGTTAGTATTATCTGCTTCGTATGAAAAAAAATTTCACTTTATAAGGAAACTAAATGATTGAAAATTTTGAAGGAATATTATTACACTTTTAATAGTTTCTGAATATTTTCACAAAAGAAAATTACACATGTTCACTTGCAGTACTTTTTAGTAACTTAATATGTCATTTATATTTTTATACTTTATTAGTATTATAATTAATGCGTGCTTGTAGATTATTATTTTTCTTCAAAAGTTCGGAGATTGCAATAAGCTATTATGTATAAAAGCTCAAGCAAATTATCTACATCTTTCTACAAAACGTCACTTATAACTTCTTCAAATCTGATTTATGTTATAAAATCTTAAATTACGATGGATGTCCAAAATTACCAAAGGAGTAATGCCCACTACTCTTTTCTATTATCTTCATAACTTTCACTACTATAATACTTATGAAATTATGATTATAACTCCATAACCTCCCTATGATCTTCCTCTGTGATCTCAAATGCTTAATGACATATTCAATGACATATTTCTTCACATTTTCATATATATATATAAGCCTTGTAATAGATGGAAAGATCACACAATTGAAGAAGAAATAAGAATCTCTCATCTCTTTCTTTCTATATTTCTTAACTTGTTTTTCCTTGTTATATATTATTACTTTAAGCTATATTTCATAACACGTTATCAGCACGAATAGCTCATTCCATAATCTTCTATCAAGATTACATGTGGTAGGTGTTCTTCAACTTCCATGACATTGCCCAATACTAATTTGACGGTAATATAACTTTATTCTAATTTTTCTTCATAATGGTAAGGGATTATATATTCATTCAAACAAACATACAGTATTAATATAGTGCCGTACTCCAATGATGTCTTTATATTTAGATTCGCTCAATTCCAACAAGGCCATAGTAATATATAAGTAGAAACAAAGGGTAAGTCTCTCTCAGTTAGTAAGATAATCTTCTTAGAGATGTATTATGGAACACTAGACTAAAAGCACTCAAGTGTATGGTATCTAGCGTAAAAGAAAAATTATGATTTTTGTCGCACGTTCATAAGAGATACTATTACTAAATATTTGTTAAATAGTACTCGAAATAAATGCAAATTAACTCCGATATTGTCAATGTAAAGATTTTGGGTACCTAACTACCTATATTGATAAGAAAAATCTTTAATATTCGGAATACATATAAGTTGATTCAGAGATCATTGTTATAATAATTTTAAAAAAAATGAAAGAAGTTACTTTGAGTAGTAAGATAATTTTTTCTAAAAAGCTTTAAAATGGACAATCAAAATTACCAAATTAGAGAGGTACTGTGACTATAAAAATTACTATTATAATTAAAGGCGTAATACGACTTTGTGTCTACATGATTTTAAAATAATAAATAAAACCTACCTCCAGAATTTATTTTCAATTAAAATTGTATCGAAAAAACATCACTCCGATAAATACATTTGGAAATATTTTTTATATTTTCTGTCTTAAATTAACCCCTACAGTAGCAATATCCTAAATTGATTCAAGAGATATTATCACATTGATTTATGGTTCATTTGAACTCCAATAGAATTTACAATAAATATTCTGACCATAAGAGTTATTATATTTTATGAAAAGGCATGAAGATAGCCCCACATGATTTGCTTCATTCTTGAAGTGAATGTGGTAGCGGCGCATAATAAGTCTAACTGAAGACAAGTGGTCGACCAATGAACGTGGGCGTTTCATAGAACAAAATAATAATATCCATCACTATGATTATAAAAGGAGAACAATAAGGGTTCTCAAAATAGTTCTTCAAAATGTGAAGGCAATGTTTACTACTTTATCACCAAATTGGTATGAAAAAATAATAAAGCACGCTGCTGATTATGATCCATTCCTTGAAGAGAATGTGACTTGTGATAAGCATTGAGAATGCATACCCATTCCTAAAAGTGAATGTGGCAATATGTGATAAAAGTAATGAATAAAGACATGCAATGCATGATTGGATGAATACCACACAACTCACCTCTAAGGGAGGTTTGAGTGAAATAAAGAGAATAAATATTATTGTGTGGTTATATGAATATGTCATTGGTCGCGTACATATGATACACCAAAATATTTTGGCATGCTTTATAAAAGTTATTAAAGGCAAAATTAAAGCAAAAAATGATTTTGCTTATGATGATTTTGACCATGATATTATGATATGATTTTCTCTGTGAAGGAGACATTCATTATATGGATGGTGTGACAAAAGATCTTGTAATACAAAAGCAGTTGAGAGCCCTGAAAGAACTAATTTGTTACTACCCGGATAAATAAAATTGTTCATGACATTAATATTGTAGTAAGTCTCAAAAGAAATTTTTGAGTTTCAAATGTATAAGCCAAAGTGCTTGGCATATTGAGACTATAAATAAAAAAAAGATTGAATATCTTCAAATTACTATAATCATACCGGGTAAATATAAAAGGTTATCTGACTTTTCTTTTATTTGTACTACACAAGTGTTTACATGATGATGCAACCACATGCCACAGGTAAACTAGAGCTTTACTGAAATAAATATTGGTTGGCATGACCGGTTGGTCATCCCGGTTCAATTATGATGCGAAAAATTAATTGAGAATTACATTGGCATATATTGAAGAAATATAATATTCTTCAAGAGTTCTCTCGTACTGCTTATTCTCATGATATACCTGTTAAGGTTGGGATTGAATCTCTTGAATTCTTGAGCAAATAAAAGGTGATAAATATATGGGCCCAATCACCAGCCATGTGGACCATTTATTATTAAATGATTTTAATAGATGCATCTATTCTATGGTCACATGTACATTTGTTCAACTGCAATTTGACTTTTGCAAGGTTACTTGCTCAAATTATTAGAGCAAAGTTCAAGAATATAAATTATGATGATTTATCTTGATAATGCTGGTTTAAATCCAAGTTGGCTTAGGAGAAATTGTATGCCTCCAATTATAGCTAAACCATTGGTTATAAGAACAAATATCCCAATAAAATTTGGTATGAGATGTATTATTTAATATACAGCAAAATTTATATGCATCTAGCCAAGTTATAAAAAGTTCTACCTATCACAATCGGTTCAGGGTCAAGAACCAAATAATTTCCATCTAGAAATATGGATGTGCTATATGATTTAGTTATGCCACCACAATGCACAAAGATGGGTTCCCAAAAAAGGTTGGGAAATGTATTGGTGATCCCAACATTAGGGGGAGAAATGGGCAGCTGAGAAACTGAATTATTATGAATACATATAGATCCTCATACAAGAAAATATGAACTTGAAGTTCAAGTGATAATTCATTTGCAAATTATTGCCAAATATATTTATTGACCCAAAGCTAAATGTCATATTTCAGCTGCTAATGCTCCAAATAGAATAAAGTCCATGAGGGACAGATTCTATGGCACGCAAGAAGCATAACAGACTAATCGGTTCCAAAGGTAAATCTCGTTGAAGAAGGAGAGGAGCAAATGATAAAGATGGTCATAATAAGGAAGCAAGTGCTCTAGAAGAGCATCATGACATAACACGTCATAAGACCTCATGGGGGACGCTCAGGTACTTGAAAATAATGAGATAAAGAGATCTCAATAAGTTATGTCTTTATTGGGTAATAATGGAACCGACATAAAATGATCATCGACGATATTGTTAATATAATATAGCGCTCAATATTATTAATATTGACAAGGATCTTGAGCTCAAACCTGTCATGAAATTTGAACAGATAAATGATTAGCCAAATGAAAAATACGCAATAAAAATTGGCTTCACCTGAAAAATGTGAAGATGGACGGATAGTTTCAACACCTGAAAGTATAAAGCCAGTTGAGGTATAAATGTGTTCTTGTGCGAAAAAAAATCAAGTCGATAGACATAAAGACGACTTGTGTCACAAGAAGATTTGTAAATATCCTGGCATTGATTATATAGAGACATTTTCTCCTGTGGTGGATGTAGTCATTTCAGATTTTAATCTAGCAATACATGAAAAACTTGATATGCGTATAATGGAAATCATTAAAGGATTTAAACTGTGCTGAAGCATATTAAGGTTCCCAAAAAATATATTAAATAAAGCTTCAGCAAATTCTTATTTGAATTAGAGCGATCACGGTGTACATGATTTGTTTTGTGTCTAGTGCAATTGGTGCTCTAATGTATCTTGCTAGAACTATGAGCATGACAATATGCAAGCAAGATATAGTTTTATTCATATATGAAGATATTGGAATACTATTAGGATTATATTGCAAAAGGAATCCTTGATATAGATTTGTTTATTCTAACAAATATTGCCAATATTTTGGTGGTTATGCAAATAAGACATTTTCTGAAGTTCTTTCTTCAAACTATCTATTTGTATGTGAGGGTACTGTCACATTATTATTTCACAAGGCAATCAATTGTTGATACTTATTCAACAATGTCAATATACTAGCAACTGATAAAATCAAGTCACCCAACACACAACCGGTGTGTGACTTTACTTTAAAGAGAAGACTCCAATAATAGTGAAGACGATGATTTTTGCTTATCTCAATTGAAAGAAGGATATACTGAAGGAGACAGAATAAATCATATATTTCATCAAAGTTCTTTATCAGGCACAATCTTCGCTGAACGGTGAAATAGATGTTCAATGAATTTGTTCGCTTGATAATTTGTTGATTCTATTCGACGAAGCATGATCAACCTCAATATTTGAGAAGTTAGTGTACAGGATCGGAACACATCATCTCAGTGAAATAAATTGATATTTTCATCAGGGAGAGGCAAATACACGTTGTACTCTTTTTCCCTTAGCTACGATTTTATCTCACTGGGTTTTCCTGGCAATGTTTTTAATGAGACAACAAGCAATGCGTATTTACATGATATGTGTACTCTTCTTCCTTCACTAGTATTTTTTTTCCCATAGGATCTTTTTTCTTGCAAGGTTTACATTATTTATGTACATCCAAGGGAGAGTATATAAAATCTTGAATTATGATAGATGTCCAAAACCACCAAAGGAGTAATGCTCACTACGCTTCCCCATTATCTCCATAACTTTCACTACTATAATACTTACGGAGTTACAATAACTCCATAACCTCCCCATGATCTCAAATGCTTAATGACATATTTCTTCACATTTTCATACCTATATAAAGGTCTTGTAATACATGAAAAGATCACACAATTGAAGAAGAAATAAGAATCTCTCCTCTCTATATCTCTTAACTTGTTTTTCTTTGTTCTATATTATTAATTTGAGCTATATTTCATAACAATTTGCAATTATAAATCCCAAAAGAAAAGTAAAAGATACAGGAAAGAAAGATTACAAACAAAGCAAAAAATTTGAAAATGGCGTCACCCGGACTCGGACCGGAGTCATTCCGTGTGTTAGACTGACGTGATAACCAGCTACACCACGACACCCACAGACGAAACGTTTCTTATTATTTTATATATAAACTATACTATAGTTGAGGCAACAATTTCCATGTGGTCTCGGTTAGGATTGAGGACCAGAGAAGCAAGAGAAATGGTAGTAATGAGAGTGAACTCACTAAAGCCATTGCCATTGGCATGGACTCCATTTCCTTCTCTAAATAGCTTCAACTGGCCCTGGGTTCTTGTAAGAAAACATTCAAGAGTAAGACCCTTATCAAGTAGTCAAGTGGCAGCTGGTGATCAGAGAGAGCCACAAATAATGAGCAAAGTCATTGACTCACATTTGCACGTCTGGGCATCCCCACAGGAGGTAAATGTCAAAAGATTTTGTACTTCTTTTTGTTTGGAAAGATTATGTTGAGCTATGAGGAATTAATTGATGTGTGTTTCTTTGCAATTTGTAAGGCTGCAGAAAATTACCCTTATTTTCCTGGCCAAGTGCCTAGTTTGCCTGGTCATGTCGATTACCTGCTGGAGGTACGCTTCACCGTTTTCACTTTTTGATGTTATAGATTCCTCTTTATGTTTTTCTTCTTTTGGGTACGTTTGGTACGAATGCAGTTTTTATCTTTGGATTTGTATTATCCATGATAAATCGTGTTCTAGTTATTAGATTATATTAAGTTGTTGCAAATGTTTTCTCCAAGATTAATACCAAAGTGAAAATTACTTCTACATGGTTTGGTGTGGGGAAAGTAATTCTTTTAAAATGCTTTCCTTGATATATCATTTTCTAGGTATTGTTATCTTGAATTGTGAAAAAAATATTTAGCGAAAGAGGAAAAATGGCTTCCATATGTTTCCTTTTACAAATATCTAACACCTAATGGTTATTTCATATCCAACACTTGGTATTGGTGTCAACTTTTAATGCTCAAAAATATCATATAAATACAGCCTCATACTTCACCTGTTTTAGTATCTAAACGAAGCATTTGAAAGTGATCCAGAAAATGACTTGCTAAGGTAAAACATTTCCGTTGAGAATACTTCCTACATACCAAAGATGCTTCTCCTGTTGTCACTGTTGAGTGTTGATTGTCACAATGCCTTCATTGTGCCAACATTCGAAATCCTTTCAAATGTTTATGTTTTGAGCAGTGTATGGAAGAAGCAGGTGTGGATGGAGCACTTATTGTTCAACCCATTAATCACAAGTTTGATCATTCTTATGTTACCAGGTCATTTCATTTCTCTCTTCACTATATTGAATTTCCAGCTTTTTCTTTTATCTAAAAGAACTAGATTTCCAGCTTTCGGTGAATAAAGTTGTTCCTTAAGTAGTATGTAATAAAAGATTTGTCAATTGTCTTCAGTAAGATGCTTGTTTTCAATATATTACTAATAGTAGCAAATGGCTATTCCAAACTAACATCTGTACATATGTCTTTCAACTATCAAGGATATTGCACTAGATGTTATTTACTCTCTTTTTTCTCCTTCCCTAAAACTGCGAGTACAAATGTATTATTTGTGTATTCTTCGGTCTTCTAGTTGGTTAATTTTCTTGTGTTGGTAGCAGTCATATTGACTTGAGAGATTGTCTGCCCTATGCATAATTACTTCTATCCAGCGTGCTGAAGAAGTTCCCGTCAAAATTCGTCGGTTGTTGCCTCGCAAATCCAGCAGAAGATGGGAATGGAATAAAGCAGCTTAAAGATCTGGTTTTAAAGGTTTGGTAACTCATATTTATAGATGTTAGTGTTTTCATTATTTGGGTATTATGTTGACAAAAGATACCACTCATTCTAGGATGGTTATCGTGCTGTTCGCTTTAATCCGTATCTTTGGCCTACTGGTGAAAAGGTATCAATCTTGATGCAGAATCTTTCCTTCCATAATATTGATCTCAGAGTTTATTTTGCCGTGGACCTTAGTATTGCCAATGAAGTTTATCGGAGTGTGAGGCGTTAAACTCTTTAATAGATTCGTTATGTTGGAAGAACCTATGAAGTTTTCTTTTAACCATACGTTCCTTCCTTTATGGTTAACTAGATGCAAAGAAAACACATGTCCAACCAGAAATTAGAAGAATATCAGATGCATACCTGAATAGTCTTGTACTTGGTTATGCCTTCAAATTCTAAGAATGATGTAACGCTGAAGTGGGCGGACTTATCTTTGGTAATTGCCACTAACCATGTTGAGTCTTTTGGCAGATGACAAATGAAATTGGGAAGGCATTATTCTCAAAGGCTGGAGAGCTTGGAGTTCCAGTTGGTTTCATGTGTATGAAGGTACTTCAATTAATAGCATTCAACTCTTCGGGAAATATATAAAAACTCAAGTAATAATGTGCCATAAACTGTTTATCCATGGTACTATTACAGGCTCTTCAGTTAAGGAGAGCATTGTTCAACTCAATGTTTTTCCATGAAGTTCTCATTCTGCGTCTACAATAATGATGCTAATAGTAGACTATGAGATGACACTAAGATGGATTCTTTCAGGGTCTGGATTTGCATTTGCAAGAAATTGAGGAACTGTGCACAGAATTTCCCTCAACTGTTGTTCTGCTTGATCATCTGGCTTTCTGTAAGCCCCCAAAGTAAGTCATCGCTGAAGTTCTTTTCTGAATTGTCATTTGTTGGTGAGAATAGAGAATAACGTTAGGTGATTTGTCTGAATTTCTTGTAGCAATGATGAAGAAAGATCAAGCTTCTCAGAACTATTAAAGCTTTCAAGATTCCCACAGGTAACTTTTGCTGAAAGTCATACTGGATTTCTTTAGTCTACACTTGGTTGAATATTTAACATCTGCACTTTAACTGCTGTGTATCCTGCAGAAGACAACTAAATCTCTGTGTCAACAAAAACTAACCAATTAACATGTTCTTTGCTCGCAACATTCTCAAGATTTTAGACCTTTACAGTTGGGCTCAAGGCACTGAAACTCTCTTTTTGACTTTAGCCCGAAACCTGCCTAATCAGTAATCATCCTTTTTTAAGATACATGCACACAGCATTTTATTCTCTAGTTCTGATCTTTGTCTGTACCAAAAAATAAGAGCTGGAAGATAATTTGACTTTTTTTAACATTAGTTTGAAGTATTGTTGACAAATCTCTTCCTAGTGTTGACTGAACTCACAACAGATGGGGAAAGAGGAAGGTCCCGGACTTTGAATTCTCTTCCTGCTTAGCCTACTGTTATCAGCAACAGTTGGCTTAAGGTCATTGAGTTGATTAATATCTGAGGTAGTATTTGCATTGTGTGTGACAGGTATATGTAAAATTTAGTGCTTTGTTCAGAGTGTCAAGAAATCCATATCCGTATGAGGACTTGTCTCAAGTTCTGGCCCAACTAGTCTCCAGTTATGGTGCACGCCGTGTCATGTGGGGAAGGTAATAAATCACCATTATAATTGTTCATTGCACATCAGAACAACCTCAGAACTTCTAAATAGATTGCTGAATGTTTTCTGGTGTATCTACATCCAAATCTGTTTACATGCTGCAGTGACTTTCCCTACGTTGTCCCTGAGTGTGGGTATAAAGAAGCAAGAGAAGC
The DNA here is from genome assembly GCA_002018475.1 of Nicotiana obtusifolia. Classification (NCBI taxonomy): domain Eukaryota; kingdom Viridiplantae; phylum Streptophyta; class Magnoliopsida; order Solanales; family Solanaceae; genus Nicotiana; species Nicotiana obtusifolia. The sequence goes on along the minus strand of MCJB01014347.1, from coordinate 25,897 downwards.
AGTTCATCTTCTTGCTAAACAGGGACATTTACCTCCTTCTGCCATGGAGTGGATCTTGGGTAAAACAATTATGCAGCTCTTTGATGGAAAATGGAGTTCTGTAGTAACTTGTTGACTACAAAACATAACTGGAAATAACAGGTTGATGAGTTCCAAACACGTCATTGAAACCGTAGTTGTACTTTAGCAGAGCAAAGAAGACTAGCTTTTTAAGCATTACTGCTATAACCTCTTTTCTTGGAGGCACAAACAATACATCTATGGTATATAATATAACCAACTCATTAAATGCATAAGCAGTTTCAATTTTCCCATGTTTGGTCCAAAACATTTTCTCTAGGAACAAGTTCTTTAAAAATCAGGAAAGGCCTTCCATGCTGATTGACCCCCCCAGATGCAGCCTGGATACCTCATTTTTTAAGTTAAACTAAGCCAACGATAAGTTATTGTAATTTACAATAGTAATATGCATGCTCTAGAGTTGGCTCTAATTGCATTTCATGCTTCAAATCGTTTTCAATGATACATTGTTGCATGAGCTTTGCTACAACTTCACTGGGTTTCATTGGCTCCACTTGATCTGTAGTACTTTTTTGGTAGTACATATACTATTAGGTTTACAAGTCTTCTGCAATCTTAAAGCTTAAATCAGTAGATATTACTCAGAATTTTTACAAACGAGGTGTATACTGTCAGTGTATTAAGCTAAACTTAATAATACTATGTTCGCAGTTGTAACTGGACATTTGGGGACGTGCGATGTGTGAATTCTTGTCGATGCTACTTATATCTTGTTCCTCTATATTATGCTTTTACGGCACAATTCAACATTAACATGCCTCACTGTGGGCCAGGGAGATTCTATATCACAATTCACGGCTGAGTAATTAAAATGAACAAGGCAGCGAAACTAAATCAGGCTGGAAACTATACACTCTTTTGTTAGGATTTAGGATACATTATGTTACATTTTATCTGTAAAGATACAATCTATTCAAGCTTTTTCCTACCTTATCCCAACCAACTGGTTATCATTTCTGACACAAGCTACATCCCAAAGTCACCCCTACTCTACTGGGATGCAGATTGGTGAAAAGGGGGAAGAAAAAAAAACTAAAGAATGGTGAGAGAGCACTTTACAGAGACTTGAAAAATCTGTACAGCAAGAGTAATTGGGATAACATATAAGTTACAACTGTACAGCCACTAATCTTCTATCCGCTGTATCTCACCCATCATGATGCGATTGCTTGTGACCTTGAATCCAAGAAGAGCTGGATCGATTTGTCTTCCTTTCTTCCCTTTTTTCTTGCTGCCGCTACGGGCACCCTGTGTTCCATCTGATGATTCTGAAGCATGAGCCTCCTGGGCTGTTGGCTTCTTCGCACTACTCTTAACCATGTCACTGAATGATGTCTCTGAAACATCAGAATCACTACATGAGGCAGTTCGCCGAAAGCGCACATCTTTCTTTCCAGGTGTCACAATGTCAGGGGCTTGATTTGCTGTGTTACCTCCAACTTCTACTTTCCCCCCTAATGGAAAAAATTAAAGGTGTTAAAACGAAAGACATTAGCAACTGCTGGTGGAAAGAACTAGAGGCATGATGGAAAAGCAGACCAATACTACTAGTATATTCCGCCCACATCTTCAAGGTGCAATACAGGTTTGGGCCACAGTAAAAATCCAGACCATACAAGAGAAAACTAACAACAAAAGCAGAAAGATAAACTACCTTCAGAAACCATGGCGTTCGAAGGATTTTTCCCTCTAACAAGTGAATCAGAAGTCAATTCAGACAACCCTTCCAGGTTAGATGACACTCGCGAGACAGGTGGACGCTTAAGCAAAATGTTTTCTGGCCTTTTTGATGTCATCGCAGACACCCTATCCAAAAAAAAAAAGAACCAAACAGATGCATTATGCAAACATTACCAAGGTAATCTTCATGATAGCACATACATAATCTCGTATAGCAATACCAGACAGGCCTGATTGATAGTCCACCAATGCACACACACACAAGAATGTCATATTTCATGAGAGGAGGAAACCTTTTTTCTTTTATTTTTTGATTAATGAGAGAGGAAGAAACTACTAGAATGGATAAATAACAAATGATCATTGGTGTCCCTTATGTTACAAACTTACAAAGGACAAACAGAATTAAAAGAAGTTTAACCATGGAAACGGCAAACCAAAAATAAAATTAGACCTTTACTCGGATAGAAGTAGGAGATAATCCTTACCGTTCCTTAGCAGGTTCCTCAGGCAAAGAGTCACCTGTACCAATCTTGTCATCATACAAGCCAACATTACCACCTGAAGTCGGGTTGAAACAGTTGTCATTTCTCAACAAAAACAAAAAATCCAACCAGGAAAATAGAGCGCAAGAGACGGACTAACACTAACCTCCAGTCCCAAGTGAAGTAGGCCTGCGGAGAATGTTTACTGGGATGTCCCCTGTTATAACTGTCAGACCAGCTTGCTCGACAGCATTTTCTCGAGCCTCTGAGTGCCTCTGCATAAACCATCTTGAAATGTAAGCACAGCTGTATTACCGCGACATACTAAACACATCTAGTCAGGTATCATACCTGGGAGGCACCACTGATGCTGGAAAAGAGAGGATTAGCTTCAGCCAACGCTCCAGAATGAGATTTGTGGGGCAATCTTTCACCACCAGCAAGAACACGGGACCTCTCATCCACAAGATCTCTCTGTGGTAGCAGGCCTGAAGTAGAACCAAACGACCCTACAGAGAAGGTTTGGTTTTGACTCATATCCTGATTCAATAGGGGATTAATTGAACGGTTTGCTGAATTTGTCCCAAGAACATGACCAGACAGTATCTCATGTGAAATTCCATTGGGCATTTCTGCTTGCTCAGTTGACTGCTGGCCATATTTAGGATGAAGCAGTTCCATAAGCAATCGCTTTGAACTGTCATCATTCATACCAGCTGACATCCACATACTAGGATCTTCAGAAACCTGTTTGACATCAAAATCCCTTTTTTCCCTCTCACTATTGAGATTCAGTTGTTTCATTCGGGATTCCATCCAATCAATAGGTACCTGACCGTTGCTTTTAGACCAATGTTTTTCAATGGTATCTGGATGCAAAGCATGAAACTGGTTCGGAACCAAATGCTGGTGAGGAGATTGCGAGTAGACATCATTTGAGAACCCAGCCATCTGAGCACCTGAATGCATTCTTGAATTCAGATCTTGCATTTCTAAACTTTGTTGCTGCACAAGTGGATTTGCAACATCCATTTTTACTCCAGCACCACCAACTGGTAACGACATTGATCGTTCAAACGGCAATAATCCAGAGTCATAGAGACCATGTGCGTATCTATCTTGTACAGACAAATTCCGTTCAAGGTGACTTAAATGTTCTTCGGGAGATGGTATCTGTTGCTGTTGGTAAAAATCTAATGGTCCAAATCCAGAGTTGGATCGATGAGCATCGGTGGGGATTCGGAGAAACTGACCAGCTTCATCTACAGGCCATACAGAACCAGAATGCCTGTCTTCCTCCATTTCCAATTGTTGCCTTAATCCAACAGGCAACTGCCTGCTATGCAATTGTTCTTGCTGAAGAATTTGATGAGCCAAAGGGTGCGTTTGCCCATGCTTTGCTCGTGATACGAGCTCCATTAAATCATTTTGATGCCCTTGATGTGGCATTTGACCAAGTTTAGCCTGAATGAGATGCTCAATTGATGGTTCAGTATGTCTTGGATGAAGGTGAGAGCGTTGTAGTTCAGTTAGAATTTGCTGCTTCATCAAAACCTGTTCCAGGGCATTGTTAGGCCTTGTAGCATCAAGACGTGACTGTGCACGGTTAGTATCAGACATTTGACTCTGCAATAATTGTTCAAGAAGCAACTGTCTGGCATGAGACTGTTGTTGTTCTTTCAGTAGCATCTGCTGTTGATGGAACTGTTGCTGTTGCTGCATTTGCTGATGTTGTTGAAGCTGCAGCTGTCTCTGGTGCTGCAGCTGAAGGGCCATAACGCGTTCCAGATCCTGCTCAATTTGACTGGCCACCTGTGGGTGGTGTACTGAATTATGGCTTGCCCCTCTTTCCAGCATTGCTTCATTCAAGTGGCTGTTATGAGCAGACAGTAAGCTATGTGGATGTTGTTGAAGTTGCTGAGAGAACAGCTTTTCTGCCAATTCAAAGAGATTTGGTTCCCGGTCCATGTGCGACAAGCGGTGAGCATCCATGGCATCTTGATATAAGTTCGGGTCGGAAGGAGCATTTCTTCTATAAGCATCCCACATTTCTGCAGTAAAGGTTGACTCGGTCCTTGAACCAAATGGGACAACCTTTGCAGCAACAGGGTTTAGAATTTGATCCTGACCACCTCCGCTAAAAGGAACATTTGGAATTTGATCATTCCTTCTTGAAGTGCCTTCAAGCTCGGACCACAACAAACCAAGTGGATGCATTTTATCTTTCTGACTCGGAACCCCGGGCTCCATTAATTCACTAGGAATGGGATGGTTGGTATTTGAAAGATCAGTGGGGCCCCTCAAAGTTTTTCCAATAGGATTGCCTCTACTTCCGGGTCTACCTGGAAACAAAGTTTCTGCAAATGAAGAAGAATATTTAAAGAATCAGCTACGAAAACGATGTCATCTACAAAAAATATCAACCGTCAACAACTTAGCAGTGTATAGGGAGGAAAAGGATTGTGATGCCCTCTTTCTATAAGAAGTAATCCTCTACTGGAATAAAACAGGAATTCAATGATAAAATGCTGACAAACCTTCATTTTGACCAACGAATTCATTAAAGTCTTCACTTTGAGAATAAGACAGATCAGGTACTTTTGACTGAAAACGCTGTGCAGCAAGACCATCAAAATCAGATGACGGCCAGCTTAATCCATCAAGGGGAGCTGAAGAAACAAGCTCACTAATAGAACTGGGTAAACCAGACTCCAACTTCCCCTCTAATACAGCAGGTTGATCAACCTTAGGGAGATCCGTATTACTGGCATACATATGTCCAAATCTTAAATGCGGCATTACGTCACCCAATTCGTAGAAAGGTGAATCCTCAGGAGCACCTTCCACGCGAACCAGTAAGTCAGTTCCAAAAAATCCTTGCTCAAACCATGAGATGATGTCAACTCCAAGAAATGGTCCCTGAATTTCTCCCTGAGGATCACAATAATACAAACTCAATTCCTCAGGTGGGATATCCCTCTCTAATTGGTTTTCAATGCCACTGTGTCTTGAGTTGTTGATATCAGAGGGCATGATATATATAGAATTTGAATCATCGGGAAGCTTTGCACTGACATCAAAAGCAACATTCTGTTCAATGTTTTCAAAGAGAGGGTGCCTAGTTGCTGCATAATCAGGTAACTTGATTTCAGAATGATCAAGTTGAGAAGAACTACTATCTTTCAAGCTGCCTATGTTGTCAGCTCTCTTATTGGTCAACAAAGTGTCATCCCTAGCAATATCTTCTGAAACTTTCTCTATTTGTACTTCATGATTTGCATCCCCTTCTAGAGAGACAACAAATTGCTTTGTCAGATCAACAAGAAAAGCAATCCAGATAAGCAACACTTAAAAGAATTCCGAAACACATGAAGTTAAATACTTTACTTACCACCCAATATGACATTGACATCATTTCCACAGAAAAGGCTATTGACATTTGCCTCTTCAACATCTTTTAACGTTTTTGGAAACCTATCCCCAGTCTCCTCAATGATGTCTGTAGAGAGAATGCCCTCTTTTCCATCGGCAAACTCTGCATCCCCTATTTCTGGAAAATACACATACAAATTCAGAAAGGACGACTTCCACTGAGCGCAGCACCACATGAGAACGATCAAGAAAAATTACCTGTAACATTATCCGTTGATCGGCCCTTCCTGTAAGAATTATACATCACACCACTACCAGTAATTTTACCTTGCCATATATCATTAAGGATAGCCTGTAAGATAGATTTAGCAAGCTAAAGTTATCAATATCAATAACTTCATCATTAACTACAGGCAAGAGTGCCAATAATAATGTAATTCACATAGCTCACCTCCTCCTCAGAATCAGGAACAACAAAAGCTAATGGTTCAGTGATACTTAGTTGAGTGATAGAAGGTGCTTCTTCCATATTTACAGGCAAGCTACAAAAAGATTGCTCCAGCTTTTGCCTGCGGTATATATCCAAAATCTTCCCCCGCGGATAACAATATGTGCGAGTTGAGATGCTTGGTTTTCCAGGGACAGAATTGTCAAATTGTGCAGCCCCAATTGCACATCCAGAAGGTTTTAAAATAGCCGCACTAGATCTCCCACGCCCCATGGTAAATCCCACATTTGACCCCTCGACTCTTCCTTTCTCCACTCCAAATCCTGGAGCAGCACGATAGGAACCAGGAGCACCAGAGCTACCCTCCAATCTATGCCGTGGTCTCCACTTATCTCGAGTATCCGACTCCCGCTCGGACATAGTACGGTTAGCACCAAATGTTTGAACCTCATTATGAACTTCGTCCTTATCTACATCTATCCTCTTCTCACTCCGTGCTTCCTTTTCTTTGTCTTCAGGACCCCACCTAGAGGACCACTTGGTATCACGTCTTGTGTCATGCCCCAAATTGCGATTATTAACATCGTGCCATCTGTCAGAAGCAGGTAAAGCTCTAGCGTCTGTGGTTTCTTTGGCAGGAGCATTTTCAGCACGGCGGTCTGGTTTCCTACGATCTCTTCTACCAAGCAAGCCAGTTTCCCTCTCTTCTTCACGCCATCGGCGACCACTCTCCGTCTCTGCTGTGGGTCTTCTCCAATCTTTTTTTTCATCAGGCACATCTGAACGCCAAGCGTCCTTCTGATTTGAATCAGCAGAACTTCCAAGTGAGAGAGAACTTGGTGCACGCATTTCCTATGGTGCACAATAGAGTTTGACAAAAAAAAAAAAAGATTACAGTTGAAGAACTAATAGCAGTAGAGAAGCTAGCAAATGGACAGTATAACCAACAAAACTTGAAATACCTAGAGAACGAAGATGGAAAATCCAAATGCAGTAAGATGATAATTTAACTATTTAAGTAGACTAACATCGTTCATGAAGGTGGAGAACATTGTTAGAACTCCCTCTGTTTAAGACAACCGAAGCTGCCACAACATGGTATTTAAGAATTTTCTCAAACATGATCTAGAAGGAAATAAGTGACAGTAACCAACCCAACATAACCCTGAAACATGGAATGCAAAATACAGCAAAAGTTAAATTGTGAAATATTTTCCGGGGTAGTTTCGAGTTCAATTGTATACAATAGTCCGTAGAGCAGAATCAATGGTTACATATCCAAATGTAATGTTTAATAAGTTAGCACGGTCAAGAAGGAACATTCATGAAGAAAGCAATTCCTATTATAGTCCATGGACTGTAAATAATATATATCACAAAATCAACAAGTCATCAAAAGCCTAGGCCACTATTTTACCCCACGTGTGCTCCATTACAGGTGTAACACTTCTATCTTGAATAGACCGAGCATATTTCAGTGAGACATGTTTTAATAGCAAGATTGAAGTATATGCCTCAGTCTGCTAGGTTATCAGTAATAACAAATCGCTCCTGCATCAAACAAGATGCCACACAGAGTGTGCACCATAATAACAAAGTAATTCACTTCCCAAGGACCCACTACATAATATATATCACAAAAACACAATTTACAAATTGATCGGACATCTTGAAATTGCAGGGTTAGTGGGCAGTGTCTTCGCTTCTTTAATATTATCCCCACACCAGTCAGGCTGCTATCGACCTTGACAATACAGTAATTCATTATCCAAGGGGCTTTCAGACTAACTTGGACAGTGCGTATCCGATTACTTTTTCTTTTGAAAGTTAGAGTGTCTAAGGCAAAGAAAACTTATTTTTTAGGACATTCTAATATTCATCACACCTTACACATACAGTTAGGTCCAAGTTGATGTTTTCATCACTTGAGATGCTACTAAATTCTTTCCATGGTCTCACAAAGTGTTGACTTCTCCAATTTTAAACCATCTATCAAGAATAATATACATTGATACAACAACAGCAACAACAACATACGCAATATTATCCCACACTGTGGGGTCTGCGGAGGGTAGTATGTACGCAGACCTTACCCCTACCTTGTGAGGAAATAATATACAGTGATAATAAAAGAAAAATAATTTAAAAATTTCCAGCGCATGGATAATATTAATCTTCACATACGTAATTTACCAAATAATAGGTTACTTCAAACATACTTCTTGGAAAGGCAAAGTGCCCGAGGCAACTATAAGACACTCAAAGGATTTCAAAAAAAATCTAGACTCCACACTCCACAGCGATCACCTTTGAAGATAAGTGTCATGTGATTAGGTATTACATAGCAAGAGGACCAACAGTTAACTAGAAGAATAATTAGTATCTTAAATGCAAACTCACCGCCTTAGAGTCACTTGGTTTCGCATAAAGCCACTGGGGAGACAAAGGAATGTTACTGTCCACCACTGTTTGATCTAAAGAAAAGGCCAACCAACATAAGCAGCATATCGTGTACATATTAAAAGGTCAAACTCATGAATGGTAAAGCAGCTAAGAAGTTATTTCAACAGTTTCAGATAAAGATACATAACCCACATGCAAAGACAATTAAAAAGGGAAATGAACTACCTTTTGAATCGTCAATCGACACCAAGAATGACTTGTCATCATAATTACCTGCAGATGTGTCTTAAGAAATGTAAAGCATGAAAACACAAATAAAATAAAAACAACCCCCCTCCCGGCACCAACAAAGAAAGAAAAAGAAGAGAAGGCAAGATGAAAATGAACATCAACTTCCAACTTGTGCGCTAAATCGTACCAAAAAATGAGAACATGACACAGATGTAAGAAAATGCAAAAGGGATAACAACCAGGGACCTGGAAAATGAATATACACTATAATTCAAATGCATTTATCTTCTAATGACTCGTCCAAACAGTCAAATGTAAGTCAAACAAAAAGGACTGAATACAATCTGAGCACACTTGCTTCCCCACAGTTTTGCTGAATTCCCCATATTCTAAGGCAAAACACAATACTTTGAATTCAAAAATCCAATAGAAGCAAGGAAATTGATTTAATCAATGAATGAACTATACTTCAACCCCAGACTAGTTAAAAGTCCGTGTCGTTTCAACAAGGGCAATTAGTTTGACAGAGAGAAATTGATTCAATATCTGACGCAGCAAATCGAAATAAATAAGTAACTACAGAAGGATCGCCTAAAGGACCATAGCAAAAAGGGGTCTGATTCTGATCTGAAACCCTAGAATTAAACGGCAAAGTAAGTACAACTAAACTCAGATCAATAAAACCCTAATATATAGCATTAATGACATTTTGAATCGAACCAAATGAAAATTAAAAACAAAAAATAGACAATAAAGAGCAGTACCTTTGGAAGAAAGGAGATCGTCAGGGAGATCGAGCTTGCTTTTGGCCATTGAATAAGAACAAGATCGATAAGAGAAACAAAGAGAGAAGTGAAGTTAATGTGGATTTGAATGCCGAAGGGAGAGATAGAGAGAGATTTTTAGGGTTCGAATACGAAAACAACAGACTGTTGCAGAGAGAGAGAGAGAGAGAGAACAGAGGGAGAAAGGGGTGAGGGTTTGCGTTGGGTGGTCAGAAGGGGCCAAATCAGCGTAATTCCGAACAATTATGTTATCCTTTTCTCTTTGCTTTTTCCCCTTTTCAATTTTACTTATACTAAACTCGTTTCGTTGCGGGTTGATAAGCGAGTTGCTGTTTTGGGATGCCAAAATCATTTTTTTTGGTTAAATAAAGCACTTTTATAGAAATTTAAAGTGTTTGATCTAAGGGTAAAAGTGATTTTAAGCAGTAGAAGTTATTTTTTTATTTTTAGAAAGAAACTACAATTTCTATCTTCTTTTAAGAAATAGAACGTAGAAAATTAACTTTTTCAATTGGATATTATTATTTTTTGTAATTTGTCCTCAAAAGTATTTTTTGAAAAGATTGACCAATCATATAATTTGCTTACTAAAAATTACAAAAAATACTTTTCAAATGAATAGGCCAAACACAAATTGTTTGTCTCCATTCTCCAAAAATACTTTGTTAGAAAGCACTTTTCAAGATAAGCATTTTTTGACAGCTTGGCCGATTGGGTCTTACAGTTTGTTTGGCTAAACTTCTAAAATCAGCTTATTTCGAAAAGTATTAGCAAAAAAGTATTTTTAGTGAGAAGCAGTTTGTGTTTGGCTAATTAACTTGAAAAATATGTTTGAGCAACAATTAATATTTGGTCAAGTTTTTAAAAAGTGCTTCTAAGCCTATTTTTCTCAAAAATACTTTTCACAAAAGTGCTTTCGGAAAAAACTACTTTTATCTGTTTCTCAAAAATTGTTTCTACTTCTACTCAAAAGCTTTTTTTTTTTTCCTTTTAAAAGTTTGGTCAAACACCTTAACCTTGGAGGAAAAAATACTTCTGGCGCAAAAAAAAAAAAAAAATTTAGTCAAAAAGAAGCTTGGCCAAACAGGCTCTTAATTAGGGTTGGATCCAATGCATTAGCTCGGGTTCCATTGAACCCAGTAACTTTTGTCTAAATTTTGTATTTGTGTTGGAGAATTCATTAATTTATAAGAATATTTAGCTTGAAACCTAGTCCTATAAACTTAAAATCCTTGATCCGCCTCTGCTCTTAATCTATGTTGGATTTATCAGATATAATTCACTGTCATACATAACATTGGGATTATTTTAATCCTAGACCAACCAAAAATTACCATACTGAACTAACAATGAAATAACTTAACATATGGTATATGAAATTTTTAAGTAAGATGATTTGAACTCGGAGAGATGGATTGATTACATGACCATATAAATATGCTAGTTTGAGTCAATTATGTAGTTGTTTCCTCCTCCTACATGTTTTTATTTTTTTTCCTACTTTGGTGAGAGACCGTAAAAGAATGAAATGTTTACGATTTATCAAATTATTAAAATTTGAAACTTTTTCAATTATAATTTAGAATTTGTTATAAGAAATATAAGAGATTTATTCCCAATTCATGTTACATATTTTATATTACAAAATTTACTCTATGCTATTACGAGTTCTACATCTCTTACTCATCATCTTATGATTTTCAAGTTATATGTAATTTTTTCAAGAAAGACACAACGAGTAAATTTAATTAATATAATCAGAATCTATTACTATATTTTTTCCAGTTTACCTTTTAAATATCCACTTAGATTAGTACTCCCTTTGTCTTAACAAAGTATATTTAATGTTCAAAATTAAAATAGTGTTCTTATGGAAGAGAAAGAAATGTCATATACCAATGGTAAATCATAAAAGTATGTCGAAAGCATGTATTCTCGACTATCTTTTAATATACACCACAAAAAAAAAAACATCTTTTAACATTAAGGTTCATGCTAAGTTTTATTGATTTTATAATGAAAATAAATACTGTAACAATTTTTTGTCTTTTAGAATATCTTATTTGTTGTTTTATATAACAGAAATGAGTCACCTTAGTATCGTTGCAACCCCTTTGTGCCTCTTTAAAAAGTATAATTACATGGACCTACTTTTAAGTTTGCCTTTGTAATACTTACCTCTATTGAGGTTTAAAATATTGTATTTATCTCTTCAGGGCGACTCAAGAAAAATTATGGCCTAAAACAAAATTGTTTGAAGAGGCCTTAAGCTTTAAAAAAGATTATACTCCATCTGTTTCAATTTATTTATCCTATTTGATATGGCACATGTTTAACAAAGAAAAGAAGATTTCTGAAACTTGTGATTTTTGTGGCCATAAAGCTTGAAACTTGTGGTCTTAGACAAGTCATATCATTTGTGTGACTTTAAATGATTCTCATCAAGAAATTATAAGAATGTATTTATATTTTTGGAATAGAATAAATAAATGTGACAATCTTTTTGAAACAACAGAACATATTTCTTTTTTAAGTCTTTATTTATTTATTTTTTTATTTTTTGAGATGTAAAGTTACTAATGATATGTATATATATTTTATTTTAGTCGTTCTTTTCCAATTGACAATATATATGGGAAAAAAACATTCTACACCTATGAAGTGAAAAAGAAAAAAAATATACAAAAGATTTCACAGCTTTAGTTAGTTTTGATTATGATCGTGCTTGAAAACTTAGAGAAATAATGGCAATGAATGTACAATTTGATTTATTCAATGCTCTTGCTTTTAGTTTTGAGAGAATCAATAGCTTAGTTGGAGCATGAAATAAATACAAAATACAAGTTTTATTATGAAAAACAGAGAAAAATAATTAATGCCATACGGTAAATTAACTAACATTCATTAGCAATCTTTGAGTAAATAGTTATCTTTCATTTTCTATAAATATTTTATATTTTTTTTACCTTATATTATTTTTTTTTGAAAGAAAAATCAATCATAAAAAAAATATTTAAAAAAATGAGACCCCAAAGAATTGGGGGCTAAAGCAATGGCCTTAGCTGCTTGGCCCTTCAGCAGAGCTTGCATCTCTCTTAGCTTGATTTTTAATAAAAAGGGATAAAGCTAGGTTTAAAGGATGACCTTTTGTAATTTAAATTAGACGCAAGCTTTTTTAGCACTTACTTTCCCTAACCAAAAAACGAAGAAGAAAGAAAATGTTATTTAAGCTAGATTTCTTGATATTTCTTATATGGGGAAAAAATTACGAGAACAGAACGGTTGATGATAGTAAAAAGGAAATCACTGTCCAAATTAGTCAACCAACACATAATTCAACTCAAATCCCAAAATTGGGTTGTGGATGAAACCCATGAATCAATATGGTTCATTCCTAAAGTTAACACTATTTTTAATACTGATTCCTTACAACTCATCTATCTACTATTAAAAGAGAGAAAAAAGCACTCTTCTTAAATTAAGTGGTAGCCTTAAAATTAATTACATATAACTTATTAACTAATTAACTATTAATTAATAACTAATTCAATCATATAGCATAACCAGAAAAAGCCACATATAAAATACATTAGAAATTGAAACTTCAAAAACTTAGAATTAGATTTACAACCTACGATAATACATAAAAAAAGGAACTCACGATAACAAATTTAAAATCCATTGTAAACATGGTAAGTGTAAAATGTGATACTACATATAAGATAAAGATAGTGCGGGAATATTTATACTTTGAATTAATTTAAGGATAAGTATATATAAATATTATTGATAGAGTAAATGACGAAAGAGTTATGAGTAAGAGGATAAAAATACATTAAACTTTAAGAACAAAAAAATTTATATTTATATATGATTATCGGATGGGTAATAAGCAAAATATTATGTCAATTAGTAAGCTAATAAACGATCACATAATAATATAACAATATTAAGTAATGAATAATGCAATCACTATAAGCAAAGATTAAAGAGATTTTTTTTGGGGTGAAAATGTAAAAGGATAAGACTTATTCGACTTTGACTTAAAACATAAAGTGGTAGTCAGAATTTTGTTAAAACAATATGCTCAAACAAGACATATTACAATGTGATATGTTTATTATTCTTTAATATTGACCACAGAATAAAATACAAGTACTAAGATAAAAGGGTTTGACTATTACAGATGTAAAAAAAATATGTTATCCACTACGAGATATGAAAAACAATTTCATATCTTGCTTCTTAATTGATATCTAATGATTATATGTAATTTTATCTGGAAGGTTTAAATTTTAAAGTAATTCGCATATAATTCAAATTATAATTTGATATTTGTGTCCGCACATTGCGTAGATACTAACACTAGTTAATATTTGAATTGATCAATGATTAAGCAGAGAAATTTCAAGTATGCTTCAGTTTTATGTTTTAACTCCATCATAGCACTTTCGCATACATCTTTCTCGACTGTGATTTCAGATTGCCACAAGGAAATGTGCACCAATTAATAATAATTTTCTTAAGGCATCAAATATGCACTGTACTTGCTAACTAATATTATTTGTGGAGAAATGAACTTTGGGACTCCCAAACACAAGAACAAGGATCGAGGGGTCTAGTTTTAATACCAGGTGAAGAAATAGATCTTTAATCTAACTAAAAGAAAAAGATCTTTAGTGTGATTCAACCCTAAAAACTAGTTCTGGATAGGAGGATTGCCCAAAAGCATAAGGAAATCACACCACACATTCCCTCAACCTATGTGAGACTTAACATTATTAATTATTGGCATAACTATAAAGGGAGCCGGAGCTAAATTGTTAATCACCACACCATTTTTTCTGTCCGAACCTTGTATTCGTATTTATCTACCATTCAACCATCTACGGATACAACTGCAGCACTAACAAGCAGTAGGGTGACCTCGGAATCAGCTAGAAGTTGCAGAACACAATTACAAAGCAATTCTTATTTGTTTCTAACTAGTACAACTTTGCACAGTGAAGTCATAACAGAAACAGATACTGACATTTATCTTGAGGACCGTTCATCCAAGATGAGGTAATTACAGAAAATTCATTCTGCTTGGAACCTGGATGCCTGCTCTCTTTAAAAGTTCAGCAGAGGCATGCTTGGCCGTTGATAGGACTTTTTCCTATGCATAAAAAATACCCATGTCAAACTCATCGACACAGAATGATATTTAACCTAACAAAGTAAATGAAAAAGGAAGATTAAGCATCTAAACGGGGTTGTTATCAATACCTCGTCTATAGTTAGAATTTTCTTATCTTTCATAATCCAACAGCCATTGCACATAACAGAGACGATATTCTCAGTTCTCATGCAATAAACAAGGCTGGAAATGCTGCAAAGTCATCAAAAGAAACTAGTGTAACATTCTGGTGATCATAAAGAGCGGCTGGCGTAAGGCCAAACTTCAATAAGGGGCCCCAAGCGCTCTCTCTCTATATATATATATTGAAGTTTATTTTCCTAGCTTTTAGAGATGTAAAATTATTGATAATTTATTTATAAAATGTTTCAAATGCACAATAATAAAAATACAGTACGATCAAACATGATTCAACAAATAGATATAACTACATACATTTTTGCTGCTTCAATATTCTTGATGCAATGCAAAAAAATGAGAACAAACAAAAGCGGTCACAATTGTATTTCTGCTCTTTTTTTATGAATAGTTTATAAAATAGTTACTCATACATTAACACTTGAATTCTAGAAAGGGCCAAATGAGTGTAGAATAGTAATAAAAGTGAATGCATTTTTGCTTAGAAAGGTTATAAAGAGATAAAAAGAATGAGGGCTCATTAATAGTGATATTTATATATATAAAAAATAAGGCAAGAAGGTAAATGTTCACACTATTAAATAGGGAGTGAATCCCAAAATACTACTCTCCTCTCCAAAGGTCCCATCTTTCCTTGAAAATTGTTTACTTTATTTTAAAATACCTAATATTCTTAAAAAAAATTGACATATATAACTACAACTGTTGGGAAATTTTGGGTCCCCCCAAAAGTAAGAGGCCCAAAGCAGCTGCTTCATCTGCTTTACCGCTGGGTCGCCTCTGTTTGAAACTACACTATAAATGAAACCAAGAATAGGGAACAAGGTAACCCCCTCCTCCACTTTTCCAGACAAGAAAATTAGAAAACGGAAAAAGAAAGTGGAAGAAAAAACAAACAAAAAGAAGGTGAACCCTGGATTCCAAAGTAATAGTTCAAGAAACCTCAAGTTCACCCAATTGCAGTACAGATTTTATCCGGTTGTAGATACAGAGCCATAAATGGTTTTGAAATGACAGCCCATGAAGTGACACCCAAAAGAAAATCAAATTACTATATAAATCACATATCACACTGGAGAATTCTAGTGCTCTCATATTTATGAGCCGACAATGAGAAATCAATTCCAGGATTTTCATACTAATCAGGTTGGTTTCCTTGCACAATTGTTCCTGTATCAGTTTCATTTAACTTACAATACCACAACGAACCCAGTCAGAGTTGCAGGTAAAAATTGCTAAGGGGTTTGACTCTCCATTATTGAAGAAAGGAAAAGTAAAAAGGACCAAAAAAAACGAAGGGGTTTTATTAAAATACAGTAGCTAACTACGATTAGGATTTGAATGCAACATCATGTCTAACTGATCCTTATGAATATGGACAAATTCTCATAATGGTTGAGAGGTAAGGGTTTGAAGAGAAGTCATCTAGACAGAAAGTATAACAGGGAAAAAGGACCACTGACAGCTAGATTAGAAAGAAATAGAGAGAGTAGTAGCAATACAATTGGAATTAGAACTTTCTAAAACTGACCTGAAGGCTATTGATGTATAAGCCTTGGATGAAAAATACATAAGAAGATGGAAGTTTATGCGCTGGCTAAGCTTAGCTTAGTGGCAAAACTTCACCTGAGAAAGATGCCCGTACTTAAAGAACATTTGTGCTAGAGGACCTAAAAAATTAGTATGAGTGGCAACTGAGGAACTGTGTCAATCAATGTGAAGATCCAAGATGGTCAACTTGTTAAGGAGGATAATGGAGTGATTTGAATAATCTGATATTGATGCAACTTCTAGAAAGTACTTCGCACCAGAATGCATATCAAAAAAAGCAGTACAGATAGATGAATCACAGGAAATAATGTCTCTCCACAGTGCGCTTATTCTCCATTAAAACGATCTCATACCAGTCATGAATTGGCATCATGGACCAGGAAGAAGGATTGACCACTGTGATATCAGCCTGCAAAGTAGCTCACTATAAGTAAACCTGTATGAAGAGACCAGACAGCTATCTCTCATGCTTCTGGAATCAGAAGCAGAAGAAACTATAGCAAATAAATAACACATAGGCAGAAGCAAGGTGTCCAACCTTCTTTCCAACCTCGAGTGAACCTATTTCCTTGTCCCAAAGTACAGACTTCGCGCCATTTATTGTGGCCATTCTGAGGATTGTTTCAGCAGGCAAAGCTGTAGGATCAGTGGTTCCCTTTGAAAAAACTTCACGACCTTTGTTGATCAAAGAAGCCAGGTACATCTCATCAACTGCACCAGAATAACAATGGAGCATCTCAACAAATGTAGTAGCTCGATAGAGATGGATAACAGAGAGCATGTGAATTTTGCTAATCATGAGAAGCACGATAAATGGATAATACAAGGAAGCTGCTAAAATCATTCTCGGAAAGATGTGATGCAGATCAAGAAGAATCATAAATCATCGACGTTTCTATACATTACAAAGAAAATGAAATCAGACATTGAAAGGTGGCAATAACACAGTACCAATAATACCATATATAGCTATAACAAGGAAGTTGAACAATGGCCATATAGTAAGAATTGCAAACACATATATCAGTACCAATGCTCATTCTGTTGTTTGATGGTGCACCATCTGTACCCAAGGATACACACACACCAACACTGAGCATTTCCCTGATGGGGGCAAATCCAAGCATTCTCATTGCAGCAGCAGGACAATGTGATACTTTGACTCCAGCCTTTGAGAGACAATCCACCTGACAGAACAGCAGCGGACTTCCAGAAATTTGAAAAAAATGGCTTATTGTAGTAGCAAGCCGATATAGTTATTTGAAAGAAGATCAGCAGTGAACATTTTTTATGAAAAAAAATCAGCAAAAAACATAAGCAGCTCAAATGTACAAAAGTCAGATAAAAGTCATTTCCCATGACAACTGGATACAGGCTAAGTAAAAAATTTCTAAGTTTTCTTGAGCTATTACAGAGTTTGGCTCAGCAATCTTTAATGAGTGTATAATTATTCTCAAAAAGGGGCTTTGAGAACTTTCTTTTGTTGCTCTAAAATTAAGTGTTTCATCAGTCATTTTCCTTGTTAGATCTCTCATATAGTAATGTGGCAATGATTGCAAAGTAGAGAACTCACTCTCCTCATTTATGTTGAACTAAGACGGAAACCACACCTGAATTGGCGTAAGTTAAAGTGCTTTTCTTGCTCAAGAAATGAACCAAATAAGGCTTATTAAGTCAGCATACGGAACCATAATTGAGGAACTTCAGTCTCAAAGAGTTGGCAGGAAAAATTTAGAGGTCATGGGTGGTTGAATCAGGATCATTGTCAGGGGTGATGGTGGCAGTGCTGATAAGGTCAGGACATCGAGTACATCAGTTTAGTAGCACTACAGAAATGCAATGCAGGCAGGATGTGTTGATGGCAAAGTCATCAAGTGATACAGTCTTTGAAACTTAACCTAAAGTTTTTTTATTTCACCAGATTTTCACAGGCAGCTAGCCATTGCTTATGTTACTGCACCTTCGTATGCCTCAATACAACCATATCAAGTATGAGTGTGTGTTCCTGGCCTCTTTACTTTTAATGTTAGTCCATCCTATGAACATACATGGCAGTTGGTCATTTCGGCCCCTGAATCTATTCTCTCTTAAGTTCCTTTCTTTTTTCCTCTCGCTTTTCGCCATTCATGTTACCAATAAACAAACTTGAAACAGATACACAAATTAAGCAGGCCAACTAGTAAAGACAGAGATCTCAGAAGAAGAGAAGAAGCTTTACCTCTTCCTCGTTGACCCAAACAGTATGTGCTGCCAGCAAATTGTTCTGCAGGAACTTGATCTTCTCGAGATGTGTAACAGTTCCATGATCAACTCCTCGAGTTTCAACAATCAGTTGGTTTTCGTGGGGTATCTCTGCAATATGCTGAATAGTTGAGAAATTAAGGCTTCAGTGGTGTTGATAAATCCTTTTAAGACTTTATTCCCCTTGCTACAACATTCTTTTTCTTTTTCCCCTTTTAAGGGCAGTTGAACCTTGGGGTTGAGGGGTTGAGGTTGACTTTAGACAAATGGCTATCATTCAACAGTAATGAAATGCATCCTCTTTGATACAAGAAATAACATATTAATTTGGATTCCCAGAATACCAAAGGATAGTAAATGAAAAAGAACAACCATTACCAGAACGTTAAGGGCAAGCTAAACTCTCAAGCTAAAAATATTTAAACCTATTATATCTATTTTGGGGGAACTCCTTAATATCATTAGTAGCAGAGAAGAACATACAGGATCAGTAAAACTGAACACATTCATCCAGTATACTAGTTTTCATTTTTTTATAACTCATATTATGATGTGGTCAAATGCATCAACATAGTTAGGTCTGACCGTGACTAAAGATTTCAGTTTCTCTTTGTTTCATCAATTGCAACCTTGTTTACATAGAAAGCTTATTCTACACTGTAGTTGAGAGAGACGGAGAGAGATACCATGTGAATCCCCGTTTCTAGTTTTTGTGCTGTGTCTCTTGTCTCAGTAAGTAACCGATCAGTTGAATTCATAATTTGTCTTATCCCAAGCCATACTTTGATACGTCCATCTGCTGTATTGTGGTGTTTCATAAACAGATCCTCCTGCAACTGCACCCTTGAAATAACGTTACATTCATACCTCTAGGCTACAACATTACATGGTTACTTTTTCAAATTAGCACCTTTGAAATAAATTTCAAGCAAAATGACTTCAATACAAGAATCAAGAAAGGGATAAATTCCAGGAATGTTGGAACTTGGTAGGCAACAGAACCTGTTAATTAATTGCTAGAAAATTTAATCGAACACACTTCAAAAGTGAAACTTCAAACTTAGTAACGACCAAACAGGAGATATAATGCAGTAAAAATTGACAAATACAATATCTTCAGCTGAAATTATGTAACACAATGTTGGTCTATTTAGCATTTTTAGCAACCTTAATACACGCCTCAGTAGTCCTAGCAGCCCATGAAGCTGGCAAACCCTCACCACAGTCCATAATGGACTCGGCCAAACACGCACGCAAGCCTAATACTTCAACTGCACTTGCCATTCCAGACAAATGCTGACCTCCTGCTTCTGCAAAGCATGTCACCTGTTGCCAAGAACAACCAAAGATGCATATAATCCTGAACAAACAGAAACTATTCGGCTTTAAGTTATTTGCGCTAACAATGTAAATACTCTCAGTGTAATTTAACCTGTTATAACATATTACTTGCCAATCTTTTGCAGGTTACAGATTAATGCTTTATCATTGGGAACCACATGCAATTACCTTCTAAGTGACCCAATTTTGTAAATATTTTTATGCAATGTGTATATAGTTTAGCCTAGTGTGATTCCAATAGCACTTACACCAGAGTGGATAAGTTCGATTCCGCAGAGTAAAGTGGAAATGAAGGAATCTTGTTCAGTCATGTTGGATTCGTAAGGCCAAATGCGATCATGTAACCATGTCAACAAACCCACATCATCAGCTATTCCTCTCGCTAATTGCTGAGACGTATGAACATGCGTGTTTATGAACCCTGTCCAACATTTTCATAAGTAGCAAGCCCTATAATACAGTATTTAATTTTCAACTAAGATATACGTCTACCAGCATTCATATCACTTTTTAATTAACTTAAATAAAGGTGATGTTCAACTTATAAGTAGGCTAATAGACTACTAGTCCACCCACCGAAGATTATAATGGAACAAAATACTGTATCTAATTTTGTATTCAATTTTAACTTCATTTTACAAACTTTTGAATATTATATGAGTATGGCAAATAAATGTTTTGAAAAAATGCAATAGGAGGAGGCAAAGAAGGAGTTTTACTCCCAAGATTATAACTTATGATGTTATAAATTGTAAGAAAGTTACCTATTGCAGTAGGTTATATCATAAATTGACAGAGAAAACTCATTATTTATAGTACTAACTATTATCAAAAGGTAGTTGAGTGCGGTGTGAATGTAAGGACCTGGGAGGAGAATTTGACCGGTGAGGTCAACTAATTGAGGGGAGAGAGAAGAAAATTGGGGGAGAATTTCGGGGGATTTGCCGACGGCTATTATTGAGTTGTTTTGGATAGCAATTGCGCCATCTCGGTAAACGCGGCTCTCAGAATCCATGGTCACGATCATAGCATTGTGGAGCACCAGAATTGAGCTCTTATTCTCCTTTCCTGCTTCCATCACTTGCTTCAATTCTTTTCTTATCTTCGCTTCAACTTCAGACTACAACTTTCTTGTACTCTAAGGTCAACATGTAAACATGAAACTCCTCTAGGGGTGAACAACTTGAAAAAAGAAATCTGTGTTTGGACATATTTGCTCTAAGATGTGCCCTACACTCACCGGATGGCCTCCTCCAACATTTTCTATGCAATTATATATACTAGTACCTGCGTTGCACGTGTTTGTTGAGTTAATAATAAATAATTATTGATATATTATATTCTTCGTCATATACATAATATTAATATTGTATTTTAATCAAATTTAAATAGTTTCGATTAAAAATTTAAACTAAATATTAAATAATATGTCAGCACAAATCACTTCGTATTTACACAAGATTGTAATATTTTGGCCAAAACAAAAAAGAAAAAAAAAGAAGAGCTAGAGCTTATACTATTTAAAGAATAATAATTTACTTTTCAATTTTAATTTTTTATAAGTTATTCGTTCCTCATTGTTTCCTCTTTTTTTAAATTGTTTTTCGTCTACTTGATATGTTTTGCCTTCTATTTTTTCAACTTCAATTTTTATTGCACCAACTTTTACAAATTCGTGTAACTCCTATAATATTAAACGCCTTCCAACCTGATGCCCTCCATTTATTGTATTAAGTTTGAAAAGAAAGATAGAAATTTTATCCACACTCATGACTATTTATCATATAATTTATTATTGTTAAAGAAAAACAGTTTAGGTAAAAGCAATATATAATTTTATATTATCGCAACTTGCAACCAACCAAATATCATGTAGCTTCAAAGAATATAACATTATTATTCATGATTATTATTTTTTATATCAAACACCTAATGTATTGGAACATATCTAAAAAGTCATATGTAAATAAATTATTATCGCATTTATGAATATATCATAATGAACTTTTTAAATCTTGAATAAGTTTAAACTCTTAAATATTAGATCTTAATATGTATTTCAATTGTATTGACTTCTTTTGCTAATCATTAATTAAAAAAAGTAACTATATTTGTCTTCAACACTAAAGAAATAATTCTTTACCTTTTTTCAGATTCTTATATTAGCTCATCCCAATTTAAAAATATTTAAGTGTAACTATGAAGGAAAATAAAAATATTTTTCTTTATATATATATATATACATATATATATATATATTATTAAACTTTTCATTAATAAAAAAATAAAGAAAAAATAAATCAGTACAGTAATAAGAATATGTGATGCATTGATCGAGAAAAAAATAGTTGAACTCCACAAAAAATATGGCAAACAAGTTGCTACAAAAAAAATTCTATTTTTACTTTTTATTTTTACTAAGATAATCATTTATATAGAGTTAATTTATTTTAATTCTATGGTCGTTTGTAAATTCATAATTAAGAATAAGGAACATCAAAAGAGTGCAACCGACATTATCGATTTTAGTTATAATTTCAATTGGTCTTGCACTATATTTTTTGTTTTTGTTAAGATAATAAAGTTATATAAAATTAATTAGTTATAATTCTATGAAAAAGAATATTCAAACATAGAAAAAGTAATTATTTTCTATTAGGAAAAAATTTAAACTCAATATATAGATAACAGTCGTAATTCTTTTGAGAATATATGCTTGATGTATTTTGAGTATGTTAAGGTATTTTTTTAATAAAATAAAATTATTTAGCAGCTCTTGCAATTTTAAGCGTAACGTTATTTTGCCACGTATAACATGCAATTTCCTAAATATACACAAAATAAACTAAACGTCTAAACTAAATAACTAAAAAAGTAGCATGGAAGTAACAATTTATTAAACTTAAAAATATCAATTTTTAGTAAGTTCTTTGGCTGTCCTAGAAAGAATAAAATTATGATACTGAAATTCTAGCAAAAAGTTTATATAAGATGAACTTTGATTGATTTTAAAATCATAAATATTAGGTCTTCTTACATATTAATTCATATAAGGAACGCTTGAAATAAACAAAATAGTTAATTTTAAGACCTAAATGTTAAAAAAGTAACTTAAATTATAATTTTGTCTATAAATTTTTTTGAAAATATATAAAATTTATTTTTAAAAAGGATAAAAAAGGCACGTATCATCTCACATATATCATTTTAAAAAAGTATATGCCAAGACAATGGATTTATAAGTGCATATTACATTTTAAGTACAGAAAATATATGATATTATTTTTGTAAAAGCTATACTAAAATTAAACTTATAACAGATCGACCGCAAGGAATTTTAAAAAAAAATAAATATATTACTTTTTTTAGCACCAATAGTTCTGAGAAACTTTTAATTGACTTCAAGGTCCAACGTATGTTGTAGTCCATTGAAAATTTAAATTTCTATAACTTTAAAGAATATAGGTCTTAAAGGAATCTGTAATTGTTTTGTAAGAAAATATCAATTCTTCAGTGTCAAAGTACGAAAGAAAAATATAAAAAAATATTTTTATAAGTTGGTTGTTGAAAGATCTAGATAGAAACAGAGAAAAATATGATGAAATCAATAGTGTTAGAAACAAAAATAATTCTACCTATTTGTCTCCTAAAGTTCTAGTTCTACAATTTTAAGGTTTTTGAATTACATCTAAATATGGTCTATATTTTGTTTCATAAATCAATATCATCCCTTTAAAATGTGATTCACATCCCTGATGCTAACGTCCAAATTTAGCTCTTTGTTCAAATAGGAACAAAATTTATATAGGTAAATTTTTAATTAATTTAAACCTTAAATATTAGAATTTTCTGGCATATATAATAGTTCAAATAAGAAAAGATTTGGTATGCATATTTAGTTAATTTTTAAGTCCTAAATATTTGAGAAACAATTAAATAATTATACCTATATATTAGGAAAATAACTTAAATTACCACTTTGTCCAAACTGGAATTAATTTTTCAAGGGTAAAAAAGGCGAACGACATTTCGCTAAGGGCCTTCGTGCTTTTAATATATATAGATATAATAAGAAATAAATAAATTTAAGGGCGGATGCAGTACGGATTCAATTGAGCTCATAATTTTCGAAAAGTTTATATGTAAAAATTCATTAAAATTGCAAAAATAATAGATAAGAATACATAACTTTAAAAATGTAATGGGTTCAATATTAAAAATTTTTAAAGTTGAACCCAAAAAGTTTAAATCTTGGATCCGCCAGAATAATAGACTTCTCAAAATTCCTAGTTACTCCTCATAAATTTGAGAACATTGCAAGTTAAATTGGAGGCCTGATAGGGCAATTGAACACCGTGAAATGAAATGAGCTCTGATAGAACCCTTAATATGAAAAGAGACGTTGGTCTTCATATCTTGATTTTTGCTAGGACTTCACTCTTTAGTATATTACTGCCTTCAAATTCTTGCTTTCTGACTCTATTTCGATAGATGATGATCTTTGTTTTGTTTCTTTTCATTCATGGATTTTGAACTAGTTCTGATAAAAGTTAAGTTTGACGAGTAGCAATTTACTAAGTCTCAACCTAGCGGAAAGCAGAGTCTCATGCATGTCATGGGCGGCTTTCCAGCTTCGCCCCATGACCCCTTGGACGTGCCCCGTGGCTTCCTGGCAAACCTCTCAAAGTCTAGCGCCACGGTCGGTCCCGTGATCTCGGCAGCGCCAAGTGACAAGCGCGCATGTACCTTTGTCGCCCCACCAACACTCTTTGCCGGCGCCCAGCGGCTTACGAGTGCCAACAGCGCCGCGCGTATAGACAATGCCGCGCACACAGATAATGCCGCGTGCATAGACAATGCCGCGCGTCCAAATAAATGTGAGAATTCCAATGAATCCCTAATTGTCTTTTTTGTTAGCCTCCCTCATGATCCAAGCGCCAGCGCCCAGCCGCAGGCAGACCCAAATAGTGCCGCGCGCGCCGACAGCAACGCGCGCGCAGACCCTGATGCTCATGACAAAGTTGCTGCCACTGGACTTGCTCCTTTTTTGTAGAAGTCTAAGTCCTTTTCATTGTAAATATAGAGTAGGTTTACTTCATTTTACATTCAGTATGCATTTACAGCTTTCATAGGTCAGCTCTTGTAACTTAGGTTTATTTTTTTTAAGCATTATTAGGGGGAAGCAAGCATTCAAAACTCTCTCTAGCAAGCAAGTATTTTTCTGTACTGGTGTCTCTCCCCCTCGACACCGCGTAGCTTTTGTAATAGCCTTTCATTTATACAAGCAAGCTCTTTTCTCAATTTTCTCTACAGCTCTCAATTCTCTCGTTGCTCACGATATTGGTTTTCCCGTATGGCACTGACAATCTAGTTTAGCGTACGGAGGGGACCTCAGTTGGCGGACAACAATCGGACTGATAACGATTGCTTAGCCTTACGTTGCTGTGAGAAAGCACGGGAAAAAGAGAATATATTATTGATATTCTTATTCAATACAAGAAGCCCTTATTTATAACTATATTTTACAAAGCATATACTACTCTACTACCGATGTGGGACAAGACTAATATATATATATATACTCTATTATATACATATCTACAAAACTAACACTCCCCCTCAAGCCGGTGCATATAAATCATATGTACCGAGCTTGTTACATATATAACCAATACGAGTACCAGTTAGGGACTTGGTGAAAATATCTGCAAGCTGATCATTCGACCTCACAAACTTTGTAGTAATCTCTCCTGAGAGTATCTTTTCTCTGATGAAGTGACAATCAATATCAATGTGTTTAGTCCTCTCACGGAACACAGGATTTGATGCAATATGAAGGGCAGCTTGATTATCGCACACAAGTTCCATTTTACTGATTTCACCAAATTTCAGCTCCTTGAGTAATTGTTTGGTCCATATTAGCTCACATGTTGCCATAGCCATCGCTCGATATTCTGCTTCT
>MCJB01014336.1:334523-366178 GCA_002018475.1 Nicotiana obtusifolia | reverse complement strand
GGAAGCCGTGAGTTCGAGTTATTCACTTGTAGCGGACTGATTTGTGAACTGTTTTGTGTTGCTGTAAAGCTGCGTGTTTCACTACTTATTTGTGGAGTTTTGGAGGAGGAAGGGTGTGGAGAAACACCATATATGTTTAGGGTTGTGGCCTGATAGTTGTTCATACCATTTCCGGATCGTTTGACACGACTATAGTGGCCATTGTACGTATGAAGTGATTGGTTTGTGTGTGGACTGTTTTGGGAGGTTCAATATGATTCTTATTGATGTTGTTTGGCTGTTTGGTGGCTGTTTTGACTTGTGTGAAGTCATATATATAGGGGAGGTGCTGTCCGTTTTATTGCAAAATAGGTTACAGTCGATACATAATAGTTGCGACGCCTGAACGATAACGGTAGTGTCCTTTCTCTTATTGTAGACTAAGAAGTCGTGGAAGTTTCATAGCTTGAGATTGGAAAGTATTGCAAGGTATGTGAGACTATCCTTTTCCTTCTTTTGCACGACTCTAACTGTACACAATGCAATGAACGAACCCCAAAGATACTGTACTCTTAGAAGGTAGCAGTACGTATATTGTTTTCCCTCTTATGGGAGGATTGATATATTATTATTTCACCATGGTAGTATTACTCTTACGAGTCCAGCATGCATTATCTATTTTACTCTACCGAGCCGCGCTATAGTCGGCCGGGTATGGCACCTATTGTGCAACCACTGATCAGTTGGGTATGATGATGAGGAGGCCCACAGAGGCATATGTATGAGATGATGATGGCCCACAGAGGCGTATATATGTATATGATGATTTTCAAAAGGATATAAATATACGTATATGCATATGCATGTCAGGCATGACATGGTTAGTCGCCCTTAGAGGCATTCAGATGGTACAGGTTGTATGTCTCTTACCCTGATGCTTATTATTGTTCTTGCATTATGTTTCCTGTCTTACATACTCAGTACATTATCCGTACTGACGTCCTTTATTGTGGACGCTGCATGTCGTGCTGCAGGTCCAGGCAGACAGATAGACGAGGCTTCCCCACCACAGTAGGCTACCCAGTTCAGCAGATATTGGCGAGAATCCATCCTTCGGACTTGCCACGGTCTTGGTATGCATTTTGTTGTAGGCATTATGGGCATGTCGGGGCCCTGTTCCGACGTAGGTTGCATTATGTATGTTTTTGTAGAGGCTCATAGACAAGTGTCAATTTATGCATAGACAAGTGATGGGTTGACTTATGTACAGTTGAATTGCCTTGTCGGCAAACGTATGTATTTTGTTTTATGGTTTTGCATTGCAGCCTTATGGGCCATATTATGTATATAAGTATGTTCGTATCATGGCATGACGTCACGGTTCATTATAATTATTGTTCGAGATTATATGCATATGACAAGCCTTAGAGATAATAAGGAAAGTTAGATGAAGGGTACGCCGATGCCCGTTGAGTAGGGTCCGGTGCCAGTCGCGGCCCTCCGGCTTGGGTCGTGACACGTATCTTAGGAAACAAGCTTGTTTGAATACGTGAACTAACTACTATATGTGCTTATATTTGTGCAATACTTGAAATTGACTTTCACTTTTATTTATTTTCTCTTTTTATCACTTTATTTATCCCCGAAATAGAGGTTGATTTGTGTTGGTATATAAAACATTCCGAGCCACCATACAATCTGAGATCTAAGGGGAAGATGGCTACAACAAACGACCTAGCCGGAAACACTATAGTGGTAGCCGACGATCCAGGGGGATCGAGGGGAAAGGAGGATACCCGAAATGACGAACACGTTGCCCGAATGGAATAGGTGATGGAGTCACTAAGAGAAGAGGTACAAAAAATCTAGGAGCTGTTACACCTGGCCGTAATGACACTTCCGCAACCACCCCGCTCCTCCTCCCTAGATTCAATCCTTAACCATCTCCCTTCAGCAACCTGACAAACAGCTAATACACCAATTGCTATCACCATAAACCTCAAAACTCAAGTCATGCCACCAATAATCCTCGCAAATCCCCCAAACCATCCCATACACACACCCTATGTTCCAAACTATGTCCAAGCACCAAAAACCACCAGCAACCACCAATTTGGTTCACACCCTTCCTTGTGATAATGTCACTTTTTCTAATAACCACACACAATATATACCTGTGGCACACACCTTCACACATGAGCGGTATGTTTCACCTGTATATGCCGCTTCTGAACCCATCTTGACCGCGCCCGTCACCGTTAGAGTGCCCTGTGAGATATACCAATATATTGAAATGGAGAGAGGAGCAAAATGGAAGGAAGAAGAGTCAGTGTTGGAACAACTATAGGTATTGAGGAAACAGAAGAAGAACCTCTAAGTTGCTTTAGGGAGTGAGAGATTAGATTATGAGGACCTATGCATGCATCTCGATGTTGACATGCCCGCAGGATACAAGGCTCCAAAGTTTGACATTTTTTATGGAACAAGTAACCCCATGCTCATTTGAGGGAATACTATGAAAAGTTTGTCGGAGTGGGGAGAAATAAAAAGTTAAGAATGAAGTTGTATATAAGGAGTCTGACTGGAGAAGCGCTTACTTGGTACACAAGAAAAGACCCTAGTAATTGGAGGGTGTAACAGGACACGCCTGAAGATTTTATGAATCTCTTTAGATTTAATACTAAGATCACCCCGGACAGGTTCGCTTTGGTGAATCTATAAATGAAGCCCTCTGAATCATTTCAAGAATATGCTAGCCGCTGGATATCGGAAGCTGCTAAGGCACAACCTTAGCTGGATGATAACAAGCTGACTGAGTATTTTATCCGTGTTCAAGAGGGAATTTATTTCGAAAAGATGATGGGTATGATGGGTTAGAAATTCCCCGAGCTAGTCAAAATGAGAGATTTATTGGAAGAAGGTATCAAGTCAGGAAAGATACAGTCAATGGCCGCGCTAGCAAGCCACAGAATCTACTTCCATCGGTAGTGGGAAGAAAAAGAAAGAGGAAGTGACGGCAATCGTCCCCTACTATCAGTCGAGTCTTCCTTGTCGAACCAACTCATTTCCTAGAAATACTCATCCTCTAGATAAACTCACTTATACCTAAGTATATAACACCTAACCATACTGCAATGCTCAACCCCACTATAAGCCGCCCCTAGCCAATATACATCCAAACCCACCATGACCATATGCTCCATTTAACCGCCACCCACAAAAACAAACCTGCCTATGCACCCAAGCCACACCCAAACATTGACGAATGGTATCCCAAAAACTCAATTCAATTGTCGAGCTTTTAGCCTAATTATTCGAGAGGTTGAGAAGAGCCGGACTAATATATTCGGTGGAAGGTTGAATCTCCGACCAACCCTTCAAAGATTTTGATGCAAGCAAGTGTTATGCTTATCATTCATGTGTTCCTAGGCATGACACCGAGGATTGTTATATATTGAAGAAGGAGATCGAACTATTGATTGAGAGTGGAGCTATCCAATGCACCCTATCTCCACCAAATGTAAGCCGTAAACCACTACCAAATCACAAAAACCAAGGAGCCAACATGATCAAATTGGAGGAGGACTATGACTTGAAAGGGACTATCGCTACTATTAGGATTGGTGAAGCTGCAAGAATACCACCTCGGGTAACTCCATTGATGATTGTGCCGGTAAAACCTCCCGCAGTCAAACATACTAATAGCTACCCACTGTCGCCGTTAGGGACGAGGGGACTCGAGAATAAAAAACTATTCCATGGACTTATCAATCGAAGGGAAAGAACAAAATGACAAACACTACGGTTGCCCATGGGATAACTAGGTCAGGAAGGTGTTATGCTTCAGAAGAGGTGAACTAAGGGAATCCGAATAGGGAGCAGAATCAGAGGAGAAACATAACGATGTAGAGGAAATAGAGCTTTGGAGGAGGATGCCGATTAATGAATACTCCGTAGAAGTTTAGTTGAGGAAGAACCCTGCTCACATATCAAATATGGATTTATTGATGAGTTCCGACAGTCACAAGGATGCTCTAGTAAAAGTGCTAAGTGGGATAAGTGTGCCAAGTAATACCACCAGTGAGGTGCTAGCAGCAACCACTGCAAAGAAGGTCGAGACAAACAAGAATTCCTTTCGAAGGGATGAACTTCATGTGGAGGGGATGGATCACAAAAAGGCTCTGCACATCATAGTCAAGTGTGGAGACAAAGTCATACATCGACTACTTATCAACTCTACGAGGATTCGGAGTCAACATGCGTCCATTCTCTACTCTACGAGAATTAGGCATTCATTTGAGGGAAGTGAAAGAAAGCCATGTGAGAGTAAGGGCTTTCCATGGGTCGCAGAAGGATGTCATCAGAGAAACCTACTTAGCCTTGCAGATTGGACCAGTTGAGTTCCTAATATCGTTTCAAGTGATGGACATTTTGTCTTCATAAAATCTGCTATTGGGAAGGCCCTGGATACATATGGTAGGGGCAATTATTTCCACTCTCAATCAGTGTATGAAATAAGAGTGGGATTGCAAGGAGATCGTGATACATGGGGAGTGGAGCCGATCAGCTTACTTGGAGCATGTGGTTCCTTTCATAGAAGGATTAGATGGGGTCGCCTTCCAAGCAGTAGAGATCATGCAAGCAACAGAAATAGAGAGGACATATTAGAATCACAGTATGTAGTTATCACGCCCCAAACTTGGGGAGCATGACCAGCGCTCAACCGAATAAACCCCGTCGAGCAAGCCTACTTTACATCAACATCTGATCATAACTCATGCATGATTTACCATAAAGTAATTAGATCATGACTTTTAAAATGAATACATTTGGCTCAATGGTCTACAATCTTTCTCATAATGGGTGCGTAGCCTCAGAGGTACTGTGAACATAAATACATGACGAAACTAAAATCTTTACGTACATGAACCACAATGTACATGGAGCTTCTATGACAATAGATACCTAAGTACATAAACCAACTAGACTCGAATACCTACTGGAACGGCAGCAGGATCACCATAATCTGCTGGGAAGAAGATCCCTATCAAAGATCCATATCATCCTATAGAAGTATACTTGCGTCCATTAAAAGATGTAGCGTCCCCGGTAAAAGGGACGTGAATACATGTGGAATAGTTTTTGCATGTAAGGAAAATAGAACAATATATGAACTTATGATAATTAAAATAAGAGGCATATGAAGTACATCAAAAACTACGAAAGATCCCATACATTCACATTTCAAGTCTTGTTATGCTTACATAATTTTAAACTTCTTTTAGGTTTACTGTGCTATATGAGCTATGCGCGGAATGCATCATATAAGGTAATTGAAACAACATGTACAAACAAGGCCAATGGAAGTTACACCTATTGTTTGCGTTAATAATGCATCTTACTAGACCGCCCGTATCCCTCTCTTATCCTACACCTATACGTTCAACCTGTGCGTTTCATAGGACGATCACATTGTTTACTTACACAATACACCCGTTCATTTCATAGACCGTTCAGAGGATCATAACACAATACACCTATGTGTTTCATAGATCCTTCACAGTATTACCTATACAATACACATGTGCGTTTCATAGACCGTTCACAGTGTTTACTTACATAATACACCTGTGCGTTTCATGGACCGTTTACAGCGTTTACTTACACAATACACCTGTGCGTTTCATAGATCGTTCACAGTGTTTACTCACACCATACACCTGTGCGTTTCATAGACCGTTCATAGTGTTTAATTACACAGTACACCTATGCCTTTCATAGACCCTTCATTGTATCACCTATACAATACACATGTGCATTTCATAGACCGTTCACAGTGTTTACCAACACAATACACCTGTGTGTTTCATAGAACATTCACAGTGCTTATTTACATAATACACCTATGCGTTTCATAGACCGTTCACAGTGTTTGCTGACACCATACACCTGTGCGTTACATAGACCGTTCACATTATTTAATTACACAATACACTTGTGTGTTTCATAGACTGTTCACAGTGTTTACTTACACAATACACCTGTGTGTTTCATAAACCGTTCATAGTGTTTAATTATACAATGCAATTGTGTGTTTCATAGACCGTTCACAATGTTTACTTACACAAGAGACCTGTGTGTTTCGTAGACCGTTCACAGTGTTTAATTACATAATACACCTATGCGTTTCATAGGCCGTTCATAGGATTTACATGCATCGTACACCTATGCGTTTCTTAGACCATTTATAGGATTTACATACACATTACACACCGTTCAGAGGATCATAACACATAATTATGCACATGACCATATATAAACCCAAAGCGACATGACTACTTTTAAGGTCGTAAGTTCCCGGATCATTGGAACATTTCTTGTTCATGCTCATCATGGAGAAATATACCTCATTGCATTAGCACATGTATGGTAAGAAATAAGTCAATTTCAATGGCACATGGTCCAAATACGTTTTCCATAAGATTTATCGTCGCTTAACATAGCACATCCCTCTTCCACTTCATTATATAATCCCTTGTCATCTTCAGGTCATTAGGTAAGTTCATGATTCTTGGGGACTTGACGTAGAAGTCATTTACATTAATTATTTTAGAAGCATACATATTATGATTGAAACCATTGGGACTAACAACACCTTATAATTCTCATTTTGGAAAACGGCTAAATTTCATGTTCATTCTATCACTTACTTGTACTTGCCATGTGTGATCACATGATGTCAAAAACATTTAAAATATTTAGGAACACCATAACCTCTACTCATGAGGGCGTAGGAGCTTATAACACATTGGAAACTTAAGTACAAATACGTTCATCTCATAACCTTTCACACCATATATCACTTCACAAATAACTTTCAACTACTTACTACATCATTATTTCATTGGCTCCCTTAGCCATACATATTATTCTTCATTCATGGCACCGTGGCTGTATATAATATTCTGCACTTTCATTTCTTTACTTTGAAGAATTATAATCATAAACATCATCATATAGAATACTCTTGAAATACCTTTCCCCAAAAGGGAAATACACTATTTCAACTCATCAATATGTAAGAACTCAAAACATATTAGAAATACATACCAAGCATAGCATTAGTTAGAACAACAACATTTGGGCATGACTTGAGTACATAAGCTTTTGGATAATTCTATTTTCGGAGTCAATTTGGGATAGTTGAATCAAGGCTCATTTCATAATATTTCACATATCATTTCATTTCAATGAAGTTATTGGCCACAAGTATAACATTCATTCTCTGTACGGTGTCTATACTTTATATCCCCAACTCACTATTTTCGCTTTCAAGCATCTTTATAGATTATTGAAAACAAGGAATCTATAGTCACGACACTTATTATACCTATGTGCAATTAAGAGTCTTATGCACATTCAGACTTCTTACACGATTTGGCATAATAGCCTTCACTTGAAACACTACTTGGAGTCATAACATTTTTATACCCAACTTATGCTTTGAACACATTTCCGAAGGATAACATCATATGATAAGAGCATCCAGAACATATTTTGAACATATACCTTTCAAGACAAAGCTTATTCGGAATAGTTAATTCATAATGGATAACTCGGGACTTACAGGAACATCATGGGATTCATACCTCGCTTTGAGCTTTCCTTAAGTTACAACAATGTTCCGGAAATCCTAGCAACTTCAATCTATTTTGAGACATAACAAAATTGAACACAAATTAGGAAGATATTCATGGCCTCAGCTCATTTGAGCATTTTATCAAACACTAGATGTGCAAATTGGTTACAAGCTTCTTCCACAAGATCCCTTTCACTTCACAACCCAATCTTTACCCATTTGAACTCAACAATCTTCCCACAAACTTTTGGTACATACATCTATACATAATACTCTCACACCCAAGAATCATACTACATTCACCCATCTTTTACCCCAAACTCGATTAAAGACTAGGGTTAGAATCTTACCTCTTGAGTGAGATCTTGTGAGATTCCCTTATTGGATTTCAAATCTTGGACAAGATCTTTATGAACAAACCACTTGAGCTTCTTCCTCTCTCTAGAACACTCTCACTTCTCTCTAAAAATGTCAGACTTTTGCCCTCCGAACTTACGTCTGCTGTGGCAGAATGGACCCTCCGAACTCAGGTCTGCTGCCGCAGAATGGACTGCATAACAGGTATGCGGTCCGCAAAATGGACCGCAAAATTGATCCTAGAACTGGGCTAAACTGGTCAGGTTTGCGACCATTCTGCGGTCCGAAGACCACCTATGCAGTTCACGGAATGATTCTGTGGTCACGAAATTGACCGCAAAATCACATTTTGTTCACAGTGTTTACTTACACAATACACCTGTGCATTTCATAGACCTTTCATAGTGTTTACTTACACAATATACCTATGCGTTTCATAAACCGTTCATAGTGTTTGCTCACAACATACACATGTGCCTTTCATAGACCGTTCACAGTGTTTAATTACACAATTACATGTGCGTTTCATAAATCTTTCAACCCAAAGAGCAGAAAGGTACCACCAGCTTGGGGTAACTGCCTACAACTGGAAGAACCTATAACGGTAACCCTGGGAAGAAGATTTTCATACTAGAGCGTGTTACGGGCCTAGGTCAGAGCTCACCACTAGAAGACAATATCCTTGACGGGATGGGAATATCGTTCGTGTCCATGATCGAGGAATATTGTGGGGAAGATGATATCAAGACACCGACCATTCACGATGCTGAACCAGGAGAGACCTTGCAGAACTTGATGGCCAGTCCATCTCTAGTTTGCTATGACTCTTGGTAGTGTAGAATTGTAGTAATTTTTAAAAAACACATGGTCAATTAAGGCCTGAAACATGCTTGTACGTTTTTTTCAAAGTGCCTATTTAGAACGCTGAGACATTCTGTTCGATGAATTAAAAAGAATTATGTTCATGGAAATAATCACAAATTCATCTTTATCTTTATTTTTACTCTGTTTTTTTTCTTTTCAATAATCAAATTGATAAAAACTCACAGTCCACGATTATGGCATGTAACAAAACCCTTGACCAAAACGATCCATACTATTAAGAGTATGACGAGAGTATGATTCCCGATAACCTCTCACAAGAAATCGAACAGCTAGAAAGCCAAAAGAAGCCTAATCTTGAAGAGACATAAGTGGTCAATTTAGGATGTTAAGAAGATGTGAAAGTTACTCGAATTAGCATCCATCTGAAGGCAAAACCGAAGGAAGAATTGATAGATTTCCTCCGACAATACATCAATGTATTAGCTTGGTGTTATATGATGACATGCCCAGACTAAGTTCCGGCATGGTGTCGCAACGACTACCCACCGTTCCTACCAGACCATCAGTCAAGCACAAAGCCAGAAAATTCAAGCTAGATTTGAGTTTAAGGATTAAAGAAAACGTCACCAAACAGATAGAAGAAAATGTAGTAAGGGTCACCAATTACCCTATATGGTTGCAAATATTGTAACAGTATTGAAGAAGGATGGAAAGATCAGGATATGTGTGGATTACCGAGACCTCAACATAACCAGCCCCAAGGATGACTTTCCTCTGCCAAATATCCATATCCTTATTGACAACTTTGCGAAACATGAATTACAATCATTCGTAGATTAATTCACTGGATACCACCACATTCCGATGCACTAGGTAGACACAGAAAAGATAGCATTCACCATGCCAGGGCGAGTCTATTGAAGTATGCATGGATGACATCATCATTAAGTTTCGGAAGAGTATGGATCATTTGAATGACTTGAAAAAGTTCTTCGAATGGTTGCAAAAGTACAATTTTAAGTCGAATTCTATGAAGTGTGTATTTGGAATATCCGCAAAAATGTTGTTAGGTTTCATCGTCAGCAGAAAAAGGATAAAGCTAGACCCCTCAAAGATCAAGGCCATTCAAGACCTGCCTCCTCCCAAAAGCAAGAAAAATATGATGTGCTTCCTCGTAAGATTGAACTACATTAGTAGGTTCATAGCCTAGTCAACCCGAGTCTGTGAGCCAATTTTCAAGTCGTTGAAGAAAGATGCCGCTACGAAGTGGACAGAAGAATGTCAGAAAACATTAAACGGAATTAAGGATTATTTATCGAGTCCACCAGTGTTGGTTCCTCCTGAACCTGGAAGGCCACTGTTACTATACTTGTTCTTGGATAATGCATCCCGATACGTGTTGTGACAACACGATAAGACTGGAAAGAAGGAGCAAGCTATTTATTACCTGAGCAAGAAGTTCACATTGTACGAAGCTAGAGTCCACCAGTGTTGGTTCCTCTAGGGTGGAGAATGTTGTTTGATGGAGTAGCAAATTTCAAAGAAGTATGAATTGGGACAGTCCTAATTTCAAACTAAGAACAACATTATCAGGCTTTAATTAAGATAAGGTTCCATTATGCAAATAATATGGCCGAGTATGAGGCATGCATCCATGGGATTAGGATGGCAGTCGACATGAACATAAAGGAAATTTTGGTCATAAGAGACTCTGATATGCCGATACACCAAGTTCAAGTGGAATGGACCACCAAGAATATCAAGATCCTTCCATACTTACATTGCATGAAGGAGTTGTGTAAGAAGTTCACCAAGATCGATCTCAAGAATGTTCCCAGAATCCAAAATGATTTTGTCGACGCTCTCGTAAACTTGTCATCCATGACACAGCACCCGACAAGAATTACATCGACCCCAACGAGATAGACATTCGATATTAGCATGCACACTGCTTCCATGTAGATGAGGAGCCAGATGGCAAGACTTGGTACCACGACATCAAAAGGTTCCTGGAAGTAAGAGAATACCTAGGAAGTGCCATTAATGGTCAGAAGCGGAAATTAAGTAGACTGACAAATCACTTTTTTCTTAATGGGAAAGTCCTGTATAGGAGGACACTAGATTTGGGTCTGTTAAGGTGTGTAGATGTCAGTGAAACATCAAGGTTATTGGAAGAAATACATGCAGGAACGTGCGGGCCTCACATGAATTATATCACCTAAGCCAAGAAGATCCTGAGGGACATATGTTTTTTGATATCCGTGGAAAGCGATAGTGTTCGTTACGTGCAGTAGTGTCACCAGTGTCAGATTTTATGGGGATTTCATCTAGGTCCTACCAAATGAGTTAAACGTAATGGGTTCTCCTTGGCCATTTGCCGTCTGCGGCATGGATGCAATTGGACCTATAGAACCCGCCTCATCCAACAAGCATCATTTAATCTTGGTGATCATCGATTACTTCACCAAATGGGTCGAAGCTTGTACATACAAGGCCATCACGAAGAAGGTGGTGGCAAATTTTGTCTGTAACAACATAGTTAGTAGATTTTGGATTCTAGAGTCAATCAGAACTAACAATGCGTCCAATCTCAATAGCAATCTCATAAGGGAGGTTTGCAAGAAGTTTAGAACTGTCCACCGTAACTTCATAGCCTACATGCCACAAATGAATGGAGCAGTTGAAGCAGCCAACAAAAACTTCAAGACGATCTTGCGGAAGATAGTGGACAATCACAGGTAGTGACACAATAAGCTATCATTTGCCCAACTTGGTTACTGCACTACCATGAGAACCTCTACTTGGGCAACACCAAACATGTTTGTATATGGATCTGAAGCTGTGATACTCGTAGAGGTCGAGATATCATCATTAAGAGTTACCCAGGAAGCCATGTTAGATAAAGCAGAATAGATACGTGTCAGGAAAGAACAACTCATGCTCATTGATGATAAGAGAATGGACGCAGTGTATCACAGTCAACTTTATTAAAATAAGATGTCCAACTCGTTCAACAAAAAAGTGTCACCTCATCAGTTCACACCGGGGCAACTGGCTTTGAAGAAGATATTCTCCCATCAAGAAGAGGCCAAACGGGATGTTCGCGCCAGATTAGAAAGGTCCTTATGTGGCCCATCAAGTATTTTCGGGAGGAGAACTAATCCTATGAGAAATGGACGGCAAGGTCAGCACGGAGCCTACTAACATAGACGCAATGAAGAGATACTACATTTGGAGACAATAGAGTTAGAATTTTTTTCTAACAGAACTACGCCTGACCTGACTTCCCGAGGTGAGTAGACAGCCTATGTAGGGTTTGATCTCCCTCTTGTAATAGAAACCCAAATATCGTTTTGCATGTATTCGGAACTTCGCCACGACTTGATTTCCTTTTGTAGTAATACAACTGCAATCAATATCGGATTCAATCATCTATTGTAATCGAACTATGTTTTGGCCAAATTCAGTTGGATGCTTTGGCAGTTGATGGAATGCTATAATTGCGTATTTTAGTCGCTTATTGCACTTTAATTCACTTCACTTTATTGTGTTTGAGCTTTAATTTGTAGTATTTTGCACTTATTGTGTTTTATGCCATGTAGAAGTGATACCGAGCTATATAGATGTTGTGAAGCTAATACGAGTTATTTGGAGCTTTGAAATATCAGTAAAAGCCCAAGGGATTAAGCCGGGATCGTGTTCGTGAGTCGAGAGCCAAGTCTGGATGTCAAAATTGAGAAAACAAAATTACTCTGAGAAAATTGCATTATCGCCCCGCGCCATACGTAGCGGGGCGCGGGGCGCCAGTGCTGAATTCATGCGAAGTGAAAATCAGCTCTCTAGATTTCCCCACTAATGCCCCGCATGGCTCGTCACCTCATGCGGCGCGTCGTGCAAGTTTTACCGAGTGAAAATACTATTTCGGCTTGGAGAAGGTGATTTTGTCTAGGCCCGACCTTACTTGGTATTAATACATGGAAAAACGTTATTTTCTGGACTTTTGACACATATTCGACCTAAGGAGGCTAAGGAGGAGTTGGAATAACACGATCACAAGGATTTTATTATTCCATCCTCACTCAAAACCCCATTTTGGATTGAATTTATGTTTTCCTAAGCTTTAATTTTATTTTTGATGAATTGCTCCATATGTATGGAGTGGTTACTTTTAGGGTTTGATGGATTTGGTATATTGATGGTTGTTTGTGGATTATAACTCTAGTTTTATGTATTCAAGCTTTGTTGGATGATTTGTTGCATCTATATTTACTTGTTTATGTAATGGAGAGAGGCATAACTTGTTAATTCTTTGCATTATATTGTTGGTTGAGTTCATTAATTCTTCTTAGTAATTGAAATAGGCTAGTTGAATAATTGATTACACCTAGTTAGGAGGATAATCGAGAGAGGTTCTCCCAAAAGACCAATCCACTACGCATTCTTGCATATCTTCACGTGCTTAAATTGATTCATCTAAGGTTAAGACTTAATCGAGAGAGGAGTTTTTGCTAAAAGTTTGAACTATTAATTAAGTGAATTCGAGAGAGTCACTTGATCATTAGAAGTGAATTATCTAGAGTTAGATCCTAAACAATTATCTTGCATGTATCCTATCAAATTCTTATCTTCTCCCATTTATAACCTTCTTTGCTTATTCCTTATTTCGATTGTCATTAGTCAATATCTTTAGATGCTAAGTTAATTTTAGTTAGACCTCTTAAAAATATCAACTGTTGAGCATCTTGGATAACAACCAATCTAGAAACTACGAGAATACTGTTTAAATCCAATCCCTGTAGATACGATATTTTACTACACTATCTTTGATTAGCGAGCATAATTTAGGTGTGTGTTTCGAGCTCGTCAAATTTTTGCGCCGTTGCCGGGGATTGGCAATCAATTGTGTTTGAAATGGTTTGTAGTGCTAATTCAGGAATTTTTCTTTTTCTTTTTATTTTTTCCTTTTTATGTTTGGTGTTCTATGACTGTGCGCATGTTACAGGTTGAGGTTGGTGCATGACTCGAGTTTCTGCGAAAGTAGTGCTATCATACCTGTCAGAGATAGAAAAACAACTGCGACAGGTGAGGAATGAAAGAAATTTAACTGAGACATTAGAAAAGGTTGGGCAATCCTCAACAAAAGAAACTATGGCTAGAATGGTGATGATAATTTGGATTTGGCTGCAAGAGAGCAGCCTAACAACGAGAAAAAGCTGCAACGGATGCTGAGGAAGCAACTATTAGAGATGCACAGATTATCTATGAAGAAGAGAGGGCCCAGGGAATTGCTCAAAATTAACCCTTGGTTGCAGAAGCGTTCGGAAATATAGCTCCCATGGCTGGGAGATCACTGGGTGATTTTGCTAGACCGGTCTACAACTAAGGATTATCAAGTGTGAGACCAACTCCAGTTGCAGCTAACAATTTAGAATTGAAGCAAAGGTTGCTTCAAACCCTTCAGAATTATTGTGTCTTCAGAAGGAAGATAAACAAAGATCCAAATACAAATCTAATGGACTTCGAGGAGATTTATGAACACCTTTCAATATAATGGTGTGTCACAACATGCAGTGTACTTAAGGGCACTCCCCTTCAAACTCAAAGATGATGCAAAGTAGTAACTTCAAAGCTTACCCACAGGATCAATCAGAACATGGGAGGAGAGACCAGGAAATTCCTTGTTAAATATTTCTCCTAAGCTAAAACGGGCAAGTTTAGAAGAGAAATCCATAACTTTTGCCAGAAAGAGAATGAGATTTTGTTTGAGCCATGGGAGA
This sequence comes from Nicotiana obtusifolia, assembly GCA_002018475.1. Lineage (NCBI taxonomy): Eukaryota > Viridiplantae > Streptophyta > Magnoliopsida > Solanales > Solanaceae > Nicotiana > Nicotiana obtusifolia. The sequence continues at coordinate 351,601 of MCJB01014336.1, read as the reverse complement.
GGTTTAAGGAGATTGTTCGAACATTTAGCAATGCAGCTGAAGGCCCTTTGATAAACAAGACTCCAGAGGAGATAGTTACAATTCTTGGTGAGTTATCATAAGATGCAAATCAGTGGCCCTCTGAGAGTACCCAAAGAAGAAGAGCAACTGGTGTTCACCAAGTTGATGCTAACACATCTGTGCAGGTATAACTCGATACAATGGCTAAAGAAATAAGGAATCTTACCTTGGTTACAATACAAATTTAGCCGCATGCAGCCTGTGATATAGGCGGAAGAGAACACCCTACTCATGGGTGTCAAGCCTCAACCAGGGAAGTGAATGCTGTGGGAAATTACAACTTTAATGCAATGGGTTAGAAGCACCCCGATTTTTCATGGAGTTCACCTGGGGGTACCGCTGATGCATGGCAAGAAAACAACTCAAGATTTTAGGGACAAGGAGCTCCTGGTTATATGAATCTGCCAAGGCAGTAGTTTCAGCCTCAACAGCCCAATCAGCCTGGTCTAGAAGATCTCATGAATGCCTTCATTGTAAAAACTGATAAAAGATTTGAAGGACAGGGGGCAGCAATTCAAAATTTGGAGTATCAAGTGGGACAGATTGCAACAATATTATTTGAAAGGATTCCTGGCACTCTTCCTGTTGATACTGAAAAAAATCCCAAAGAAACAGTAAATGTTGTAACCTTGAGAAGTAGGGAAGTGTTGAAAGACCCCACCCCGATCCAAAAAGGGTTGAAACTTGAAAACAGAAGTGGGGAGTAGGTGAAAATTGATGATGATAAAACGAAGAAGTGCCAGATGAAAGCTGAGAAAAAGAAGAAGGAAGAAAAATCGAGAAGAGAGGAACATGAGGAGAGCAAACATATGTTGGTGCTACCTTTCCCTCAAAAGCTATACAGAGAAAAGTTGGACAAGCAATTTGAGAGATTTTTGGATATGCTGAAATAGGTTCATGTATACTTACCATTCACAGAAGTGCTCTCACAAATGCCGTCTTATGCTAGATTCTTTAAAGAGATCCTGACGAAGAAAAGGAAAATCGAGGAAACCTCAGTGGTAAAGCTCACAGAGCATTGCAGCGTGATATTGCAAAATAAACTCCCATAAAAGTGTGGAGATCCGAGGAGTTTTACTATACCTTACTCATTAGGATCTATAAATATTTGACAAGTCATTATGTGATTTTGGTACCCCAATTAACTTGGTGCCTCTATTTATTTACAGGAAACTAGCGAAGGAGATTGGAGAGATAAGATCAGTGCCAATATCTTTGCATCTGTCCTGAGTCAGACTCGGACATATCATTTCAAGTATCTTATCACTTTATATCTATTCTAATCGAATTACGTTTTGACCTGATTCCGATTTGATATGTAGGTTGCCTGAGTCATGCTCGTTATTTGAGTTCATTTTATTCCATTTCATCCCGTCATTTCATTATCCTCGAACTATGTTCATACATGATTTCGCTGGAATACGTGGGCAACCTGAAAAGGTTTGGGCATAACCCTAGGAAAGCCTGTGTAATGCATTAATTATATTAGGACATGATCGCGACGGTGAGAAGCTACATCATTAGGGGCATATCTAGGAGATCGTCATCAATAAGACAAAGCCATTACAAAATCGCGTCAGAAGGAATTTCTGAACATGCCATAATCCAGAATAACGGCATTTTCCATAAACGTAAACAATTTTTCAAAATAGCTTTTAGAAATGCTAATCATCCACCTAACGGACTTTGTGGTGCAACCCATCAGATCTGGAGCACCAACTCTATGACCAACACAAATCAATGCCCCCTACTAAGAATTTTCTTTGAGTGTAGGATTGATAGGAATCGAAGGATACCGGAGCGTGTCAGAATCAATGATGGACCCGCTACAATTTCATGTGCTCCTATCTCACCTTTATTATTCAATTCATTTTTTCTCATATAGTTAAGGACTAAATTCAAGTTCTTTGCAGGTACTCAAGAGCCAAGTCTTCGACGCTTTCGAAACATCCGATACATATCAAATCGTCTGCCTTGCCGATCGAGGAGTCCTGTATATATCAATTCACATGCTCTACTAATTGGAGCATCTTTTGCATATCAAGCTGTCGGCCTCACCTATTCAATTATGCTGCACTTTTGGCTGATGGACGGTCGCAAATTAGTTTTGCTGTGAAGAGTATCTCTTAGGCATGCCCATTTATTCCTTGCTTTATCATGCATGTTCTGATGTTCTATTTATTCAATTTACAAGCATTTTACTTTCAAAGTCAATTACTCCCATCGTGAGGAGATTTAAAATTCAAAGTCAACTGCTTCCATCGTGTGGAGATACTTCCATCGGTCGGAGATTTTAAATTCAATGTCAACTACTCCCACGCGTGGATATACTCTCATCCCTTAGAGATTCAAATGCTCCAACAGCTATTGAATAGTACACAGCCCGGCCAACAATCAAGTCTAATTCAAAGGCGCATCCCTGAAATTCCAAATAATGCTCCAGAGCTCGGAGACTTCAGATTCAAACATCCCATCAGCCCAAGATCCCAAATAACGGCTAGTCAATAGCCAGGCATTATCATTCATGCGTATTTACATCATATCTTAACGTATTTACATTACGATATATGGGTATGTGTATATCTTCTTTTTTGTAAGATCAAACACTATAAGTTGGAACTTCTTTTAAGCATTAAACAAGTTACACTGCTATGAGAGACAACAAACTCATAAGCGAACGAAGGATCCAAACTTCAACTCAATCCGATCAGTAGAACTCCAAAATCGTCAAGTCTTTCAAATCTCTTAATCAAGCTACAAGCCGTGAAGTCATTTGAGTTCCAAAATCCTTCCGTTTTGCATAATCGTCATAACACGATACTTGGGCAATTCCTACAAGTGCCATTCTCTCCAAATCATCACTCTAGAACTACATGAGGCTCGATACTTGTTAAGCCCGAGGTATGTAGGTGTTTCAAAGCTAGAATTCGACCCCTAATCTCACAACTCATGATCTTTCACAATCTCCTATACCATCTCTGATATATGCCTAGAGTCGGGATAAAATTGGTCTTTAAATCAATTTCTTTGCCCACAAACTCTTTCATTGTCTCTGGTCAAAGAGGGGCATCTGTTGACGATCAATTTTGACCCTTCATTTTTAAATTAAATTACTTACGCTTATTGTTTAGCAATAAATGTTGTTAAATTATTTTTAAATCAATAACATTTTTCCAAAATTATAATTAATATAATATTAATAAATAATTAAAATTAATATCAATTCAATATTGAATAATTATAAATTATACTACTCTTACTATTTTGAACTATTAAAATAACCTTCATATTTTAATAAACAAATTTTACAATTGTGTGCTTTTGTGTGCTTCTTATGATGATTGCGAACTAAAGAAGCAATGTAATGAACCCTGCTAGTGTGTTTGGAAGACTGTCCTCAGAATTGAACACAACTTATTGACTTTGATTATTATAGTGAGTGCTGACAATTGCCCTTTCATGACCATTTGAGTTTTTTGAAATTCTTGCCATTATAGTAATTAGCTCCATACCTGAGCTCAAACCTATCATGTTAATTATACTATGTTCACATACAACCATATAAATTTAGTTTGAGGATTGTAGGCTTATACATATCTGTTAGCTCATTATTTGCCATAATTTTGACCTTGCTATAATGTTGTACTGGTTTGAATTTGTGAATATTTCATATTCAGATACTTGTTCTTAATGCATATGATGATTTGTTCGGCGACTCTAACTATTAGGCTTGGCTATGACCTTACACTATCCTGATTCCTATACGTTTATCATGTTAACCTGTATACATATCATGTTGATGGTATGCTATAATTACGTATTTTAGTCACTTGTTGTACTCTAATTCACTACACTTTACTTTTTTTGAGTTTTAATTGGTTGTGTTTTGGACTTATTATGTGTTTTATGCTTTGTAGGAGTGATTCTGAACTATGTAGATGTAATGGAGTGAATTCAAGTGATTTGGAGCTTTGAAGTCTGAGTAGAATCCCAAGGGATTAAGCCAGGATCACGTTCGATGGTCGATTACCAAGTCTGGACGTATATTCAATCCCTATTTTGAGAAAAGTCCATAATCGTGGCGCGTGGGGCGGTGCGTGGCGCACCACTGCTGTACAAATCCTGTTGTCCGACAGATTTTGACTCTCTGAATTTTTCCACCAATGCCCCGCATGGCGCGTCGCCCCATGCGGCGCGCCTGTGCAATCTTTACAGAGTAAATGTCCAATTTTGATTAGGAAAAGGTGATTTCATCTGGGCCCGACCCTGTTTTGTATAGATACATTGGAAAACATTATTTTCTGGACTCTTGACAGATATTCGACCTAAGGATGCTAAGGAGGAGTAGGAAGAACACGAGCATAAGGAGTTTATCATTCTTTCCTCACTCAAGGCCCGAGTTTGGATTGAATATATGTTTTGCATTACTTTAACTTTATTTCTGATGAATTGCTCTATATCTATGCAGTTGTTACCTTTAGGGTTTGTTGGATTTGGTTTATTTATGATTGTTTTTGGATTATAACTCTAGTTTTATGTGTTGAAGCATTTTTGGATAATTTAATTGTTGCATCTATAGTCACTTGTTCATCTAATCGAGAGAGGCATAACTTCTGATAAATAGGGTAGTTGAATCATTAATTGTTCTCCTAATGACCCATCCACTACGCATTCTTGCTTATCTTCACATGCTCCAATTGGTTCATCTTGTGAGGTTAAGACTTAATCGAGAGGGGAGTTTTGCTGAACATTTGAACTAATAATTGAATGAATTCGAGAGACTCACTTGAACATTAGATGTGAATTATCTAGAGATAGATCCCAAATAATTATCTTGCACCTATTTTATCAACCCCTATTTTCTCCCACTGATAACTTCCTTGCTTATCTTTGTTTCGATTGTCATTAGTCAATAACTTTAGACTCTTAATTAATTTTAGTTAGAAATAATAGAAATCTCAATTGTTGATCATCTTCAATAACAATCAAGCTAGAAACTACAATAATACTGTTTAAATCCAATCGATGTCAACACAATATTATACTATACTATATTTGATTAACGAGCAGAATTTAACTTTGTGTTTTCTACTCGTCATATTTTGGCGTCATTGCCAGGGATTCGCAATATGTAGTGTTGGAAATAGTTTGTAGTGCTAATTCAGAATTTTTATTTTTTTTTTATTTTTTTCTTTTTGTTTGTGTTCTTTGACTGTGCGCAGGTTACAGGTTTGAGGTTGGTGGATGACTCAACCTTCTGCGAAAGAAGTGCTACTACGAGCCAGAGACAAAAAAACAACCGTGAGAGCTGAGAAAGGAAAGAAATCTCACCGAGACATTAGAAAAGGTAGGGCAATCCTCAACCCAAGATATGGCTGGAATTAGTGATGATAATGTAGTTTCGGTTGCGAGAGAAGCAGCAAAATGAAGAGAACAAGCTGCACGAGATGTTGTGGAAGCAGCTATTACAGATGCACAGATTATCTACAAAGAAAAGAGGGGTCGGAGAATTGCTCAAATCAACCCTTGGGTGTAGACCAGTTTGGAAATATAGCTCCCACGCCTGGGAGATCACTGGGCTTATATGCTCGACCAGTCTACAATTAAGGTTCATCAAGTGTTATACCACCTCAAATTGTAGCTAACAATATTGAGTTGAAGCAAGGGTTTCTTCAAACCCTTCAGAACTGTTGTGTCTTCATAGGGAAGATGAATGAAGATCCATATACACGTCTAATGGACTTCGGGGAGATTATGAACACCTTTCAATACAATGGTGTGCCACAAGATGTAGTGTTAAGGGCATTTCCATTCACACTTAAAGATAATGCAAAACAGTAGCTTCAAAGCTTGCCCACGGGATCAATCAGAACTTGGGAGGAGATGACTAGAAAATTCCTCGATGAATATTTCTTCACAACTAAAATGAGCAACTGTGGAAGAGAAATCCATAACTTCTGCTGGGAAGATATTGAAACTGTTTTTGAAGCATGGGAGAGGTTTAAGGAGATTGTTTGAAAGTGTTAACATAGCAGGAACTGAACTCTAGATGCAACTCCAGGACCTTTGGGTTAGATTGACACCGGCCTCACGTAGAACATTGAAGCTAGAGGACCGTTGATGAAGAAGACTGAAGATGAGGTTGTTACAATTCTTGATGAGTTATCTGAAGATGCTAATCAGTGGCCCTATGAGAGTGTTGAAAGAAGAAGATCGACTGGTAGTCATCAGATTGATGCTAACACATTTGTGCAGGTCTAGCTTGATACTATGGCCAAAGAGATAAGCAAGTTAACCTTAGCCTCGATACAATGTGAGCCTCACGCTACTTGTGATATATGTGGAAGAGGACACCCTACTCATGAGTGTCAAGCCTCAATTGAGGAAGTAAATGTTGTGGGGACAATTTTAATGCTACGGGTCAGAGGCACCCCGGTTTTTCATGGAGTTCACCCGGGGTACCGCGAATGCATGGCAGTAAAATAACTCTAGACCACAGGGACAAGGAGCTCTAGAATACCAAAATCAACAGAGGCAGCAATTTCAGCCTCAACAGCCTATTCAGCCTTGTCTAGAGGATCTAATGAAGACTTTCATTATCAAGACAGATGAGAGGCTGGATGCTGATGGAGCAGCTATTAAAGAAGTGGGCAATGGTTTTTGAAACATGAAGAGACATGTGGGACATATTGTAACAATATTATTTGAGAGGCTTCTAGGCACTCTCCCTGCTGATAATGAGAGAAATCCCAAAGAAACGGTGAATGTTGTGAACCTGAGAAGTGGGCAAGTGTTGAAAGAGCGATCCAAATTGATGTGAAACTTGAAAAACAAAGTTAGGAGCAGTTAAAGAATGAAGGTGATAAAAAGAAGAAGGGCTAGATAAAAACTGAGAAGAAGAAGAAGGAAGAAAAATCAAGATGGGAGGAACTTGAAGAAAGCGAGCATATGCCTGCTTTACCTTTCCCTCAAAAGCTATATAGAGAAATGCTGAACAAGCAGATTGCGAGATTTCTGAATGTGCTAAAATAGGTTCATGTAAATTTTCCTTTCACAGAAGTGCTCTCAAAAATTCCTGCCTATGCAAAATTTTTGAAGGAGATCCTTACAAAGAAGAGGAAGATAGAAGAGACCTCAGTGGTGAAGCTCACAGAGCATTGCAGTGCGATCTTACAAAACATACTCCCACAAAAGCGTGGACATCGAAGGAGTTTTACTACACCTTGGTCATTAGGAACTATAAAGTTCGATAAGTCTTTATTTATAGGAAACTGGAGAAGGAGATTGGAGATATAATGTTGGTGCTAATACCTTTGCAGCTAGCAGATCAAACGATTTTAATACCCGAGAGGATAGTGGAAGATGTGTTAGTTCGTGTGGAGAAGTTCGTAATTCCTGTAGACTTTATAGTGGTGAATATGGAGGAGAACAAGGAGGTCCCCCTCATCCTAGGAAGACCATTATTAGTAACGGGTAGAGAAATATTGGATATATACGAGAGGAAAATCATGTTTAGAGTGGGTGAGGAGGCAATGCCTTTTGATATGAATGTAGAAAAAGGGGCACAAATAGAAAAACCAGCTGCGAGTGTTGAGTGGAATGTGAAGGGCTCAAAAGAGAAGGCTGCACTGAGTGAGAAAGATAAGTGTGGGGTTTACCCTAAGAAGGCTGACAAGAAGCTGTTTGCATGGATGTGTGCATTAGTTCGAAGGCGAGGAATGGAGCCCGACTCGACTCAGACCCCAATTAGTTGTACAGGGAAGTTTCCTTTACCTTATGTTTTCTAATTATGTGTCAAACATGCCACAACTTAAAGTGTGGGGTGGTGGACATTTGTATGTATGTATGTATATTAGTTTTCTTTTGTTAGTTGGAGTAGCTGGGATAGAAATAAATTGAAAAAGAAAACATAAAAATTTTAAATTTATTTGATTTTTCCTGAAGATGGATATCATCGGCAGGTTTCTTGAGGGATTAAAGTCGAAAGAAAAAGACAATAAGATTTTATTTAGTTAGGTAGTGTAATAATTCCCCCTTGATTTTTATTTGTGCCACGGCTCTTTTCCAAGGGTTTTGTTTGAATTGGGTGTAGTTAGTTTTTAATTTTTTTATGAGTATGAAACCTTGTGCTATGATTTGAATGGAAGGCAATATCTCTTGACTTTATTATTCCTTGAGAATAGTAAGTGCTTTAGTTATGACTCTTATGCTCAGTTTTTGACTCTTGTATAAGTACCTTAAATTGTATGATCTTAACTTTGCTTAACTGCTTTGACTAGAGTGTCTTGATAGTCAAATCTTGAGTGAGTTATGTGCCATGTGTGTGTTAGGTTTTGTGGTATTCTATGCATTGTATTTGATTTCTAGAACTTGCCCCGTGTGTTTGCAAAGCGAAATAGTAGTTGTATTCAGTCTTGGAAGTGATATGGGCATTTCTTTGCTGATCCAATTATAAGCTTTTACCCACCTGATTGCGATGTATCGTAGTCAACCCCTTTGAGTATGCAATCCATTTTATTTGGAAACCACATTACAAGCCCAAACCATTTGCTTGAATTGACCATCTATTTGAACCGTTTACCTCTCGTGAGCACTTGAATATGTTATGAACTTTGTAAAAGTTGAAGTGTGTGGTAGTTGGTTCGGCTTTTGAGTGGAACTATTGAAATAAGGAAGAAGGTGCACTGTTTTGAAAAAATAAGAGCCACTTGAAAAAGAAAAGAAAAAAAATAGTTGTATTGTTGTGCAAAATATTCTTTGATAGTGGTGACTCTTGATGTAATTGTGCTTAAAGAAGTAGGGAGTTAATGTATATTGATGTGAAGGTGGAGTTATGGTTTGACATAAATATGGGGTTTTGAACAATAAAATGTATGTATTAAAGTGCTCAGGGAGGTGTACACACCCTTATATCCAAATGTATCCTACCCATCTCGCAGCCTAAATTACAACCAAATAAAGTCCTACTTGATCCTTAATTGAATGAGCTCAATTAGTAGAGTAGTACACTACGGGCAAGCCTATGGTACGTATTTTATGGCATATGAATGTTGTTTCTGAGAGTGAGCAAACTCTTTCTATCTTGAGTTCATAATTGTTCCTAATTTCTAATTTGTGTGGCACTACTCTCAATTGTTATGTGAGGGGCACTTAATTCATGAAGGAAAGGTAATGTCATTGACCTCTGTGTTAGAGTAAGTGAGCGGGTTATAAATAATGCGTGGTGCTGTTGAGTCAAATCATGAGGCGAGGATGTTACAGTATTGTGCTTAATCTTCTTTAAATATTCTCGGTGTGATGAGTTATGAAAGTTGTTGTAAACCGGTCGTATCTATGTGAAGTGTGTTTTGATTGCTCGAGGACGAGCAATGGTTTAGGTGTGGGGTGTTGATTGTCAGCTATAAATACATATTTTAGTAACTTATTTCACTCTAATTCATTGCACTTTACTTGTTTTGAGCTTTAATTGGTTGTGTTTTGCTCTTATTGTGTGTTTTATGCCGTGTAGGAGTGATTCTGAGTTATGTAGATGTTATAGAATGAATTCGAGTTATTTGGATGTTTGAAGTCAGAGTAAAAGCCTAAGGGATTAAATTGGGATCATGTTCGGTGGTCGAGGATAAATTCCGGACGTCAAAAATCGAGATTCAATCCGTTCTCTAAGAAAAGTCCACAACTACGGTGTGTGGGGCACTGCGGTTGTACAAATGCTGTTGTCTGACAGATTTTCACTCTCTTGATTTCCCCACTAATGCCTTGCATCGCGCGTCGGCCCATGCGGTGCGCCTGTGCAATATTTACAGAACAAATGTCCTATTTCGGCTAGGGAAAGGGTGATTTTTTATGGGCTCAACCATACTTGGTATAAATACATGGAAAACATTATTTTCTGGACTTTTGACACTTATTCGACCTAAGGAGGCTAAGGAGGAGTTGGAAGAACACGAGCACAAGGATTTCATCATTCCTTCCCCACTCAAGACCCGAGTTTGGATTGAATTTATGTTTTTTCATTACTTTAACTTTATTTGTGATGAATTGCTCCATATCTACGGAGTAGTTACCTTTAGGGTTTGATGGATTTGGTATATTGATGAATATTTGTGGATTATAACTCTAGTTTTATGTATTGAATCGTTTTTGGATGATTTAATTGTTGCATCTATATTCATTTGTTCATGTAATTGAGAGAGGCATAACTGTATGGTGCATTATATTGTTGGTTGAGTTCATTAATTCTTCTTTGTAATAGAAAGAGGTGAATCATTGATTAAACCTAGTTAGGAGGATAATCGAAAGTGGTTCTCCTAAAGACCAATCCACTACGCATTCTTGCATATCTTCATGTGCTTAAATTGGTTCATCTTGTGAGGTAAAGACTTAATCGAAAGAGAAGTTTTGCCGAACGTTTGAACTAATAATTGGGTAAATTCGAGAGACTCACTTGAACATTAGAAGTAAATTATCTAGAGTTAGATCACAAACAATTATCTTGCACCTATCTTATCAACCCCTATTTTCTCCCACTAATAACTTCCTTGCTTTTCTTTGTTTCGATTGTCATTAATCAATTGCTTTACACTTTTAGTTAATTTTAGTTAGAAATCATAAAAATATCAATTGTTGATCATCTTGAATAGCAATCAAGCTAGAAACAACAAGAATACTGTTTAAATCCAATCCCTGTGGATACGATATTATACTATACTATATTTGATTAGCAGCAGAATTTGAGTGTGTGTTTTTCGCTGGTCGCATGTACTGAGTTTTATTGACATAATATGCTAGTGAACCTGTCTATATGTCCAAATGTTAGTCCAATGTAATCTTTTTGCTTTGCCAAGCTAAGGTGAGTAACATTCACCTATTGTCCCATGCCTGTTAACATTACTGCCTATAGGAGACTTAACCTGAGATTGCTTGAGTCTGATAGTGGGAAAGCTTGATGATCCATGTATTGATGTAACTAGTTATCATGAGGATTAAACAAAAACTAATTCTTCCATTTAAATTGTTGTATTTGATAACTTGACTAATTGGCATGGCCCCTTTAAAAGTTATGAGTAGAGTATCCAATCTATGTAATAAAGTGATAAGATGTATGACTGCTCTTAATTATGCTAAAGCTTTTAGAAGTATTTGTGAATTGTTCTTACAATCTGAACCTACTTAGAAGAATTATGTGACATTAAACCTACAGTAGATTCAATAAAACAGACATATCTTCTCATGCCTTTATAATGCTTGCCAAATAACACTTCTGAGCTTAAAGATATGTATGATAAAGAATGTCTACTACATGTGCTTTGTGACCTGGTGTGATCATTTTCCAATAATGACTCCATGCCTACTGTAGTGCCCTATCCTTATACCCTATGTTTTGATATTAATTTTCCTTAGTCAATATTGTACCTTGTGTTGCTCTCAGTGCTCTGATGCTGAACTATAACCTCCTATTTGTTCAAAGTTGCTGAGGGTTTTTTTTATTATTTATTTTTTTTTTAATTTTTTTTTTTGTGTTTGAACTTTAAAAGTGTTTACCATGATTGTTACACTTACTGTTTATATTTGGGTAATATGAAATTTCTATCTTGAGCCCCTTTATTTGTTTTTAGGCCTTTAAGGAAGATTAGAAGTGGGTGATTAATGGTACTTGGGTGTGAAACTTGGTTTGTGGATAAGGTACTCCTTCCTGACACAAGCACACTCGGGGTCCCTAAGACCCTCGTGACTATGAATTGCCCATGGTCCACAAGGGGATTATCCATAAACCAGGATTTACTCTAAGCCTTTAGGCATTAACTCCTATTAATTCTCACAGGATTAACATAAATGAAATCTGTCCCACAACATTCATTAGATCTTTAGTATTGTAATCTTTATCTTATTTAGTTCTGTACTTGGTATACACTAATTGTCCCTATTAATTTTTGTGTGCAGGTTTCTATTTGGGCCTGCTACGTTCCATTTGGTACCCAGGCCCAATTTCAAATCCAGTCTGCTCCCTTTTCCGCATGATGGAGTCTGCCCCTTGATCCAAATCTTGCTGGGTGTGGTTAAGCTTACTAGCCCAATTGTCAATAGTCCAACTTCATTCCTTTCTTTCCTTTGAATCATATTCGTGCTGCTTGATATGTTTATTTGTGAACGACTAACCCTATTGTTGAATGTTTGGATGTTTTGATTGCACTTTTAGGAATACTAGGCAAACCAAGGCACATACGTAAAAATTTAAAATCAAAAATCTTGCTCGTTCTAGATCTTTTAATGTTTGATTATTAATTAATTTCAACTTATCTTTGCAATAAACTCAAGACCTTATCTTGTTATCACTGACTGTTTCAATAAGTTTAGACTTTGGTAGATTCCAAAATGAAAATGAGATTTCTCTTTGAAAAAACAGACCCCGAAAATAATTTTAGAAGCTGTCTTCAAAGCCAAAAACTCAACTAAGCTTACTAACTGGTAAACCTCCACAAGTTCTAAAGTACAAGTTCCCGTTGAAAATAGATTTACAACTAAGGTATATCCTCTTCACCTAAGGTATATTTTCGACATAGCCTCTTACTTTTCTAAGCTAGAAACAAGCAACACCCTTTCCTTCAAGAACACATACCTAAAACAAAGAATTTTTATAAGATCTTCCTCGAAGACAAAAGCATATCTAGTCTACAACTCGATAAATGTATTTTGAAAGATGATTTTCTACGTATAAACTGAAAAATAGATAACTTCTTTTCTTTTAAAAGTATATACTCAACCTTCTCAAAATAATGAATTTTTTAGATAAGACTTAGAATATTTTTCATAGACTTTAAACATTGTTTAAGCAGAACATAGACATTTCCTTCCGCAAAAGTAGCCTAAGCCTAAGGAGCTACCTCATGTAAATTTTAAGGGATGCCTAACACCTTTCCCTTAGAATAACAATAACCCTTACCCATATCTCATGGGTTTGTTGGCACGAACCCGTATTCCCTTACCCTAATTGCCTTAAAATATTAGTGTCACGACCACACATTTCCTCCTTATGATGTCGTGGTGGCACCTAGGTAACCTTAATATACATAAAGATTTAGCAAAAATAACGATTTAAATATGAACTTCAACTGGTAATATAGCATAGTAAAACCAAATAGATACAACTGTCAATAACTCCCAAAACCTAGTGGAACCGAATCATAAGCTGTGCAGAGAGTGCACTAATAACCTCGAAATACAATACTGTTTTGACCAGGAAATAAACAGTAATATAACTAAAAGCAAAAGTTGACTTCGAGGCCTGCAAACGTCGAGCAGGTGTACCTTGAATTCTCCAGAAATAACTGATCATTAATTGGCGCCCAGCACCAACAGATGTACTTGAATATGCACAAAGATGTGCAGAATCGTAGCATGAGTCAACCACAACGTTACAAAGTAAGTATCAAGCCTAACCTTTGTAGAGTAGAGACAAGGCAAGGTCAGCCCACCTACTAGGAAAAAAAAGCTGAGCAGAGTATAATATAGTATAATGATGGAAAACGAGGAAATGGATGACATCAAAGCAGTACAATAAAGTAGGCTAACAAGGAATTTAAGGCAATAAAGGAAACAAAGGGTGAACATGCGATAGGAACAAGGAATGATTAAACACATGATAGGGACAACAAGTGATCAAGTACAACAAAAAAATTCAAGTAAAAAAAATGAAGAAAAGATAATGACTGGTCCAAATCAACAAGCCTTTTAATTGGAATATACAACAATAATTACAATCGAGGTACTACACCTCACAAAACTCATTTCACAAGTCACAATCACAATCTTTCTTATATCACTGAGTGAATCTTGCATTAATTTTGAAAACATTTTGTCGAAATAGCTTCATGCATTTTAGACCCCTTATCTCACCGTGTGGCTTCAAGTAATTCCCATATTAGCAACAAGCGTATAAATCACATCTTATCTCACCGCATGCGTATCACCCCTATGCTTATACCACTGTATGCGTATCAATATCATAACACAATAATCAACTCGCCCCACACGTGCCCATATGCCATAACACTTGCCAAAATCAACAATATCAATGTTACCACAACATATTGCCCGCAGCTGAACCACAATGTGAACAAGAATCTCAATAAAAATAAAATGAATGAGCAATACTCAACAAGGAAAGATACCTTAATAACCAACAACTTCGACCTCAAATTGTTAATAGTTTTTTACAACTTGAACTCCAATAACTCAAAATGAAGGTATTTCCAAAATGTAACATCTTTCACTACGAGTGCGTAACATAAGCTTAACAAAAAGATTGCATGGAGTAGAAACTGTCAATGCATGGGAAAAACTTCAAGAAATGGAAAGAATACCATGTAACACAAACTACAATAAGTGCATATAAGAGGAAATTGACAATGGAAAACTAAAACATGTAATAATAACTTCACTTGAGGCATGTAAGAGTAAAATCTACAACCAAAAAAAAATTATAATAATGAATAATATCTTCAATGAAGTGCATATAAGTATCCAAAGAGTCTAAACTGATCAAATAACATATATAAGCCCATGTACACACTCGTCACCTTATCTACACGTCTTCCACATAATTCAAATAACACAATCAACCCAAATCCTAAGGTGTAGTTTCCCCCACATAAAGTTAGGCAAGACACTTACCTCGACTAGGCCAAATCAATCCTCAAAAATAGCTTTTTCCTTAAAACTAGCCTTCACACGGCTCAAATATAATCAAATATGACTTAATATCATCAAACAACGCAAGGGAAACCAATTAGGATAGATAAAGATACGATCTTTACACAATTTCCCAAAAGTCAACAAAAGTCAACCCCATGCCCCCTAGTCAAAATAGGAGTCCAAAGGTAGATCTTGACTACCCATAGCCCCACGAGTCTACATATGTGTTTTGTTTTCAAATCTTTATCCAATTAGACTCTCAAATCCCAAATTTGTATTTTTCAAAACATACACAAGAATCCCCAAAATTTCTCTTTGATTCTAATAAATTTGATATTAAATCTTATATATAATCATGAAATATAGTTGAAAATTGATTAAAACTACTTACCCAAGGATTGTAGATGAAAATCACCTCTCCAAGTCGTCTCCTACCGAGTCTAGGGTTATAAAATGAGAGAAATTAGATGAAATTCAGACACTCCAATCTTTTGTTAAGTTGTAGATGTCGCAATTGCGAGACTGGGTTCACTATTGCGAGACTGGGTTCGCTATTGCGAAAAAAGTCTCGTAATTGCGGCTATTGATAGCCTAAGGAGAATGTCGCAAATGCGACATTGGCTTCTTATTCGCGAAGCATGTCCCCATCAAAAATGCGACGAAATTATCTCAAATACAATACTACCCAGTCTAGCCTATTATTCGCAAATGCAATTAAGGCAACGCAATACGATACTTGAGGCCCCTCTTATATGATTGAAATTGCAATGCTGGTGCTAGCAATTGCGTCATTAGAGATACCAGCAACCTGATTCAGTTCAGAACTATTACGAAACACGTTTGAAACTCACCCGAGCGCTCGGGGCTCCAAACCAAACATCCACACAAGTGTAAAAACATCGTATTAACTCGCTCGCGCGATCAAAACACAAAAATAGCATCTAGAACTACAATAGGACATCAAAATGCATGAATTTCAAGCGAAAACTCAAGAACCTCAAGAATTGCATCCAAGCATCTGAATCCTATCAAACCAACACAAAATGAAACAAAATTTTGCAGACAAGTTCCAAATAGCAAACTGAACCTATTCCAAGTCCCAACACCAAATTATGAACCCGATAGCAAAACAGTAAACCAATGATCAAACTTAGGAAAACTTCTAAATCTCAAATTTCTAACTTTTGGCTAGATAAGTCAAATCACCCTTGGGATCTCTGAACTCAATTCCGGACATATGCCCAAGTCGAAAATAACGATAATATATCAAAGCTATCAAAACACCGTTCTTTGGTTGTTTTCAAAAAAGTCAAACTTTTGTTAACATTCCTAAGTTAGGCTTTTAAACCAAGAACCAAATTGGCCAAATCAACCCAAAACCTTGCCGGAACGAAACTAACCAACACCGTAAGTCATAAAACCATGAATACAAATGTGTGAAGCATAAAAAGGGGAAACGAGACACTAATATACAAGATGACCGGTCGGTCGTTACATTCTCCCCCTCTTAATACAAACATTCGCCCTCAAACGTGCATAGAGACATTCCTGAAGTGACGAAAGGTGAGGATAACGACTTTGCATGTTGTGCTCGATCTCCCAGGTCACATACATGACCGGATGAACCCTCTATTGAACCTTCACTGAAGCAATATTCTTTGACCTCAACTTTTGGACCTGCTTGTCCAAGATGGCCATCAGCTCCTAAACATAGGTCAATTCCTTGTCCTATTGGACTGAGCTGAAATATAATACATAGGACAGATCACAATAATACTTCCGGAGCATGGAAACATGGAATACAAGGTGAACTACCGATAGGCTGGGTGGCAGTGCAAGTATGTAGGCCACCTCGCCAACTCTCTCAAGGATCTCAAAAGAACCAACATACCTAGGGCTTAACTTGCCCTTCTTCACGAAACGTATAACACCCTTCATGGGTGAAACCCGAAGCAAAACCCTCTCTTCCACTATAAATGTTACGTCATGGGCCCTTCGATAAGAATAACTCTTCTGTATATAATGTGTTGTACGAAGCTGATCTAGAATGACCTTGTCTTTCTCCAAGGCATCCCAAACCAAATTAATGCCTAGCAATCTAGCCTAACCTGGATCAAACCAACCAATTGATGAACGACACAATATCTTATATAAGGCCTCATATGGAGCCATCTGGATACTCGATTGGTAGCTGTTGTTGTAGGAGAACTCTGAAAGCGGTAGAAACTGATCCCATGAACTCCTGAAATCCATAACACAAGCACGTAGCATATCTTCCAAGACATAAATAGAGCACTTGGACTGCCCATCCGTCTAGGGGTGAAATG
>MCJB01014336.1:306663-331400 GCA_002018475.1 Nicotiana obtusifolia | reverse complement strand
CAAGAATCTCAATAACAACAAAGCTAATTAGTAATACTCAACAAGGAAAGATATCTTAATAATCAACAACATTGGCCTAATGTGTTAATAGTTATTAACAACTTCAACTTCAATAATTCAAAATAAAGGTATTTCAAAGAAATAACATCTTTCACTACAGATGCATAACATAAGCTTGACAAAAAAATATAGCATGGAATAGCAACTGCGTTGAAATGCATAGGAACAACATCAACAAATGGGAAGAATATCATGTAACACCAACTACAATAAGTGCACATAAGAGCAAATTGACAATGGGAAACTAAAACATGTAATAATTACTTGAATTAAAGCATGTAAGGGCAAAATTTACAACAAAATATAGAACAATGAATAATATCTTCAATTAAGTGCTTATAAGTATCCTAAGAGTCTAAACCGGTCAAATAACACATCTAAGCCCGTGTATACACTCGTCACCTTGTGCACATGTCTTCCACATAATTCAAATAACATAATCAACCCAAATCCTAAACGGTTGTTTTCCCACACAAAGTTATGTAAGATACTCACCTCCGCACGGCTCAAATCTAACAAAAAATGACTTAATATCATCAAAAAATACAACGGAAAAAATTATGATAGATAAAGCTATGATTTTTACACAATTTCCCAAAAGTCAACAAAAGTCAACCTTGGACTCGCCCGGTCAAAACTCGAGTCCAAGAGTAGATCTTGACTAACCAAAACCCCACATGTCTCTATAAGTGCTTTGTTTTCAAATCCAAGTCCAATTCGACTCTCAAAATCAAAATTTTTATTTTTCAAAACATAAAAAAAATCACCAAAATTCCTCTTTGGTTCTCATAAATTTGATGTTATATCTCATATATAATCATGAAATATAGTTGGAAATTGACTAAAACTACTTACTCAATGATCGTGCCTATTTTTCGCAAATGCGATCAAGGCGTCACAAATGCGATACCTGAGGACCCTCAGCTATGATCGCAATAGTGATGCTGGTGTTCACAATTGTGACATCAGAGACACCAGCGCACCAGCAATCTGAATCACTTCAAGACTATTCTGAAACACATTTGAAACTCACCCGAGCCCTCGAGGCTCCAAACCAAACATCCACACAACTCAAAAAACATCATACGAACTCGGTCGCACGCTCAAAACACACACAAAAAAACATCGTTTAGAACTACGAAACAGACATCAAAATGCATGAATTTAAAAAAAAACTCAAGAACTTCTAGAATTGCAATCAAGCGTTCGAATCCTATCAAACCAACTCCAAATGAAATAAAATTTTGCAGACAAGTTCCAAATAGCAAAACGGACCTATTCTAAGTCGCAAAACCAAATTCAAAACCCGATATACAAATAGTAAACCTAAGGTCAAACTTGGGGAAACTTCTAAACCTCATATTGCAAACATTCGGCAAAACAAGTCAAATAACTCTAGGGACCTCCGAATTCGATTATGAGCATATGCCCAAGTTCAAAATAATGATTGGACCTATCAAAGCCATCAAAATACTATTCCGAGGTGGTTTTAACCCAAAATCAAAGTTTTGTCAACATTTTCTACTTAGGCTTTTAAACCAAGAACCAAAGGGTCCAAATAAATCCAAAAACCTTTCCGGAACGAAAGTTACCTACCTCACAAGTCATAAAACCATGAATACACATGTGCGAAGCATCAACAGGGGAAATTGGGCTCTAATACATAAGACGACCGGTCGGGTCGTTACAATTAGGTGGCGACTCTCTTTTATCAACTTTAAAAGAATCATTAGTTGTATTTTATTTTGACTATGAAGAGACCTTCCGTGAACATGAAGTGTTACTTTAACCTTTCTGATACTGATATGTTGAATGACTAATGATACAAAAATAATGCAGGTCTCAACACCTCCCACTGCAAATCTCAGATCTTAACCTTATACGGATCCAAAAAATCCTCAAATACCACAGGTGAAGTTTGAACCCATTAGAATATTCTCAATAATCGCCCACTCTACTTTAATCTCCAATGCACAACTAGTACGGGCCGAATGAGTTGTGCTCTATTAGCGAACAAACACCTACAAAAGTAACCCTACCTTAAGCAACCAAGTGAATCCCCACTCCATACACACTACATCCACCATGAATAACAAACCTGAATAATTTCTTAATTTTGATATTTCGATAAAGTGTAGCACATCATACACCTGGCAATTTCCTTCCTCGCACTGACCTTGAAGCTAGCCCCCTTCGAGTTAAAATTGATCCACAAATATGCCTCAAACCAAAACTAATATAACACATGGCCATGCAGTCTGACCGTAGATAGTATACTCCCCCACTTAGCTCGAAACCATAGACCGCAGCATCTAATGATCCACAATATCTTTCATCCATGACTGCTAAAATCTCGCACTAAAATTCAACTAAATCCTTAATGACCTTATGTAACTCTAATAATAAGATACCTCAAATCACCTGCTAAGTGCATATCCACCTTCGTGATAGTCATGCGAGCTTCACAATCATGAAGAAAACTCTCCACTAAAACATCACAGAGACCACATATTGATAGACTACCCCATAGGTGATAACCCACCCACTTAGTCTCAAACTAGCATCTCTTTACGACCTATCACAGTCACAGCCACAATGCCATCTCTTAATATTCCCGAGTCTGAACTTGCCATCAAGGCATAAGAATCTAGTTCGTTCCACAAATATACATGTGAGTGATCTCTCAACAAACTCATAACTCAAGACTATACAGCACAACAAGACAAAAATCATTCATCCATAATCCTTTCGCATCCGGAGCAAAATTCTTCTCGTCACTCCCAAACGATCTAAACACATCGCGCACTCTCATTATACCCACCATATAGCTATCCGACCACTAACCGAGCCATCAATCCCGCTCTCAGGGACAATATAGGACATGTGAGTCCAAAAGTACATACTCACACGACGGGAACAATCAAGCCCAAACTACAATCTAAACCTGGCCTCAAGTCCTCTAAACAGTCCTATAACCACAACACCGAGAACACATCTCGCACCTCATCCATGACACCGCAATCCATTGATACATAACTGATACCAAATTCTCAACATCATGTACGAGTGAATGGAAGGAATTCAAAGAGATACGCTTTTTGAATTAATGTCGCACGATAGGGAAAGAATGATGAGATGTTTATCCTAGATGCCATGTAGCCTCTCGAGTATATGTATGGACGTCATCATACCAATCCGCAAGACTCTACTAGACACTTGGTCATGAGTCGTAGAACTTATGAACCTAAGGCTCTGATACAAACTTGTCGTGACTCAATATTCATCTAGTTGCGATGGCACCTAAGCCAACCCTCTAGGTACGCCAACTAATAATCAACACAATCCAAATGAGAATAATATGAAATCATTAATGAATTAAGTGGAATTTTTATACAATAACACAATGATGGGTAGTAGAAGTCATGAGCCACTAAGACATAGATTTCCAAACCTAGTATGAAATAATTACAACATCTGTTTGGAATGTACATAAGCAGAATCCTAATCCAAAACTACCAAGAACAAGTGGTAGCTATATCCCGAACGCATGTACATCTTTAGTGTCAGCTCTTGTCATCTACTGCATCCTAACTCCAAGATCTGCACGGAAGATGCAGAAGTGTAGTATGAGTAAAACTGACCCCATATACTCAATAAGTATCACTACTAATCTTGGTGAGATAATAGAAGCAAGAATTATAAATGATACTCGCTAATCACATGTACAGTTCATAATATCAACAAATATAGAACATTAATATGATCAAGGCCTGAATCACAAAAGGAACAACCTTGGTGCACAAAAATTTCTTAACGTACTCTACTCACTCAACTATACAACATATAAGGAAGATATGCAAGTAAATTAGGTAAACACCTAAGGAAATTGCAAGCAAAGATGAAATGTAATTACCAAATATCAATCCTTTGCAGCGCATAACCCAATCCAAGTAGAAATCCAATACATCTCTAAGGCCCACATCAGAATCTCAATAACTGAACCAAACCACTTACCAGCTCTCCCTGAGCCTACATCCACCAGAAACCCGTCGGTTTCTCAGAATCCACGTGTACACCATTAAGAAGGAATATGAGAGGCTGACCCCAGGGAGATGGATCCATATCCACACACAGCATGGATAACTCATGTGCTGCACGAATAACTCATGTGCTAATAATATCAACAGCACGGACAAGTCACATGCTACACGGACAACTCACTTGCTAATAATAAATATCTTGGATCCGCACGAACAAATCACGTGCTGCATGGGCAACTCACATGCTAATAGTATCAACCGCACGGAAACTCACGTGCTAATAGTATCAACAGCACAGAAAACTCTTGTGCTGCACGAACAACTCACGTGCCAAGTTCACAATCTACCCGGCGTGGTCACAAGCTCAATATCACTATCCACCTCGCGCGGTTACATACTCATTATCACAATCCGACCAATGTGGTCACATGCTCAATATCATAATCTGCTCAATATGGTCACAGATTATACAAGAATGATCAATGAGCATCAAAGTTTATACATCTGGACTGGTTTAAGTGATATGCTAAGCTGCATGCATGTGCAAAGTGTACTATCATAGATCACAGCAGGAAAATACTTCACAAAAGCATCAATTATCGGGTTAAATCAGGAGATTAACCTCTATTTAACATTGAATAGGGCTCAAATAGCTCACAATAAGGGTACAAATATAAGAGTCATTACAACATGAAGCTGAACAATCAATCCAAGGCATATTATAGCCTAATCACTACCTCAAGCATGAAAAATAGCCTGTGCACGCACATGGGCTCAACCCCGCACATGTGCACCATCTGTAGCACGTAGCTACCACAAATAACTCAGGCAACTAGTGCCTCAACCAAAATACGTACCTTGAGTACCTCAAGACAATACAATAGAAATGCCATTCCACACGAATCAACCTCCAAGCGGCTCGAAACTAGCCAAACGCAATTCAGAAACATCAAATAATTCCAGAGGAATCAAACCCAAACAATAAAGGTCGAATCTTTAATCAAATACTCAAAGTCAACTACAAGTCAACCAGGGCTCGTATCTCGGAACCCGACAAAACTCAAAAATATCGACAACCCTTTCTAATACAAGTCCAACCATACTAATTTTACTCAAGTCCGACTTTGAATTGACATTCAAATCTCAAATATTTACTTTCAAAAAGCATAGAAAAAAAACTCCAAATTCACTTTTAGATCCATTGATCAAATGCCAAAATCAAAGTTGGAATCATAAAAAATAATCAAATATGAATAAAAAACACTTACCCCAATCCAAATCGTGAAAATCTCCTCAAGAATCATCCAAATTCGAGCTTTATAACACAAGATAAGATAAAATAACCAAAACCTTCGAATATAACGTATTCTGCCTAACAATTCCAAACCGGCGGTCGCCCAACCGCTTTTGCAGCGTCGCCTCTATGACCAAAACCTCGCTTCTGCACGAACCACGTAAGTCCTGACCTCTCGCACCTTCATAATATATTTTTCTTATGCGACATCACAGGTGCAAAGAAAGCTCTGTATTTGCATACCACTCGCTTCTACACCAAACTTACAGCTTCTACGGTCTCTTAGAAGTGCTGAAATCATTGCATTTGCGAACTCCTGCCACAACTCTAGATTGCGCTTTTGCATCACATCAACTTTATCTGCGCCAAAAGTTCCACAACTGCAGCCACACCAAAACCAGACCCGCTAAAACTCTCCTAAATGATCCAGAATCAATCTGAAACAAACTCGAGCTCCTCGAGACACAGCCCTATTCGAGGCCTCACATCACATGAAATAACATAAAAAATCCCGAATCGCACGTCAATTCAATCTTGAGGAACTAATGAACTTTCAACTTCTAAAACTCTTGTCAAACCATATCAAATCAACTCGAAATGACCTCAAATTTTGCACACAAGTCCAAAATAACATAAAGAAACTATTCCAACTATTGGAACAACAGTATGAACTCGATAACATCTAAATACAAATCCGAGTATATGCCCACGTCCAAAATTATCATGTGAACCTAACAGAACCATCGAAATACCGATCATAGGTCAAATGCACCAAAGTCAAACTTGATCAACTCTTCTGAATTAAAGCTTCCAAAATGAAAATCATTCTTCTAAATCAAATCTCGAACCATGCAAAAACCAAAACCAGCGATACAAGCATATCATAGTACACCATATGAAGATACTCATGACTCAAACCATCGAACTAAATATGTATGCTCAAAATGACCGGTCGGGTCATTACCTTGTCTCCCATTGAGTTCGTATTGTGCTTCGTCCATTCAGCATTCTTCTAAGAGGTATTCGAGGTCATCAAGGGCAGATTCAGGTTTAGTAGCCTTCACAAAATAGGGGTTGTTTTAGTTTGGCCATGTGAGAAGGCATTGTCCCAGACTTGCCTAAGGCGCATCTTGGAAAATTTCTCAGTTAGGGGTTCCTATACTAGTTGTTTCATCCTATGCCAGCCAGTTAAAAGGGGAAGATGTGCAGTAAAAAGCTGCCCTAGAGGAAGGGGCCATGCTGGTGGAGGTCAGATCTACTGTGGTCAAGCACATTGCAACAAATTTTTTGGTAGACCCGAGGCGGGGGTCTCAGATGCTACAGTTACATGTGTTATTTCAGTCTATCATAGAGAGATTTCCCTGTTTTTTGATCTGAGGTCTACTTATTCATATGTGTCATTATATTTTGCTTCTTATTTTGATATGCCTCGTGGTTCTCTTGGTATTCTTATTCATGTATCTATACCTATTAGTGATTCTATTGTGGTGGATCATGTATATTGGTCTTCTGTGGTTACCATTTGGGATTATGAGCCTAGAGTTGAACTTCTATTGTTTAACATGATAAACTTTGATATGATTCTGAGCATGGATTGGATATCTCTGTATTATGCCATTTTTTATTTTCAAGCTAAGACTATGATGATGCCGAGATTATCAAGGTTGGAATAGAGAGGTTCTCTTGGTCATACCCCTAGTAGGGTGATTTCATTTTTGATGGCAAATCGGATGGTTCAGAAGGGTTGTTTGGCATATCTTGCTTTTGTTAGGGATGCTAATGTTGACACTCTTATAGTTGATTTAGTCATAGTAGTGGAGGAGTTCCCAAATATGTTTCCTACAAATCTGTTGAGAATGCTACCTAATAGGGATGTTGATTTTGGTATTGATTTGGTGGTGGGCACTTAGCCCTTATTGTTTCTACCACATCGCATGGCTTTAGCTGAGTTGAAAGAGTTGAACGAGAAGTTGCTAGAGTTTTTGGATAGGGGGACTAAGTATTTCTCCTTAGGGTGTAGCGGTGTTGTTTGTGAAGAAGAAGAACGGTTCCATGAGGATGCACATTGATTATATGCAGTTGAATAAGGATACTATCAAGAACAAGTATCCATTGCCCCATATACTGATGATTTGTTCAATTAGCATCAAGGTGCCAAGTATTCTCGAAGATTGGTTTGAGATTGGATTATTGTAAGTTGCTAAGATGGCTTTCGGGACTCGTTATGAGCATTATGATGTCCTTTGGTTTGACTAATGCCCCTGCAATTTTCATACATTTGATGAATGATGTATTCTAGCCTTACTCGAATTCTTTTGCCATTGCGTTCATTGAGGATATCTTGGTATATTTCCATAGTGGTGAGGAGCATGAGTAGTATTTAAGGTTTGCGCTTCTGATTCTGAGGGAAAAGAAGTTGTATGGCAAGATGTCTACGTGCGAGTTTTGGTTAGATTTGGTAGTATTCTTGGGTCATGTGGTGTCTAGTAATTGTATCAAGGTTGATCCGAAGAAAATTGAGGCTGTTCAAAGTTAGCCCAAACCTTCTATAGCTACAAAGATTAGGAGTTCTGGGTTTGACAGGCTACTATCGACACTTTGTGGAAGGATTTTCCATCTATTGTCGCTCCATTGATAAAGTTGACTTAGAAGGAGGGAGCTTCATCCAAATGGTCTGACAAGTTTGAGGAGAGATCTCAGAAGCTCAAGACTACTTTGACTATAACTCCAATTTCGATATTGCCCTTAGGATCGGAAATATATAATGTCTATTGTGATGTTTCACATATTGGCCTTGGTTGTATGTTGATGCATATCGATAGGATGATTGCCAATGTGTCACGCCATTTAAAGCCCCATGGGAAGAATTTTTCGATTCATGATTTGGATTTAGCAGCTATTGTGCACACATTCAAGATTTAGAGGCATTACTTGTAAGGTGTGTCTTGTGTGGTTTACACTGATGATCAGAGTCTTCAGCTTTTCTTCAAGAAATAGGATTTGATTTTGAAGTAGTGGAGGTGGTTGGAGTTGTTGAAAGATTATGATATCACTATATTGTATCATTCGGTTAAGGTGAATGTGGTGGCAGATGCTTTGAGTAAGAAGGCAAATAGTATAGGGAGTTTGGCATTTATTCCTGCTGTAGGGAGGACTTTGGCTATGGATGTTCAGGCTTTGGCTAATAGATTATTGCAATTTAATACCTCCAAGCCTGGCAGAGTTCCTGCTTTTGTTGTTGTACAATCGTCCTTGTTTTAGGGCATCAAGGCTTCTCAGTTTGCTTCTTCTTAAGGACACGGTGTTGGTGCTAAGTAGGTGATCATTGGTGATGACGGTGTGTTGCAACTTCAGGGTTGAATTCGTGTTTCTAATATGAACGGTTTGAGGGAGTTGGTTCTTGAGGAGACTCATAGTTCGCGCTATTCTATTCATCCAGGTGCTATAAAGATGTCACGTGATTTGAAGAAGCATTATTGATGGTGGATGATGAAGAAGGACATTGTTGGGCATGTTTCACGATATTTGAATTGTCAACAGGTCAAGTATGATAATTATAAACTAGGTGGTTTGCTTCAGAGGTTAGATATATCGGAGTAGAAGTGAGAGTGCATTACTATGAACTCTGTAGTAGGATTACAACAGACCTTGAGGAAGTTCGATACTATTTAGGTCATTCTGGATATATTAACTAATTTGTGCATTTAATTCGTTCATGACCACTTACACATAAGGCCCCGTAAATATTTTACCTAAAATCAGGGATTTCGTGGTGCCAAAGTAGACTATGTGCTGAAGAATTTGGAGAGTACGGACTTTTGGCGTCGGATGATGTATATATATGAATAAGTTCAAATGTGTTTCATAATGTTCTTATTAAATTGTGCTATTCTTCGGAAGAGTATTTTAACTATGAGTATGTATTAAAATGTTGTGACTTCAAGTCAAGTACAAATGAAAGTGATCACATCAAATTGTATAAGAGATCATATGTGCCTAAGACACTAATTTGCTCAAGTATGTGTTTGAATTCTTAATTTGAAATGCCTTGTTGTTGATTATCCATGATAATTGTTGAAAATGGAATAGAGAGCTTGAATTGTGAATTACGGCCAATGTGCCAAGAATGATATTGTGCTATGGCGAATGATGTCAATAAATGAATGACATGTAAAAGAATATGAATTGCATGGTAAATACTTTTAATAATAAATGCTTTGGGAGTATCGATTAGTCACCGAGGAAGGGCAGGTCGGAACAACCTAATCCCGAAACTACACGCAACGGTGTAGGAGTGATTGAGGGGTAAATCCTCGTGATTATGTGATGAGACTGTTTCCCCTTATATGGGATGAGATTGGTGTGTTGAGATGTTTTTCCCTTAAATGGGATGAGATTATTGCTGCTAGAGGTGATGTATTGTCGACCCACACGACATTGTGGTAAGACGGCTTAGTCGATAGGGCTGAGATCGGGCGCCATGCCGCGCACATGGTGGCATTGTGAGTGTATGTCTCGGGGTGAGACGACATAGCCGGTCCAACTGAGATCAGACTCCGTGCTAAAACACGGTGGTATGTCGGTGCTAAAAGATTTCCCAACTTAAATTACCGAAACCTAATCTAAATTTATGTTTCCCCTAATGTGATACTTTGATACTATTTGAGTCTCTTATTGATATCATGTTTTATTCTTTGTTTACTGTTGCTCGTTCTATTGAGAGGGTGTTTAGTTTTACATACTAGTATTATTCCTTATGTACTAACATCCCTTTTGCCGGGGGCGCTGCATCTTTGATGGATGCAGGTGGTATTGATCAGTGATAGCAGCACACCCTCTCCTCAGCTGATTTGGTGAAGCCCACTTCATTTCGGGGTCCTGTATCTCCTATCCTTTGTACATAGCATTTTGAGGTATAGCCTTGTTGCCACCACCATCATAGCACTCTTAGTTCATGTTAGAGGCTCCGTACACATAGTGTGGGTTGTGTCCGTTTTTGGGAAAGTTAAAACTAACTATGATCTATTCAACTTTAACTATGACTAGAAGAAGTGGATAGAGCATCTGATCTCCATAAACGTTGTATCATCTGTTCCACTTTAACTATGAATGTACAATATACTATTTTGAACATTTGTTAAGGACGTAACTAGTGGAAATGAAATTTTGTTGTTCACATGACTCCTTACGGACTAATTAATGAAATGTACTCTTCTCTTTATTTGTGGGTGAGTTGGGTAGACGGCACTGTACAAGCTTGTTCGATTGAGGTAACTCTGTTGAGCGCCGGTCGCGCTCCCTGAGGTCGGGGCATGACAAACTTGGTATCAGAGCCTTATGCTTTAAGGTGTCCTAGGATGTCACGAAGCCGTGTCTAGTCAAGTCCTTCTTATCAATGTGTTGTCGCCCACATCTATAATTAGGAGGCTACTTGGGCATCTATGATAAATACCTTTCTTTGATGATCTAGGTAGTGCGATAAAGCTAATTATAAGATTGTTCCTCTAACTTATACATTGCTCTAATTATCAGTATATGGCGCCTAGGAAGAAAGGAAGAACTGGCCAAGGATCCAATGCCACCCCATGAGTGGCAGTTGACCCTTTACTTGATGATGCGGGTGAACACCCGAGGGGTGAGAATATTCCCCGACTACGACACTGCCTGATTCCACTACACAAGGTCAGACCGTAAAATTTCCTACACCTACTAAGGGTGCAACAATCCCTCCAACTGATATTCCAGTTCCACCTCTACCCCCAACTTCCGGTCCCAGTGTATCCAATGAGGATCTTAGGGGAGCCATACAAATGTTGGCTCAAACAGTGGCTTCCTAGGCCTAGAGATCGGATGCTGCACTTCTTCTTCTAGTCATCCAGGGGATTCCACTAGTTCCACGGTGAACAAATTTCTCCAATTGGACCTTCCATTGTTCACAGGTACTGATCCATTTACATGTTGCCCGCTATTGAGGCTAGAGTGCACCGATTTGTGCAGGGCCTTAACCCCTTGTTTATTAGTGTGGCCTCTACATTTTCCTTGAATTCTGATATGAACTATTGTAAGATGGCGGCACTTGCTCAACTCACAGAGATCCGCAAGCTGAAGAATAGAATGGAGCGAGAAAGTAGCAACAGGGCCCAGTCAGGGGGCAACTTTAGTGGTACTTCTGGTTGTGGTGGTGGTATGACAACTTTCAGGGGAGGGTCATCAGGGCTGTCCCAGTTTTTTGCTCAGTCTTTAGTTAGTGCACCGCCATCGGGGCCCAGTCAGCAGCAGGGTAGGCCCAGCCAGGGCAACAGGGGATCATACTAGCAGGGTTGGTCTAGTGGGAGATTTCAGCAGCAGCGGAGGCTCCCATGCCTTAGGTGCAGGAAGATGCACTTTGGGACTTTCTACATGGACCAACCCATATCCTACGGGTGTGGAATGAGGGGTCACATTTAGAGGGATTACTATTCGTCTCACTAAAGCATGGGCATGGGTATAGCACAGCCAGCCAGTTCTGCAGCTACTACATCCGCAGCACCTCATCCAGCTCGAGATGCCCCAGCACCCACAGGGCGTGGTGAAATTAGTGGTGGCGCAAAGAATTCGGGAGGACCCAGCCGTTTCTATGCTATGAGGGGTTGCCAGAGTTTAGAGGCTTCTCCAGAAGTTGTCATAGGTATATTGACTATTCAATCTCATGTTGTGTATGCTCTTATTGATCCCGGTTCCACCTTGTCTTATGTCACTCCCTATGTTGGTATCGCATTTGGGATAGAACTGGAACAGCTCCATGAGTCGTTCTCTGTGTCTACTCGTGTTGGTGAGTCTACTGTGGCCGCACAAGTTTATAGTGATTGTGTTGTCACGGTGCGCGGTCGAGACACCATGGCCGACCTCATCGAATTGGGGATGGTCTATTTTGATGTAATAATGGGGATGGATAGGCTTTGTTCATGTTTCGCTAAGCTTGACTGTCCCACCAGAACCCCAAGGTTTGAATTTCCAATAGAGTCAGTGGTTAAATGGAAGGGGGATAATGTGGTGACGAATGGTAGGTTTTATTTCTTACCTTAAGGCCACAAAAATGATTAGCAAGGGGTGTATCTACCATTTGGTCTGTGTTATGGACGCCGATGCTGAGGCACCTACACCTGAGTCTGCGCGTGTTGTGAAAGAATTTTTGGAGGTCTTTCTGGATGAGCTCCCTAGGATCCTGCCAGACAAGGAGATTGATTTTGGGATTGATGTGATGCCAGGCATGCAACCTATATCTATTGCACCCCACAAAATGGCACTAGTAGAATTGAAAGATCTAAAAGAACAATTGGAAGATTTGCTAGAGAAGGGTTTCATCCGGCAGAGTGTGTCGCCTTGGGCCGCACCAGTTTTATTTTTAAGAAAGAAGGATGGGTCACTAAGGATAGATGACTTGTCTGATCAATTGTAGGGTGCTAAGTACTTGTCCAAGATTGATTTAAGATCCAGGTATCCCTAATTGAAGATCAAGGAGCAGGATATTCCGAAAATAGCTTTCAGGACCCGGTATAGGACTTTGAATTTCTGGTAATGTCTTTCGCACTAACAAATGCCCCCCCAGCTTTCATAGATCTTATGAATCGTGTCATCAAACCTTTCCTCGACTCCTTCGTGATTGTGTTTATTGACGATATTCTTGTTTATTCGCGAAGTCGGGAGGACCATGTCGATCATCTTAGGACAGTTTTGCAGACTCTGTATCAGCACCAGTTATATGCGAAGTTTTCGAAATGTTAATTTTGGCTTGAATCTTTTACGTTCTTGGGCCATGTTGTCTCTAATTAAGTAATTGAGGTTGACCCCCCAAAAATTTCAACCGTGAATAATAGGCCTAAACCTACAACACCAATAGAGATTCGCAGCTTCTTGGGCTTAGCTGGATATTACAGGATATTTGTGGACGGGTTCTCTACTCTTGCCTCTCCATTGACTAAATTGACGCAGAAGGCGGTTGAATTCCAATGGTCAAATGCTTGTGAAAGGAGTTTCCAAGAGTTGAAATCAAGATTAACTACGGCATCGGTGTTTACTCTAGCAGAGGGTACGGATGGATTTGTGGTATATTTCGATGCTTCAAGGATCGGACTTGGGCGTGTATTAATGCAACATGGCAAGGTGATAGCGTATGCTTCTAGGCAACTCAAGAATCATGAAAAGAACTATCCAACACACGACGTAGAGCTTACAGCGGTGGTCTTTGCGTTGAAGATTTGGCGTCATTATTTGTGCGGGGTCCATGTGGATTTATTCATCGACCATAGGAGCCTTCAACATATTTTCAATTAGAAGGAATTAAATCTGAGGTAGAGAAGATGGCTTGAGTTACTCAAGGATTATGACATCGACATCCTATATCATCCGGGGATGGTTACTGTTGTAGCGGATGCTCTTAACCGGTAATCTATGGGCAGTTTGGCTCACATGGAGGCATATCAAAGGTCGTTGGCCAACGAGGTTCATCGGTTGGCAAGTTTGGGAGTTTGTCTTGCGGACTCTTGTGAAGGAGGGGTGATTGCACAAAATAGGGCTGAATCGTTGCTTGTGGTGAACGTCAAGGAGATGCAATTCAGCGATCCATTCTTGGCACAATTGAAGGAGGGGATTCATAAACTTAAGACCACGGCCTTTTTTTCTTGGCGTGGATGTTGGTACCTTAAGTTAACAAGGGTGGTTATGTGTTCCAAATATGGATGGTCTCCGGGAAAGAATCATGACTAAGGTTCACACTTCTTGGTATTCTGTGCACCTGGGCTCTACAAAGATGTATCATGATCTTAGGGAAGTCTACCGGTGGAACGATATGAAGAGGAATGTAGCGGATTTTGTGGTGGGATGTTCAAATTGTTAGCAAGTGAAGGCCGAACACCAAAGCCCGATGGTTTGGCACAAAACATAGAAATTCCAGTGTGGAAGTGGGAAATGCTTAACATGGACTTTGTGGTAGGGCTACCTTGCACTCCTTGCATATTAGATTCAATTTGGGTGATTGTGGATCGACTCACGAAATAAGCACACTTCTTACCTGTTAAGGCTACCGACACAACAGAACAGTATGCTCAGTTGTACATCAAGGAAATAGTCAGGTTGCATGGCGCTCTATTTTCTATTATATCAGCTCGAGGGGCATAGTTCACGACTCTTTTTTGCAAGAAATTTCAACAAGGTTTGGGTACTCAGGTGAACCTTGTTATAGCCTTCCATCCACAAACCGACGGCCAGGCAGAGTGGACTATTTAGACGCTTGAGGATATGTTGCGCGCTTGTGTTCTAGACTTTAAAGGTAGTTGGGATTATTATTTGCCGCTCATTGAGTTTGCCTACAACAATGGTTATCATGCCAGCATTCAGATGGCACTTTTCGAGACTTTATATAATAGAAGATATAGATCTCCTATTGTGTTGTTCGAGATTGGGGAACCGGAGTCATAGGGCTAGACCTCATGCATCAGGCTATGGAAAAGGTTAAGATCATTAATGAGCAGTTGAAAATTGCTCAGAGTCATCAAAAGTCCTATTCAGATGTGCATCGTAGGGATTTGGAGTTCAAAGAAGATGATTGGGTGTTCTTGAAGGTTCCCTCTATGAAGCGTGTAATGCGATTTGGTAAGAAAGGGAAATTGAGTCCGAGGAATGTCAGACCGCACTGAATAATTCAGAGGATTGGTCAGGTGGCTTGCAGGATAGGACTACCTCCAGAGATGTCTTTAGTGCACCCGGTGTTCCACGTGTCCATGTTAAAGAAAGTCATTAGAGATCCATCGCTTATTATTCATGTTGATACCATTGAGGTTAATGAAAAATTGACTTATCATGAAATTCCAGTGGCCATCCTTGATAGGCAAGTCCTAAAGTTGAGGAACAAAGAGATTGCGTCCGTGAAAGTACAATGGCGGAACCAACAGGTTGAAGAGGCCACCTAGGAGGCCGAGGGAGAAATTAAGAAGTACCCTCATTTGTTTTAATAGACACGTATTAATAATTTTGTGTTCTATGAAAGTTCTCAGAGTTACATTCTATGAATTATGTATCATTTGTACCGTTGATGTTAAGGGTGTTACTTTTCTGGTCATATATTGCTTGTGAGGCCACGGTTGGTGTTGTTTTTATGTTATATTGCGTCACTGGATTATGTATATGTTTTTAGGATTGGTTTCTGGGATTCTCTGGCAGACGGACAGGCCCAGTTACAGGGGAGACTCTGGCAAAATCCTATGTGGGAAATAGTGTAAGGCCCCGTAAATATTTTACCTAAAAATTAGGATTTCATGGTGCCGAAGTAGACTATGTGTTGACGAATGTTAAGAGTACAAACTTTTTGGGTTGAAAAGTGCGTTGGGGAGTAAAAGAAAATCTTTCACAGAAAGAAACATTCCTGCAACCCACTATGCGGTCGCAAAATCACTTTGGAGATCGCAGAATGGCCGTAGAGTGAAGGAGTCTACAGTGAATTATGCGACTGCACAACAAGTCTGTGGTACATTATGCAACCACATAACAGGTCTGCGGACCACAAAATGGCCGTGGAGTGGGGCAGAATCGGCTAGTTCTGGAGGGCAATTTCGCGGCCCATTTCGTGAACCGCAGAAGCATTGTGCGGTCGCATATTCGACCGCATATCTGTGATGGGGCTCCTTTTTTTGTAATTTTTTTACCCAACCCTGTTTAGATATATTAGAGTGAAGGACCACTTCTTAAGCAAAAACATATATTCTAGGCAGAGGGAGTGCCAAGGAGTGAGGTGGAGAGTTCCTAAGCCCATCATCCATCAATTCTAGCTCAAAGTTGAAGAAATTGTAAGAATAATTCTCTAGGTCTTCATCCTAGAGGTATATTTCTACTCCATAGCCCTCAATTTCGTGATTCTAATTGAAAATAGGTAATAAGCCAAATAATTCTTTGGTGTGGGAGTTGTTTATTTTTACATGCATGTACCATCACGGGAAGTGGGAGGATTGTTGAACTCTTTTGGGTGAACTTTGGGTAGTGGGGGTGAAAGAATCCACCATAGGAGGACCTTGAAACCTTAATGCATACGTACTATTTGTTAAAATGCTCAAGTGAGCTGGAACTATGACCTGCTTCCTAATTTGTGTTTAATTTTTCTATATCTCTAAATAGATCGACGAGGCTAAGAATTCTGGAACATTGTAGTAATTTTAAAAGCTCGAGGCAAGTTATGTTGGCTAATCTTCTCTCTTGGAATTGAATCCCCATGATGATCTTGTAAGTCCCAAGTTGTCCAATATGAATTGACTTTTCTGAATAAGTTTGGCGTCGGATGATGTATATATATAAATATATTCAAATGTGTTCGAATGTTCTTATTAAATTGTGCTATTCTTCTGGAGAGTATTTGAAGTATGAGTATGTATTAAAATGTTGTGACTTCAAGTCAAGTCCAAATGAAAGTGACCACATTAAATTGTATACGAGATCGTATGTTCCTAAGACCCTCATTTGCTCAAGTATGTGTCTAAAGTCATAATTAAAAGGCCTTGTTGTGATTATCCATGATAATAATTGAAAATGGAATAGTGAGCTGCTATAAAGTACGACCAATGTGCCAAGAATGATATTGCGTTATGGCCAATGTGTCAATAAAATGAATGACATGTAAAGGAATATAAATTGAGTGGTAAATACTTTTAATAACAAATGCTTTGGGAGTATCGATTAGTCAACGAGGAAGGGTAGGTCGGAACAAATGCTATGGGATGAGATTGGTGTGTAGAGATGTTTTCCCCTTGAATGAGATGAGATTATTTCTAGCTTGAGGTGATATAATGTCGACCCACACGACATTGTGGTGAGACGGCTTAGCCGATCGGTCTGAGATCGAACGCCATGCCGCACAAATGGTGGTATTGTGAGTGTATGTCTCGGGTTAAGATGGCTTAGCCGATGGGTCTGAGATCGAACTCCATGCTAATACACTGTGGTATATTGGTGCTAAAAGATCTCCTAACTTTAATTACCGAAACCTACTTGAAATTTACGTTTCCCCTAATGTGACACTTTGATACTGTTTGAGTCTCTTATTGATAACATGTTTTATTCTCCGTTTGCCGTTGCTTGTTCTATTGAGAGGGTGCTTAGTTTTACATACCAGTACTATTCCACGTGTATTAACGTCCCTTTTGCGGGGGGCGTTGCATCTTTAATAGATGCAGGTGGTTCCATAGCATGTGGTATTGATCAGTGATAGCAACATACCTTCTCTTCAGCTGATTTGGTGAGCCCCACTTCATTTCGGGGTCTTGTATCTTCTATCCTTTGTATAGAGCATTTTGAGGTATAGTCGGGGCCTTGTTGAAGGCAATGTCATAACACTCTTTGTTTTCCTGTTAGAGGATCCGTAGACATAGTGTGGGTTGTATTTGTTTTTGGGAAAGTTAAAACTAAAAATGATGTAATTGTATCATCTTTTCCACTTTAACTATGAATGTGCGAAAGTACTGTTTTGAACATTTGTTAAGGATGTAACTAATGTAAATGAAATGGTGTTGTTCACATGACTCATTACTGACTAATTAATGAAATGTACTATTATCTTTATTCGTGGATGAGTTGGGTAGACGCACTGTGCAGGCTTGCTCGACTGAGGTAACTTTGTTGAGCGCCGGTCGCGCTCTCCGAGGTTGGGTCGTGACATTACACTTCAATGAAGTTGGCTCTAATCTATATCAGAGAGGTTGTCCATTTGCATGGTGTGCCTGTTTCTATCATATCAGATTGGGATATGCAGTTCATATCACACTTTTGGAGAGCTGTTCAGCTAGAGTTAGACATGCAAGTGGAGCTTAGTATTGCATTTCACCCACAAACGAATGGGCAATCCAAGACGACCATTCAAATCCTTGAGGATATGTTCAAAGCATATGTTATTGATTTCGTACGCTAGAGCGATCAATTTTTACCATTAGCAAAGTTTACTTACAACAACAGTTACGAGTCTAGTATTTAGATGGTTCAATACAAAGCCTTATATGGGAGATAATCGTTCTACAATTGGTTGGTTTGAGCTTGGTGAGGCTAGGTTGTTGGGCATAGATTTGGTTCATGATGATATGGAAAATGTGAAATTGATTCAGGAGAAGCTTCGTAACGTGCAATCTAGGCAGAAGAGCTATGTTGATAGAAAGGTTCGTGATGTATCTTTCATGGAGGGTGAAAGGTATCTTCTTATTGTTTCGCCTATGAAGCGCATGATGAGATTTGTGAAGAAGGGCAACTTGAGCCCTAGGTTTCTTAGCCAATTTGAGGTTCTAGAGAAAGTTGCTGAGGTGTCTTACATGCTTACTTGCAACCCAGCTTGTCGGGGTTCATTCGGTATTTCATATTTCCATGCTTCGGAAGTATTATGAAGACAAGTCACATGAGTTAGATTTTAGTTCAGTGTAGTTGGTTAGAATTTAGCTTATGAAGAAGAGCCAGTGAAAATTTTTGATAGGAAGGTTCGAAAGTTGGGATCGAAAGAGATTGCACCAGTGAAGGTTCAGAGGAGAGGTCAACCGATTGAGGAAGCGACTTGGGAGACCAAGCACGATATGCGGAGCAGATATCCTAATATTTTTTTGCACTCTAGGTATAATTCTAATTCCGTTCGAGGACGCGTGTTTGTTTAAGAGGGGGAGAATATAACGATCCAGCCAGTTGTTTTGTGTATTATAGCCTCATTCCCTTATTTGTTGCTTCCCGTAGTTTTTTTTATGTTTAGTGACTTGCGGGGATGGTTGGTTTGATTGTGGGAAGTCTTGGGAATAAATTGGAACACTTCATTCCATTTTTGGAAGATTAAGTCATAAGAGTTCACCTACATTTAACTATTGGGTAGAAGACTCTAATTGGTGATTTGATGGTTCCAATGAGTTCATATCATAATTTTTGGACTTGAGCGTATGTTTTGGATTTGTATTTGGAGGTTGCTAGAAGGCTTTTTCTATATTTGCATATAGCTGGCAATTTGAAGGATTGGAGAGTTCATATATTTGATCAAAAGTTGACTTTGGTACTACGAGACTTCGATTGTGGTTTCGAGACATTGGAAAGGTCCTAATGATTAAATTTAAGTTACGTACAAAGTTTACCTATAATATTGAATGTCTATGCGTGATTCGAATGCATTAAACGAAGTTTAAATGTTTCAAAGTTAAAAGATAGATTAAATCTTCGTTTCGTGGCTTTGATTGTTGCTTTTGATATTTTAAGTTTGGAATAAATTTGAATTAGGTATTCAAACTTGTTGATACGATTGGACGAGCACTGGGGGAGGAGGGGGGCTCTCCTGTGTTTTGATGTGTTTTTGGATCATTTCAGACCATGTATGTATTGCTGGAATTTTTCTTATGTCGGGTATATCGCACATGCGGAGGATGGTTTAGGTGAGTGATGCGCATATGCGTGGCAGGCCTGGGAGATATAAGCTCGCAGACGAGATGGTCGTACCAGCGGCTAATTATGCGCAGGTGTAAGGATGCATAACAGGAGTTTATATTTCAAACTTTGTTTATTTTCCACTATTTTGAGTATTAGAGCACGAGAATAGGCAATTTTTGAATGGATTTTCGCTACTACTTTGACGGTGAGGATTTTTTACTTATGTTTGAATATATCTCTTATTTCCCAATGGGTTTCTACATATTAATAAAGATATTTTAAAGTTAATTTGAGGTTTTTGTCAACTTAAGAGAGTGTATTTTAGAGATTTGAGGGTTGATTTGGACTCAGTTTTGGAATATAATTACATATTTGGGCTCGTGGGGTTATGGGTAGTGCGGATCTACCACAAGACTTGGGTTCTGACCATGTAAGCACGAGTTGACTTTTTAAATTTTGATTAACGATTGGAGCTTTATTATTTCGAGTTATTTTCTATAATATTATTTGACTTTATTGAGTTATATTTGACTAAACTCGAGTTCTTTTAGGAGCATTTGAGCTGAAAAGCAGTTTTGGAAGGTTGAAAGTGTTCTCTAGTGGAGGTAAGTCACCTGTGTATCCTCGTAAGAGAAAGTTCTCCCCATAGGTGATTTATTTGTTATTTGCTGCATGATTTAGGTTTCACATATATGCAAGGTCACAAGCGTATATGTGTAGCTGGGTTATGACTGTAGTGGACACAGTTAGACTTATATTATCCCTTATTTGGACTATGTGAATTGTCTATCCTTGTTTTATTAATTTTATGACAAATGAAGATTATGTATGATTAGCAACCATGCTTAAGGTTTTGGCTTGTTGATTTGGCCGCATTCATATTCTAGCGTTACTTGAATTAAAATTTGGTAATTATTGGCTCTTGTTGCTCATATTTGATATCATGATCGGAAATAAGAATATTAAATGAATATATTGAACTGTTATGGAAAGTTAAATTACATGATTAGTTATATCCATCTCTTATTCGTGTTAATACTCATCCCATATTATTAGATCCTAATACATCTTTATCACATTATCTCACATGTATATACATGAGTTAGAGAGCTGGATAGTGAGAAATTTGAGGATCATGGCACTAAGGACATTATGAGTAGATACTGATTATGGATTATTGATTTTGATTGGATCGGGTTGTACGCTGCAATAGTGCTTGGATATGGATTTGTGCCACCGGGCTGTAAGCGCAGGAACCTAGATTGGCGCTTAGATTGGACACTTGGCTAGTGTTAGGCTTATGGGTTGGTACCATAAGGTGTTGAGATTGGATCATGAGCATGCATATGAATCCTATACTCGTGGTTTATATCAAGATTCTGAATGTAATAGAGATAAATTATATTATATTTTATTTCCTTTTCCTGAAAAGCATGTTTAAATTCCGGGCTTATTGTGCCTTTAACATTGAGTTTATTTGATGAATCATGCCTTATATCTTTGTAACGACCCGGCCGGTCATTTTTTGTATTTGAGCCTCGTTTCCCCTTTTGAAGCTTCCCGGTTGTGTAGTTGCAGTTATGTGACTTGCAGGGATGGTTGGTTGTGTTTCAGGGAGGTTTTGGATTGATTTGGAACACTTAGTTCCTATTTTGGAGGCCTAGATTGGAAGAGATGATCAAGGTTTGACTTTTATGAAAACGACCCTGGAATGGTGTTTTGATGACTCTAATAAGTTTGTATGGTTATTTTGGACTTAGGCGTATACTGGAATTTTAATTCTGAGGTTTCCTAGGTTGAATTGGCTCTTTTGCCGAAAGTTGGCAATTTGAAGGTTTAGAATTTCCTATGTTTGAGCATGATTTGGCCTTGTGGTTATTGGATTCGGATTTTTGATTCGGGACTTGAAATAGGTCTGTTTTGTCATTTGGATCATGTGCGTAAAGCTTGGTGTAATTCCGAGTTGGTTTGGTTTGAATCAGACACTTGGTTGTGACTTTAGGAGTTTTTGAGTTCCAGAGTGAATTCTATTCATTTTGGCATCCCATTCGTGGTTACATATGTTATTTTGGTGTTTTGAGCTCGCGAGCAAGTATGCATGCTTTTACTAGACTTGTGTGGAGTTTTGGCGGGGAGCTCAAGGGGCTCGGGTGAGTTTCGGACCATTGGAATTGAGTTTCAGATTGCTGGTTCTTGGCTGGTGCTACAGGTCTCGCAAATGCGAGCACCAGTTCGCATTTGCGGTAGCCGCACTTGCGATTGACTTGGTGGAAATTGCAAAAGAGGGTTGGAGGTGGTAGGTTTCATAAATGCGAAGCTAGACTCACAATTGTGATGGGGAGCTGGGCTGAAGCAGGCCACATTTGCGATATTTTTCCCGCATTTGTGATCCTGCTGGGTTTGCATTTAATGTATTTTTGTCGCATTTCCGAGATTCACAGGGTTGGGAAGGCTTAGCATTTGCAACGTTTGTGTGGCATTTGGAGAGGTCGCATTTACCATAGGTCACAAATATGACATCTGCAACTGGGTTAAAAGATGGGATTCCGAGACATAGTCTCTTTTTTTTATATTTTGAGCCCTAGATTCGGTGAGAGGCAATATTAGGAGGGGATATTCATACAAAGCTGTTGGATAAGTAATTTTGACTCCATTTTAGTATTATAACATGATTATTTATGAATTGTAGCATCAAAATCATGAGATTTCAGGGGAATGTTTGGGGATTTTTACTATATTTGAACTTTTTTTAGATTTGAGAGCCGATTTAGACTAGAATTTGAAAATCGAACACATATTTGGACTCGTGGGTTTATGGATAGTCGAGATCAACCCCTTGACTCATGTTTTGACCTGGTGGACCTGGGGTTGACTTTTGTTGACATTTTGGAAATTCTGTAAAGATCTTAATTTTATTGATCAAAATTGGTTCCTCTTGCATTGTTTCATATTATTTAGTCGTTTTGGCTAGATTTGAGCCATAGAATCGTGAATTTTAAAGGAAAAGCATTTTTAGAGTATTGATTGAGGCTATTTTAGGTATCTTGCCTAACTTAGTGTGAGGAAATTACCCCTTAGGATTTGGTCTAAGTTGCATTATTTGTGCTTTGTC
This sequence comes from Nicotiana obtusifolia, assembly GCA_002018475.1. Lineage (NCBI taxonomy): Eukaryota > Viridiplantae > Streptophyta > Magnoliopsida > Solanales > Solanaceae > Nicotiana > Nicotiana obtusifolia. Next base: position 308,491 of record MCJB01014336.1, on the reverse strand, counting down.
AAACGACGATTACATGTGGTGGCGAGTGTACACGGGCGTATGTATGTTTTGACCGAATTAGACATTAGGCTATTAATATGCCTTGAATTTGGGGTTTTTTGCTATATGAGCATGATTTATTAGTGAATATTTCCCCGCGCTCTTATACTATTGTCATGTTATTGTATCTCCTTGTGAGTCGTGGGCTGTATCCTTATTTGAATTGGTGATATTGTTGCTTTTATGATATTGTGGCACATGTGGGCTTGTTGTGCGAGTTGATTTTTATTGTGTGGAGTATAAGGGTAGTGAGATGCACATGCAACGACATAATGGTGGTGTTTATTGATCCGCAAGGGCGAGATAAGGGGGTTTATGCATGTTTAGCAATATAAGAGGAAATATTTCATTGTGATGCTCATGCGGCAACATAACAGTGGCTTGTTATTGATGTTATGTGGTATTTCGGGATGATCCTTGATGTTACTCGTGTGTTTGGATGGGCTGATGTTTTGAACCTATCCGTGTTTTCCTTAATTGATTTCCATTGGTGTTTTATGAGTTGCTAGTTGATTTGCCATGTTATCACATGCCCCATCCTTGATTGTTATCTGTCCTGCTATAATTTACATTGTCAGCTTGATATTAATATCTTACACATGTTATTTGACTAGTGAGTGTCTTGACTTGAACCACGTCACTACACCACCGAGGTTAGTCTTGATACTACTAGGTATTGATTGTAGCATACTCATACTACGCTTCTACATATTCTTTTTGCAGATCTTGGCACCTCAGATAATACTATTCATTAGAGAGCGGTGACAAGCTCTTGGAGACTTCAAGGTATACCCGATGTTCCGCTCGCACGCCTCGGAGTCACCATCTGTAATGACCTGGCTGGCCGTTTTGAGTGTATTAGCCCCAATCCCCTATTTATTTCCTCCTCTATATTATATTATAGTTACGTGACTTGTCGGGGTGCTTAGTTTCAGAGTCAAGAATGTTTAAGAGTAAAATGGGACACATGGTCCCTAAGATTGAGGTTTAGGTTATAAAGGTTGATCATAGTTTGACTTGTGTGAAGATGACTCTGGAATAGAGTTTTGACAGTTCCAATAGCTCCGTAGGGTGATTTTGGTCTTAGAAACGTGCCCGGATGTTGATTTGGAGGTCCATAGGTCATTTCGACATGAATTGGCAATAGTTGGAAAATGGATGATTTTTGAAAGTCTGAACGGGTGTTTACTTTATCGATATCAGGGTTGGATCCCGATTTCAAAAGTTGGAATACGTCTATAATGTCATTTATGACTTGTGTGCAAAATTTAAAGTCAATCAGAGTTGATTTGGTATGAATTGGCGTTGGTTTTGGAATTTGAAAGTTCATAGTTCATAGGCTTGAATTTGGGTAGCAATTCGTAGAATTTGTGTTGTTTGATGTGATTTGACGCTTCGAGCGTGTTCGTGTGATGTTTTAGAACATGTTGGTATGTTTGGTTGAGGTCCGGGGGCCCTCGGGTGTATTCGGACCACGTTCGTCGCATTTTGGATCATTGAGGAGTTGCTAAATATGGTGCTTTGGTGTTCCTATATGCGATCGCGAATAGATTAAAGCCATCGTGAAGGTTAATTTGGCACTGAGGGAAATTTGTTCTATGCGATAGCATATATGGACACCAGTCTATGTGTGCCTAATGTAGATGGCTTGCGTGAGTTGATTCTCCAGGAGGCTCACTGTTTGTCGTACTCCATTCATCTGGGTGCCGCAAAGATGTGTCAGGACTTGAGGCAGCACTATTGGTGGAGGCGGACGCAGAAGGACATAGTGGAATATGTAGCTCGGTGC
>MCJB01014336.1:244532-306061 GCA_002018475.1 Nicotiana obtusifolia | reverse complement strand
CAACCAACAATATAATGCAAAGATATCACAAGTTATGCCTATCTCGATTACATGAACAAGTCAATATAGATGCACTAGTTAAATCATCCAAAAATGCTTCAATACATAAAACTGGAGTTATAATCCACAAAACAATCATCAATACACCGAATACATCAAACTCTAAAGAGAACTACTCCATGGATATGGAGCAATTCATCACGAATAAAATTAAAGATTAGGAGAACATAAATTCGATCTAAACTTGGATCGTGAATGAGGAAGGAATGATAAAATCCTTGTGCTCGTGTTCTTCCAACTCCTCCTTAGCCTTATTAGGTCGAATATGTGTACAAAGTCAAGAAAATAATATTTTTCAATGTATTTATAACAATTAGGGTCGGGCCACACGAAATCACCTTTTCCTAGCCGAAATAGGAATATAACTCTGTAAAAATTGCACAGGCACCGCATGGGGCGATGCGCCATACGGGGCATTAACAGGGAAATCCAGAGAGGAACTTCTGACAGACAATAAGAATATAAGCGCGACACCCCACGTGCCGTCCCACGCGCTGCGGCAGTGGGGAATACTAAGAGTGCGAACCAAACATTGATTTTTGACGTCAAGACTTGGTCCTCGACCCTCGAAAATGACCCTGGCTAAATCCTTTGGGCTTTTACTCATACTTTAAAGCTCCAAATCAGTCAAATTCATTCCACAACATCTACATAGCTTGGAATCACTCCTACCATGCATAAAACACACAATAAGTTCAAGACACTACAAATTAAGGCTCAAACACAAATAAAGTACAGTGAATTAGAGAGCAATAAGTGACTAAAATACGTAATTATAGCCTATCATCAAAATGGGAGCTGATCACTATGGATTTTGTCGTTGGGATCCCACAGACACAGAGGAAGTTCGATGTAGTATGGCTAATTGTGGATAGATTGACCAAGTCTGAGCGCACTATTCAAATATTGGAGGATATGCTTCGTGCGTGTGTGATGGAGTCCGGGGGTTCTTGGGATCAATTCTTGCCGCTTGCAGGGTTTGCCTACAGCAACAGTTACCAGTCGGGCATTCAGATGGTCCCGTACGAGGCTTTGTATGGTAGAGATTGTTGATCTCCGGTGGTTTGGTTTGAGCTAGGTGAGGCTAGGCTATTGGGTACAGACCTAGTTTATGATGCTTTGGAAAAGGTTAAATTGATTCAAGATCGACTTCGAACAGCCCAATCCAGACAGAAGAGTTATGCGTATTGGAAGTTTAGCGACGTTGCATTCATGGTTAGGGAGCGGGTCTCGCTTTGGGTTTCGCCCATGAAGGGTATTATGAGGTTCTGGAAGAAGGGCAAGTTGAGCCCTAGGTATATCGGACCTTTTGAAATTCTTAATAGGGTTGAAGAGGTGGCCTACAGGCTTGCACTACCACCTAGTCTAGCTGCAGTTCATCCAGTGTTCCATGTTTCTATGCTCCGAAAGTATCACGACGATCCATCTCATGTGTTCGATTTCAGCTTACTCCAGTTGGACAAGGATCTCTCTTATTTTAAGGAGCCGGTGGCCATTTTTGACAGGCAAGTTCAAAAGTTAAGATCGAAGAACATTGCTTTAGTGAAGGTTCAGTAGAAAGGTCATTCGGTCGAGGAGGCAACTTAGGAGATTGAGCATGATTTGCATAGCCGTTATCCTCATTTATTCACCACATCAGGTATGTCTCTATACTCGTTCAAGGACGAACATTGGTTTTAAGAGGGGAGGCTGTAATGATCAGGCCGATTTTTTTGAGTGTATGAGCCTCAATCCCCTATTTATTGCCTCCTCTGTGTTACATTGTAGTTATGTGACCTGCCGAGGTGGTTGGTTTAGGGGTCGAGAAAGTTTCGGAATGAAATGGGACACATAATTGCTAAGTTGGAGGTTTAGGTAGTAAAAGTTTACCGTAGTCTGTCTTGTGTGAAGATGACTACAGAATGGAGTTTTGACGGTTCCAACTCCGTAGGGTGATTTTTGTCTTAGGAGCGTGTCTGGATGTTGACTGGATGTCCGTAGGTCATTTCAGCGCGAATTGGCAAAAGTTAGAAAATGGAAGATTTTGGAAAGTTTTACTAGGAGTTGACTTCATTGATATCACGGTCGAATCCCATTTTCGAAAGTTGGAATAGGTCCGTAATATCATTTGTGACTTGTGTGTAAAATTTGAAGTCAATCGGAGTTGATTTGGTATGAACTGGTGTTGGTTTTGAAATTTGCAAGTTCATAGTTTATAGGCTTGAATTTGGGTTCCGATTCGTAGAATTTATGTTGTTTGATGTGATTTGACACTTTGAGCATGTTCGTATGATGTTATTGGACTTGCTGGTAAATTTGGTTGAGGTATCATGGCCCTTGGGTGTAATTCGGACCATGTTCGGCGCATTTTGGATCATTGAAGAGTTGTTGAATCTGGGGCTTCAAGTGTCCTTATATGCGATCGCGAATGGATTAACCTGATCGCGAAGGGTAATTTTGCACTGAGATAAATTAGGTCTATGTGATCGCTTGAAGGGGCCTGCGATCGCGGAAGGCTGGTGTCCAGTGAATCGCGAACGCGTGGAGAAGGTCGCGTTCGCATTTAGGAATTTGGGGGCAGTAGGTCCACACGCTTTGTTCATTGCGATCGTGTGTAGGGTACCGTGGTGGCGTAGCTTGATGAGGCAGTACTTTGCATTCCCATACGGTATCTCACGCTTGCGTATAAGGTTTTGAGTTGATGGAATTTCTTGTTATTCGCGATCGCGAAGGAAATTCCTCGATCGCGATAAGTAAATCATTGGGTAGTAAACCTAAGTTTCAAACTCGAGAGTTTATTCTATATTTCTCATTTTGGACTTAGAGAGCTCGGTTTGAGGCAAAATTTCATGGGATTTTCAGAGAGATCATTAGGGTAAGGATTCCTAACTTAATTTTGGTTAAATTACTGGAATCTATCATTGTTTTTATCATGTAATTAGGGATTGGAGTTGGAAAAATTGGAGAAAAATGATAGAACTTCATAGGCTAATTTTTTGAGTTTTGGAAGGCGAAACGAGGTCGGATTTGAATAATTCTTTTACGGTTGGACTTAATATTGAATGGGTGTTCTGGTAACTTTTGTCGGGTTCAAAGACGGGGGCCCGAGGTGAATATTTTGGGTCAATTTTTCAATTCATTGCAAAGATCGTAATTTCATTGTTTGAACTAGTTTCCTATATTGATAGTTATAGTATGAAATTATTTTGGCTAGATTTGAGCCATTCGGAATTTGAAAATCGCGGAAAAGGCCTTCTACTTGATTGATTTAGCGTGGTTTGAGGTAAGTGACTTGTCCAACCTTGTGTGGGGGAAATTTCCCTTACGATTTAGTATTGTTGTGATAATTGTGAAATGTGAAAGTCGTGTACGCAAGGTGACGAGTGTGTACACGGGCTAAATGTTGAAATTTCCAGTTTTTAGCTATGTAGTTTCATTTCATGCTTTAATTAAGTTACTTTAAAATGTTATAGTCATCATATTTCGTCTAATTTCACATGTCTACTTGTCTTATCTCTTATTTGCAAAGTCCTACATGTTTAGTTGAAGTACTTGCTTCCTTTATTCCGTATTCATTAGTTAACTATTCAATTCTTTACTTGAAATTGCAATTCTGCAATATCTTGCTGTTGAATTTAGTATTGAGTTGCAAAGGCCGTAGTTCCTATTGAAGCAAAGTGTAAGTGAAATATCATTTTATTGAGTTACTCTCCGGTTGTTATTGTTGAGACTTTGTGTACATTGTGGTTGAGCTGTGGGCTCCTTGTTGTGAAATTCTATTATTGTTGGCTTTTTTGGCAAGTTGTGATATTTGGCACTTGAGGTATGAATTGTGATACGTTATGATGTTGATACGCATGCGGTGGTATAAGGTCTGGGTGTTGAAACGCATGTGGTGAGATAAGGTGTGCTTGATACGCGTATTAGAAACCATACAGCGTGATAAGGTGGGCTAAAACGCAGGATGCTATATCCGAAAAAACAATTTTCAAAAATAAATGTAAAGGCTCCCGCGGTGGTATAAGAAAAGACTGCTAGTTACTTTTATGATTTGGGACTACAAGGTGGTACCTCGATAGTGGCCCTTGTTGATCTTTCTCTATTTGCTGTATTTGTTTTGGTTGTTTTGTTTCCTTAACGTGTAAATCCTTGTTTCCTTCCATATTGTATTATTGTGTTGGTTCTATGTTGTTATTTCTGGTAAATTTCTTTATTGTTTCATTTGCATTGTCATTATAAATATATCATTATAGCATTCGCCTCGTTTCTTCTTATCTCTAGTAGGGCCTTGACCTGACCTCGTCACTACTCTACCGAGGTTAGGCTTGGCATTTACGGGGTATCATTGTGGTGTACTCATAATACGCTTCTGCACATCTTTTTGTGCATATCCAGATACATCTTATCAGTCCTGACACTAATACGCTGAGTTTGCATTTGGAGACTTCAAGGTACACATGCTCGCGTCCGCATGCCTCGGAGTCCCCTTCTATCGCTTTTTATATTTTCTTTATTAGACACAGTTGTATATGAATGATTTGGCATTGTCATAGAGCTTGTGACTTGTATTAAGCCGGGTTTTGAGCTATTGTATGCACTTTGAGCTGTAGAGATTTCCCTATATATATATATATATATATATATATATATATATGTTTTTAAGTTTTTAGATTTTACATTATTGTTTTCATTCACTTCCGCATGTTTGTTAGGGTTACCTAGTCTTAGAGACTAGGTGCCATCACGACATCCTACGGAGGGAAATTGGGGTCGTGACACTATCTTATTTCATTTGCTACTATTTATTGTATCTCAAACAGTGATGGTTTTTTGAGGCATCTTTCGTACTCTATGCAGAGCTTGTGACTCATAATTATCGGGTTTTGGGATTTATGAGTTGTATTCTTGTTTGGTTATATTACTGTCACCACCCCAAAATTCTACCTTATGTAGTTGTGATGCCACCTAGTCTCTAAGACTAGGTAAGCCTAACACATATTGAGAATTGAGTAGAAATAACGACTAAAGTATTAAATTAAACTGATAACTCTCGTAATAACACCAAAACGGAATAACAATCAAATAATCCTCAAAACCAGTGGAACCAAGTCATAAGCTCTAAAGAAAAACACTTGAGATCTCTAATTGCAACACCATTTGATACAAAGATAAACAGTAGTAAGACAATAATAGAAGGTGACTTCGAGGCCTGCGGGCGTCAAGCAGGTATACCTTGAAGTCTCTGAAATAACTGGGTCAACTCACCGGTGTCCGCATGAGCAGAAGTACCTGGATCTGTGCAAAATTGTGCATAAGGGTAGCAGGAGTACACCACAACAGCACCCAGTAAGTATCAAGCCTAACATGTGTATAGTAGTGACGAGGACAAGTCAAGACACCTACTAGACATAGAAACCTAAATAGAATATCAATACAATGTAATGGCAGAAAGTAAAGAAATAAACGACAACAAGCGGAATAATGATATAAGGATAAGAATGGAGTTTAAGGCAATAATGAACAACAAAGAACGAACATATGATAAGAACAACAATTGATCAAATAAAGTCAAAATACAAGTAAAATGAATGAAGGAAAGACAATAACTGTTCAAATCAACAAGCCTTTACAACATAGAACGTATAACAAGAATCACAATCGAGGAACCACACCTCAAATTCACATTAACAAGTCACAATCACAATCTTCCATAAATCGCCACGTGAGACTTGCATTTATTTTAAAAATATTTTGACCGAAATAGCTTCACGCGCTTTAGCCCCTTATCTCACCATGTGGCTTCACCCAATTCCCTTACTAGCAACACGCATATAAATCTCACCTATCTCACCGCATGTGCATCAATATCCACCCTTATACCGCCACACGCGCATCAACATCACAACCTAATAATCAACTCTCACCACACGAGCTCATATGCCACAACATTGCCAAAAATCAACAATACCAATGTCACCATAACACATAGTCCACGACTCAACCACAATGTGTACAAGAATATCCATAACAATAAAATAAATGAGAAAAAACTCAACAAGGAAAGATATCCTAAAAATCAACAACTTCAACCACAATGTGTTAACAACTTTTACAACTACAACTTCAATAACATAACAATGAAAGTATTTTCATGAAATGACATCTTCCAATTCAAGTGCATAACATAAGCTTAACAATAAAAAAAGATAGCATGAAACATAAACTATGACTATATGCATGAGAATAACTCAACAACGGATAGAATGACATGTATCAACAACTATTAACAAATGCATATAAGAACAACCTCGACAGTGGAAACTAGAACATGTAATGACAACTTGAATTAAAGCATGTAAGAGTAAACTTGACAATGAAAGATAGAATACATGATAATAACTCCAATTAAATGTTTATGGTTAACCTAAGGGTCTAAACCAGTCAATTTCCACAAATAAGCCCGTGTACACACTCACCACCTCATGTACATGTTTTCCACATATCTCACATAGTACAATCAAACCCAATCCTAAGGGATAATTTTTCCTCCACGAAGTTAGGCAAGATACTTACCTCAAATAGGTCAAATCAACACTCAAAAATAGTTTTTCCTTTAAAATTCGCCTCCGCACGACTCAAATATAATAAAAAAAATACCTTAATATTATCAAACAATTCAAGAGTAACCAATTGTGATTAATAAAGCTATCATCTTTACACAATTGCCCAAACGTCAACAAAAGCCACAACGGGCCTGTATCATCAATATCCGAGTCTAAGAGCAGAATTTGACTTCCCATAACCCCACGAGTACATATATGTATTTTTTTCAAATCTGAGTCTAATTTGACTCTCGAATCCCAGACTTTTATTTTTCAAAATATAGAAAAAATTCCCAAATTTCTCTTAGGTTTTCATGAATTTAATGTTAAATCTCATATATAATCCTATAGTGTAATTGAAAATTGATCAAAATCACTTACTCAATTGTTGTATTTGAAAATCCTTTCTCCAAATCGCCTCATACCGAGTCTAGGGTTCCAAAATATAAAAATTGAGACCAAATCACGTCTTCCTAGCCCTTTTTTTCAAGTGGAGAACTTGCAATTGTGACCCAGGCTTCGCAATTGCAAACCCTAGCAAATGCGAAAAAAGGACTCGCAATTGTGGCACCTAACAGCCTTGAGGAATGTCGCAAATGCGCCACAGGCTTCACTTTTACAAAGTTTGTCCTTCTCGCAAAAGCGAAATATTGGTCGCAAATGCGAACCTAACAAGTCTCGGCCTTGCAGTGCAATTGCGACTAAGGCATCACAAATGCGATATATGGACCCTACAGTTCACTTCACAATTGCGATATTGGTGCTCGAAATTGCGATAACTGAGGCAGCAACACACCCGCAACCTGAAAATGGCTCCAAAGCAATTTGGAACACATCTAGAACTCACCCAAACCCTCGGGGCTCCAAACTAAAAACCCACAGAAGTCAAAAAATATCATACGAATTCGCTCCCACGATCAGAATACCAAAATAACATCTAGAACTGCGAATTGGTCATCAAAATGGATAAAATTCAAAAGGAAAACTTAAGAACCTCTAGAATCACAACCAAGCGTACGAATCTTAACAAACCAACTCCGAATTACACAATTTTGCGGACAAGTTCCAAATAGCAAAACGGACCTACTCCGTCCCAAAACTAAAATTTGAATCTAATAGCGTTTCAACCTAGGGACCTTCGAATTCAATTTCGGGCATACGATAAGTCCAAAATTATAATACAAACCTAACAGAGCCATCAAAACACTATTCCGGGGTTGTTTTCACAAAAGTAAAACCTAGGCCAATATTTCCAACTTAAGCTTCTCAACGAAGAACCAAAGGGTTCAAACCATTCTAAAACGTCCCCGAAACGAAACTAACCATCCCTGCAAGTCACAAAACTACAAAAACACATACGGGAAGCTTCAAAGGGGAAAACGAACCTTAAATATACAAAATGACCGGCCGGGTCATTACAATTATCGCACTTTTTAGCTTTCATAATATTTATGTTGTTATATACTGTTTGACCTCGTCTTGTGTTCAGCTTACCTAGTCTTAGAAACTAGGTTCCATCACGATCCTTATGGTAGGATTTTAGATCGTGACACTCTAGTTCAATTATTGGTTTTACCTGGTTATTGAACTGTTAGTGAGTGCTAGAGTCGACCCCTCGTTACTATTTATTCGAGGCTAGACTTGTTACTTACGGAGTACTGTGATTTCTGTACACATGCTACACTTCTGCATATTTTGTGCAGATTATGAGGCAGGTACTAGTCGCACCTATCGAGCCATTTAGAAAGTTGCATTTGACACTTCATAGTGAGCTACCCTAATTGTTCGATCTGCAGTACATGGAGTCCCCCTCCATTATTTACCTATTTCTGTACATTTACTTTCTTTTCGGACAAAAGATATTGTTGAGGTTGAAACTTTATACTGTTGATAAATGTTCGTGATAATGTGACACTAGATTTTGACCGTATTGTGAGACACTTGTTGTCGCGTTTGGATCCTATTTTGGTTTATTTATTAATGATGCTATTTTGAGACTTATTCCTCTTTCATATTTATATCATAATTCTATTACTGACTTAATAACTGGCTTCTGTTGTTGTTGTCGAGTGTTAGCTTACCTAACAAGCAGGTTAGGCGCCATCACGATCTTTGATGGAATTTTGTATCGTAACGATTGCCAACAAGTAATTCTCGACGATATAATCATTGAATCTGAAGTGAATATTGAGACTTGTTAGGTAGCCAAGAATATTTTCATTTTTCATTTTTATAAATTATGTACATGTTTTTCATTTTTTTTTTTTGGTCAGAGTCATTCATTTTGTTAATGAAACGAAAAGCAAAAGAATTCAAGGAAGAAAAAAAAAGCGTTCCACATTGAATATTGTTAAGGAATTCCCATTTGTTTTGACGTAATGTGATTTTACCTCTCAATCATTTAAATCTCAATCATGAAGTTTATTTATCTTTTTCTTTAATAAATTATTAATTTGCTCAAAATTATCAGTCGGATTCATTTAGAACATGTATAGATTCTTAAATCATTATGTTGTTCAGTTAAAGATTAATATTAAATTAAACTTTTATCACTATTATGTAGCTATAACAACCACAGAACTACCATAGTACCACCACTACAAAACAACTACTGAAAGCCACTGTCGCCAATCACTTCCCACAGTCAACCATTACAACGTAGCCATCAATAATGGTCACCGTCACGCGACGACCATCATAACCAACCACAACCGTACACATATCAGACACCTCTAATTATCACTTCACAATCATTACCGTCGACCATCACTGATGTCACCTAGTGTTGCTAGTCTTCAGAGTGTGCTTCCTTAAAAAATAGTTTCTCCAACACCATGTAAACTAATGAGCTTTTCAACATCATGATTTCATGAATTTGCGAGAATAGTTACAAACAGGTATATGAAATTTTCTCATAAGCCACTCAATAATCCTTTTCCTTTTTTTTTTCTTTTGCTTTCAATAATCACTATCTACTGATTGTCACGATCCGAAATCCTAACCCGATCGTGATGGCGCCTCTCATGAAGACAAGGCCAGCCAATTCAAACGGAACCTCATTTAAACGGTTAAACAGTACGAAATTAATATAAATATGATTTAATAACCGTGAGTAGCGGAAAAACCTAGTGAACCATCCCGACTACAGCCCGAACCGGGGTGTCACAAAGTCATGAGCAACTAATGAAATCCTACTAACAAGATTGCTATTATCATATCTTTGGCACAATTGTTTGAAGAAAACGGAAATAACAAGATGAAAGAGATACGGGGCTGCGGACGCCAACAACTACCTCGTGGTCTCTGAATCACCGCCCTGACAGTAGTAGTCAATACCTCGGAGGGTAACCGATAACGCCAGAATCTGCACACATGGTGCAGGGAGTAATGTGAGTACTTCCAACTTAGTGAGTAAAAAAATTATAAATAACAACTTAAGGTAAGAAAACACATAAGGCATACAGCAATCCATAATGAATAGTAAAACATATAAATGTCTCAAGTAAATAACATGAAGCAACGGAAAACAACAATACCAGCACAACAGAATACATTACATAGCATGACTCTCGTGGCGGCGTGCCACCCGATCCCATGGGTACCCTGCGCTCAGTGTGGGGGGTGCAGACTCCGGTAGGGGCTTCTTACGGCCCAAGCGCAATATCTCGTGACGGGGTGTCACCCGATCCATTCACATCACATCTCGTGGCGGCGTGCCACCCGATCCCATTTACATCATTTAAAATGTCATTTAAATCTCAAAACTGAGTAAAAGTGACTGAGTTGTAAAACTGTGAAAAACACCATGACTGTGTTCAAGTAATGAATCAAACATTTAGTAAACAGTGATGAATACCCCTAAAGGGTTTACATAACCGGCACGAGGCCCAAATATGACGATCAGCCCAATTCATGATGATATCAAATAAGTTTCAATCAAATATATAGAAAAAATCATCAATCGGGACGGACCAAGTCACAATCCCCAGTAGTAAACGACCCCACGCTCATCATCGAGCATGTGCATCACCTCAATATAGCACTACGATGTGCAATCCGGGGTTTCAAACCCTCAGAACATCTTTTACAATCATTACTCACCTCAAACCGGCTAAATCCTTAGCCCACGACGCCCTTGCCCTTTGAATTCGCCTCCACGTGCGTCGAATCTATCCAAATTCAAAACAATTACGTCACAATATGTTAAGGGGACAAAGCCCATGCGTAAACAATCAAAATTACTAAGAAATCCTGAAATTACCAAAACCCGAGCCCAGGGCCCACTTCTCGAAATTCAGTAATTTTCACCTCCACGGGTTCCTTATCTTCCCACGAGTTCAACCATACAAGATTTATTAAATTCCGGCATCGGTTCGACCTTCAAGTCTTAATCTAAGCTTAGGGTTTTCTACAATTCCCCCAACTTAATCACAATCATAAGCTAGAATGGCAGTAGGTTTGGGTAATTTGCCCAAGTTTATGTCTAGAATACTTACCCCGATGTTTTTCCCTTGGGAATCTTCCAAGAATTTCCCCCAATACTTGCTTCGACCTGATCTCTATAGCTCCAACAATGTTGAAGATGGTCAACACTCTTCCTCTTGAGAATTTTTCCAAGAAATGTCCTTTAGATGTAGTTTTAAGGTTGATTTGTTGTGATTTTATGGTGTTTGGAGGTGTTTCTCTTTGTGGGTGTCGACAATGGGTCTTGCATGGCAAATGGGCACTGATTTTCTATTTACAAAGGGGCCAAAAATCAAGACAAAAACACCCCTGTCCGGCCCTATATGCGATCGCATATCTGTCGCAGAACAGATATGCGGTCCGCATATTTGACGTGGCCACCGCAAAAGTGGCCCTAGCCTTCACTGCAATTTCAACATGAAGCATGGTTTGCGGTCCGCATTTCAACCGCATTCTTGGCGTAAATTTTTGTCCAAAAATTCTGTCTCAGTTTGTGGTCTCGATGTCAGATATGCGGTCCGCATTCTCGCATCTGGTTTTTCTGCAATTTTTTTTTCCAATGACGAATTAGACCGTTTAACCACCCGAAACTCACCTGAGGCCTCTGGAACCTTAACTAAACATGCCAACCTATCCCATAACACTATGCGAACGTGTTCCAACCTTTGGAGCGTTCTAAACAACCTATCAACACCAATTCGCGTCGGATTCAAGCCTAAGGATCCCAAAATCTTCTAAATCACTCTTTTGATCTAAACCCAACCGAACCACGTCCGAATGACCTAAAATTTTGCACACAAGTCACAAATCACATATCAAAGCTACAACAACTTTCGGAATTCACATCCGAGCCCTCTAACTCATCAGTCAACATCCGGTTGACTTTCACAACTTAAACCTTCTTGAAAGAGACTAAGTGTCTCATTTCTTACCCAATCTACTCCGAACGCAAACTATTCTATGTGATTACATAAAACACGGGTAACGAAGCATAATGAAGCAGAAATGGGAAAAACGGAGCGGCAACTCACGAGACAACTAGCTGGGTCGTTACATTCTCCCCCACTTGAACAAACATTCGTCCTCGAACGAGTCAAGAAACGTACCTGAAGACTCAAATTGGTGAGGGTATCTGCTCCGCATTTCCCGCTCAGTTTCACAGGTAGCCTCCTCCATGAACCGACCTCTCCATTGAACTTTCACTGAAGCTATCTCCTTGGACCTCAACTTCCAAACTTGACGATCCAAAATCGCCTCTAGCTCCACCTTATAGGTCAAATTATCATCCAACTGAATCGTGCTGAAGTCCAAAATATGAGATGGGTCTCCAATATACTTTCGAAGCATTGAAACATGAAATACTGGGTGCACACTTGACAGACTGGGTGGCAAAGCAAGCTCATAAGCCACTTCCCCTACTCTTCGAAGCACCTCAAACGGCCCAATGAACCAAGGACTCAGTTTCCCCTTCTTCCCGAATCTCATAACACCTTTCATGGGCGAAACCTTCAGCAAGACCTTCTCGCCAACCATGTAGGACACATCTCGAACCTTCCTATCGGCATATCTCCTTTGCCTCGACTGTGCTATACGGAGCCTCTCCTAGATTGTTTTCACCATCTCTAAAGCATCCTGAACCAAGTCAATCCCTAATAGCCTAGCTTCGCCGGGCTCGAACCAACTAACCGGAGATCTACACCGCCTCCCATACAGAGCCTCATACGGAGCCATTTGAATACTTGACTGGTAGCTGTTGTTATAAGCGAACTCTGCAAGAGGCAGAAACTCATCCCATGAGCCTTCGAAATCAATAGCGCATGCCCGTAACATGTCCTCCAATATCTGGATGGTACGCTCGGACTGCCCATCTGTTTGAGGATGAAATGTTGTGCTCAATTCCACCTGAGTACCCAACTCCCTCTGCACGGCTTTCTAGAACTGCGAAGTGAACTGAGTACCTCTATCTGAAATGATAGAAACTGGAACACCATGCAGCCAGACAATCTCTCGGATATAAATCCTGGCCAACCGTTCTGAAAAATAGGTAGTACACACAGGAATGAAGTGCGCGGACTTGGTCAGCCGATTGAAAATCACCCAAATAGCATCGAACTTCTTCAAAGTCCGTGGGAGTCCAACAACAAAGTCCATAGTGATCCGCTCCCATTTCCACTCGGGAATAGCTAACTGTTGAAGCAGACCACCCGGCCTCTGATGTTCATAATTTACTTGCTGACAGTTGAGACACTGAGCTACGAATCGCACAATGTCTTTCTTCATTCTTCTCCACCAATAATGTTGTTTCAAGTCCTGATACATCTTGACGGCACCCGGATGAATGGAATACCGTGAGTTATGGTCCTCCTCCAGAATCAACTCTTGGAGCCTATCCAGATTGGGTACACAAATCCGGCCCTGCATCCTTAACACTCCATCGTCGCCGACTGTCACATCTTTAGCATCATCATGCTGAACTCTGTCCTTAAGGACAAGCAAATGGGGATCGTCATACTGACGCTCCCTGATGCGTTCGTATAACGAAGACCGAGAAACCACGCAAGCCAATACCCGATTGAATTCCGAGATGTCTAATCTCACACACCTATTGACCAAGGTCTGAACATCGACTGCGAGAGGTCTCTCTCCAACTGGAAGGTATGACAAACTCCCCATGCTCACTGCCTCTCGGCTCAAAGCATCGGCCACCATGTTGGCCTTTCCTGGATGGTATAGTATACTAATATCGTAATCCTTGAGCAATTCCAGCCATCTCCGCTGCCTCAAATTTAGATCCTTTTGCTTGAACAGATGTTGAAGGCTACGGTGATCAATAAATAGCTCACAAGATATGCCATACAAGTAATGTCTCCAAATCTTTAAAGCATGAACTATGGCAGCCAGCTCCAAATCATGCACGGGGTAGTTCTTGTCATGAGGTTTCAACTGACGAGAAGCATAAGCAATAACTCTACCCTCCTATAATAGTACACAACCGATCCCAACTCTCGAGGCATCACAATATATGGTATACGAACCTGAGGCTGATGGTAGGACCAATACTGGAATAGTGGTGAAGGTTGTCTTGAGATTTTGAAAGCTCTCCTCACACTTGTCCGACCATACAAATGGAACACCCTTCTGGGTCAATTTGGTCAAGGGCGACGCAATGGATGAGAAACCCTGAACAAACCGGCGATAGTAGCCTGCCAGCCCAAGAAAGCTATGAATATCTGTGACCGAGGACGGTCTAGGCCAACTCTGGACTGCCTCTATCTTCTTTGGGTCAACCCATATACCCTCGCCGGACACCACGTGCCCCAAGAAAGCCACTGAGCTGAGCCAAAACTAGCACTTAGAGAATTTTGCAAAAAGCTTCTCCTCCCTCAGTCTCTGTAATACAACTCGCAAATGTTTTGCGTGCTCTTCCTGATTAAGCGAGTACACCAGAATATCATCAATGAATACCACCACGAATGAATCCAGATAAGGCCGAAATATGTTGTTCATTAACTGCATGAACGCTGCTGGGGCATTGGTTAGCCCGAAAGACATAACAAGAAACTCATAGTGGCCATATCTAGTCCGGAAAGCAGTCTGAAGAATATCTGCATCTCTGATCTTTAACTGGTGATATCCTGAACGGAGATCAATCTTAGAGAACACTCGTGCTCCCTGAAGCTGGTCAAATAAATAATCGATGCGAGGCAAAGGATATTTGTTCTTGATTGTTACCTTGTTCAATTGCCTATAATCGATGCACATTCTCATCGTGCCATCTTTCTTTTTCACAAATAGTACCGATGCACCCCAAGGTGACACACTAGGCCGAATGAACCCCTTATCTAGGAGTTCCTAAAGTTGCTCTTTCAACTCCTTCAACTCTGCTGGTGCCATATGATACGGTCGAATAGAGATGGGCTAAGTGCCCGGCACCAGGTCAATACCAAAATCAATATCCCTGTCTGGCGGCATGTTCGGCAGGTCTGCAGGAAATACATTGGGAAAATCTCGCACAACTGGGATAGAGTCGATGCTTGGAGTCTCAGCTCCAACATCCCTCACAAATGCTAGGTATGCAAGGCAACCCTTCCCAACCATACACTAGGCTTTCAAGTATATCACCCTACTAGGAATATAATCAGTCACGCCACGCCACTCGATCCGCGGCACACCTGGCATAGCCAAAGTAACTGTCGTAGCATGACAGTCTAAAATAGCACGACAGGGAGATAGCCAATACATGCCTAAAATGACATCAAAATATACCATGCTTAGTAGCAATAGGTCCACTCGGGTCTCCAGACCCCCAATAGTCACTATATACGACCGGTACACATGGTCCACAACAATAGTATCGCCCACCGGTGTAGACACATAGACAGCTAAAGCAAGAAACTCCCGAGGCATACCCAAATATTGAGCAAAATATGAGGACACATATGAATAAGTGGATCAGGGATCAAATAATACAAAGGCATCTTTATGGCAGACTGAAATAATAGCTGTAATAACGGGGTTTGAAGCACTGGCATCTATCCTGCCTGGAATAGCATAGAATCGAGCCTGGCCATCGCCTACTCGACCTCCCCCTCTGGGGCGACGTTTGGCTGCCTGTCCTCCTCCCCTAACTGGCTGGGCAGGTAGAAAAGTAATTGGATCAGAAGTCGAGGGTTGACCCCTCTGTTGGAACGATCTGGCACCACGATGAGGACAATACCTCCGTATGTGGCCCATCTTGCCACACTCATAACAGTTCACTAGCATCCTAGCAGATGCACTCGGCCTAGAAGGACCCTAGGCTGACGGAGCATGAGCTGGAAGAGCGCTGAGTGATGACTGGCCCTGCTGAAATCCATGATAACCATGACCTGCCGATGCCCCACTATACCCTGGGCGAGCTAACTGAGCAGGCCCGAAGGAACGACCTCTACTCAGCTGAAACTGGCCTCTCGAATGAGTACCACTGTAACTACCCGATCCTCGAGGCCTCTTAGCCTCCCTTTCCTCTCGCTCCTGATGGCGAACCGTCTCAATTTTGCGAGCTATATCAACCACTTCCTCGAAAGTAGAACCCAATACTCTCTCCCTGGTCATAAGAATATGGAGATTATAGTTAAGACCATCCACAAACCTCCTGATCCTTTCACGATCAGTCGGAACCATCCAGACAGCATGTAGAGCCAACTCAGAAAATCTTGACTCATATTGTGACACAGTCATATCCCCTTGTAGCAACCACTCGAACTGTCTACGCAGCTCCTCTCTGCGAGACTGCGGCACATACTTCTCCAAGAAAAGAGCAAAGAACTGCTGCCAAGTAAGGGGCGCTGCATCAACCGGCCTACGCCTCTCATACACCTCGCACCAATTAAAGGCAGCTCCCGTGAACTGAAATGTGGTAAATCCCACACCACTAGACTCAAGAATCCCTGCTGTCCGGAGCATTCGCTGACACTTCTCAAGAAAACCCTGGGCATCCTCGCCTCAGCACCACTGAATGACGGAGGCTGGAGTCTGCCAAACCTCTCAAGTCGACGCTTCTCATCATCTGGCATAACTGGTACTATGAATTCCTGAGCCGGTGCAACTGGCTGGGCTGGAGGTGCCCCCGACATCTGGAGTCCCTACACTACCTGCTCAGGCGTGCGGGCAACTGGAGTCTGATTGCCTCCCCCGGCCTGTGAGGTGGTTGCGGCTGTGGTGGCTGAAACCGCCTGAGCTAGGCCAGTGCAAACAGATAATATCTGAGCCAAGGTATCCTGAAGACCTGGAATAGCGATAGGCACAGCTGGTTACTGAACTGGTGCTGCCGGAGCCTGTTCCTGAGCTGGGGCAGCTGGTAGATCGACCGATGCTTCCCTCGCTGCTCTGCCTCTACCATGACCACGACCGTGTCTCCGGCCTCTGGTGGCCTCAGTGGGTGGTACTGGTGGTCGTCCACCTCGTCTGGTAGTTCGCGGCCGCACCATCTGTGGGAGAACAGGATAGAAGAAGTTTAGTGCCCGGATCCAAAAGTTCGCACGACAAGAATTTCAAGAATATGGAATTATCCTAGAAAGGTTCCGCAGCCTCTCGAAGATAAGTACAGATGTCTCCGTACCGATCCGTGAGACTCTACTAAAGCCGCTCATTACTCGTGAGACCTATGTAACCTAGGGTCTGATACCAAGCTGTCACGACCCGAAATCCCAACCTGATCGTGATGGCGCCTCTCATGAAGTCAAGGCCAGCCAATTCAAACTGAACCTCATTTAAATGGTTAAACAGTACGAAATTAATATAAATATGGTTTAATAACAGTGACTAGCGGAAAAACATAGTGAACCATCCCGACTACAGCTCGAACCGGGGTGTCACAAATTCATGAGCAACTAATGAAATCCTACTAACAAGATTGCTATTACCATATCTCTGGCACAGTTGTTTGAAGAAAACGGAAATAACAAGATGAAAGAGATACGGGGCTGCGGACACCAACAGCTACCTCGTGGTCTCTGAATCACCGCCCTGACAGTAGTAGTCAATACCTCAGAGAGGAACCGATAACGCCTGAATCTGCACACATGGTGCAGAGAGTAACGTGAGTACCTCCAACTCAGTGAGTAAATAATTATAAATAACAACTTAAGGTAAGAAAACACATAAGGCATACAGCAATCCATAATGAACAGTAAAACATATAAATGTCTCAAGTAAATAACATGAAGCAAAGGAAAACAACAATACCAGCACAACAGAATACATTACATAGCATGACTCTCGTGGCGGTGTGCCACCCGATCCCATGGGTACCCTGCGCTCGCTGTGGGGGGTGCAGATTCCGGGAGGGGCTTCTTACGGCCCAAGCGCAATATCTCGTGACGGCGTGTCACCCGATCCATTCACATCACATCTCGTGGCAGCGTGCCACCTGATCCCATTTACATCATTTAAAATGTCATTTAAATCTCAAAACTGAGTAAAAGTGACTGAGTTGTAAAACAGTGGAAAACACCATGACTGTGTTCAAGTAATGAATCAAAACATTTAGTAAACAGTGATGAACGCCCCAGAAGGGTTTACATAACTGGCACGAGGCCCAAATATGACGATAAGCCCAATTCATGATGATATCAAATAAGTATCAATCAAATATATAGTAAAAATCATCTATCGGGATGGACCAAGTCACAATCCCCAATAGTAAACGACCCCACGCTCATCATCGAGCACGTGCCTCACCTCAATATAGCACTACGATGTGCAATCCGGGGTTTCAAACCCTCAGAACATCATTTACAATCATTACTCACCTCAAACCGACTAAATCCTTAGCTCACGACGCCCTTGCCCTTTGAATTGGCCTCCACGTGCGTCGAATCTATCCAAATTCAAAACAATTATGTCACAATATGTTAAGGGGACAAAGCCCACGTGTAAACAATCAAAATTACTAAGAAATCCCAAAATTACCAAAACCCGAGCCCCGGGCCCACTTCTCGAAATTCAGTAATTTTCACCTCCACGTGTTCCTTATCTTCCCACGAGTTCAACCATACAAGATTTATCGAATTCCGACATCGGTTCGACCTTCAGGTCTTAAAATCTAAGCTTAGGGTTTTCTACAATTCCCCCAACTTAATCACAATCATAAGCTAGAATAGCAGTAGGTTTGGGTAATTTGCCCAAGTTTAAGTCTAGAACACTTACCCCGATGTTTTTCCCTTGAGAATCTTCTAAGAAATTCCCCCAATACTTGCTTCGACCCGAGCTCTATAGCTACAACAATGTCAAGATGGTCAACACTCTTCCTCTCGAGAATTTTTCCAAGAACTGTCTTTTGGATGTAGTTTTAAGGTTGATTTGTTGTGATTTTATGGTGTTTGGAGGTGTTTCTTTTTGTGGGTATCGACAATGGGTCTTGCATTGCAAATGGGCACTAATTTTCTATTTACAAAGGGGCCAAAAATCAAGACAAAAACACCCCTGTCCGGCCCTATATGCGATCGCATATCTGTCGCAGAACAGATATGCGGTCCGCATATTTGACGTGGCCACCGCAAAAGTGGCCCTAGCCTTCACCATAATTTCAACATGAAGCATGGTTTGCGGTCCGCATTTCAACCGCATTCTTGGCGTAGATTTTTGTCCAAAAATTTTGTCTCAGTTTGCGGTCTCGATGTCAGATATGCGGTCCGCATTTTAGATATGCGGTCTTCATTCCTACCGCATTTCTGACCTGAGCTTTGCCCAGGAACCTGCCTGGGTTTGCGATCTCATTGCGAGATATGCGGTCCGCATTTGATATATGCGGTCCGCATTCTCGCATGTGGTTTTTCTGCAACTTTCTTTTCCAATGACGAATTAGTCCGTTTAACCACCCGAAACTCACCTGAGGCCTCTGGAACCTTAACTAAACATGCCAACCTATCCCATAACACTATTCGAACTTGTTCCAACCTTTGGAACGTTCTAAACAACCTATCAACACCAATTCGCGTCGGATTCAAGCCTAAGGATCCAAAAATCTTCTAATTCGCTCTTTTGATCTAAACCCAACCGAACCACGTCTGAATGACCTGAAATTTTGCACACAAGTCACAAATCACATATCAAAGCTACAATAACTTTCGGAATTCACATCCGAGCCCTCTAACTCATAAGTCAACATCTGGTTGACTTTTACAACTTAAACCTTCTTGAAAGAGACTAAGTGTCTCATTTCTTACCCAATCTACTCCGAACGCAAACCATTCAACGTGATTACATAAAACACGGGTAACGAAGCATAAAAATAAAGCATAAATGGGAAAAACAGAGCGGTAACTCACGAGACAACTAGCTGGGTCGTTACACTGTTATTGGAATGAGAACTCCTCATTTAAATTTTAAACAAAAGAGTAAACCTAAATAGCCATTAACTTAACTTCTTAAATTAAAAATAGCTGATTTATGCATATTTTTTATATATATGTGTGTGTGTGTGTTGGGATTAAGGTATGTATATTTATATGCATATCGCCTCGCATTTTGCTCATCCTTTTTTTAAAATTTTTATGTGTTATATAATGAATTATGCTAATCTATGGTGTTTTTATGTGTAGGAGTCACCCGGAAGCAATGTGGGACAAAAGTACATAAGTTGAAGCAAAAAAGAGAGCAAAAGAAGAAAAGTGCATAGTCTCGCGACTAGGCCAACGTGTTGCGCTAAAACCAGACTAGAATAATTTTTGACACAACCCAGCACAAGGCCAGCGCGACGCACTTCCCTGAACGCTGGGTGACGGGATTTTTTCCCACTTTGCTCCGGACAAAGTCTTTTTCGGCTATAAAAAGAAGTCTAAACCTATTTTAGAGGGGGAGATGCCAATTTGAGAGGAAAACACAAGCACGGAACACTCGGGAGCAATGATTCGTAATTTTTCTTCATCTTTCTTAGTATTTTCAAATACTTGTGAAATTTTCTAGCATTATCATGATTGGCTAAGACCTATTAGTTCTTGGGTTGTGATTTAGCCATGAATATTATTGTTCGAAATTGACTTTTTCTTGATTATAGTTCGCTAATATATAGTTATTTCATTAATTCTGTGAATAATTGCTTGATTGTCTAACCAACAGTTACGCTCTATTTACTATCTATGCTTGGGAAAGCTACGTTTAGATTAGAGAAGAACTAGAGAGAGCATGATCTTAACTCTAAGATAGGGGGTGAATTTTTTGGCTAGGATATGAATATACCTATTCACCATGCTTAATTTAATATCGGGATCTTAATGCTTTCTTTATAGATTGAGTCCATAAAAATATAGGTAGTTAATCTATTTTGAATAGGCGAGTAGTAATTTGGGAGAAAACTACGAGAGCATTTACTCATTTAATTAGTAACCTTAAGCGAATAGCATGAAAATCAGAGTTAATTAGAACCCAATAGGATTGGTGAATCAATCACAACCCTAGAATGATTATCTCTACTGAATTCTCAACAACCATATTTGATTTCTTAATTTTGGTAATTGTTACATTCTCTGCTTAGCAATAACCACACCATTCAACTCTGATTGACTCGACCAGAAACAATTTAAGTGAAATTAGCGAGTAGCTAATACAAATATGTGTGGGTTCGACACTCTACTTAACATTGTATTACTTATACGACTACGTATACTTGCGTGTGCATTTTGGAGCAGCAAGTTTTTGGCGCCGTTGCTGGGGACTTGTATATTTACTACTTTACTAGCTTTTACTTTTGTTATCTATTTCTTCAAGTCTAACGTTCCTTATTTGTTGCTCTATTCTCAGGAACTTTGTTTGAATGAAAAGGGTTGGGAGCCAAGATAGACTTCAAGATTTTGACTACGAACCTGAGAAAATATTTCACAGGAGGTTGAAAGAAACCAGGGACACAGATAATCTTCAGAAACTTGTTCAACTACTTGTGGACATGTCAGACGAGCAACATATGGAGGTTCACGAGGTGGTGATGCCTAGCGTTGCTAAATTCACCTCTAATAAAGTGAAACCTAGAATCATTGGGAAATTTGAGCTTAAACAATGCATGATTCAACTGCTGCATGTAAATGGGTAATATATGGGTCTTCCACATGTGGATTGATGGTAGAATATTATCTCGTGTTCTAGTCGCTTATTGCACTCTAATTTACTGAATGTGGTAGAATATTATCTCGTGTTCTAGTCGCTTATTGCACTCTAATTTACTGCACTTTAATTGAGTTTGAGCTTTAATCGTTAGTGTTCTGCACTAATACTGTATTTTATGCCTTGTAGGAGGAGTCCGAGCTATGTAAATGTTATGAAGC
Organism: Nicotiana obtusifolia; assembly: GCA_002018475.1. NCBI lineage: Eukaryota > Viridiplantae > Streptophyta > Magnoliopsida > Solanales > Solanaceae > Nicotiana > Nicotiana obtusifolia. The sequence goes on along the minus strand of MCJB01014336.1, from coordinate 284,157 downwards.
TAATTCAAGTGATTTGGAGCTTTGAAATTTGAGTAAAAGCCCAATTGATGAAGCAGGGACCGCGTTCGGGTGTCAAGGACCAAGGCTGGATGTCACAATCGAAGCAAAAAGCTGGACTCTGAGAAAAATGTACAATCACAGCGCGTGGGGCGGCGCGTGGCGCGTCATGCCTGTACAAAATCATGTAGCCTGATAAATATCAACTCTATGGAAATCCCATTAACCGCATGGTGTGTTGCCTCGCATGGTGTGCGCCTGTGCAATGTTTATAGAGTATTTTTCTATTTCGCGGAGGAGAAGGTATTTTCATCTGGGCCCGACCCTACTTGGTATAAATACACGGAAAAATATTATTTTTGGGACTTTTGAAACATCTAAACCTAAGGAGGCTAAGGAGGAGGTGGAGAAGCGAAAGCACGAGGAATTCATCATTTAATCCTCATCCAAGACAAGTGTTTGGATCATTTTATGCTTTTCTTCATATTTGTGATGAATTTACTCCATATCTATGGAATAGTTCTTCTTTAGAGATTGATGGATTTGCTATTTTGATAATTTTCTGTGGATATTAACTCTAGTTTTTATGTATTGAATCGTTTTGGGTGTTTTAATTGTTGCATCTGTATTCACATTTTTGTGTAATCGAGAGAGGCATAACTTGCATCTATATTAACATTTTCACATTTTCATGTAAAGATATGAAGAGTCTATCAGACAGCCGTTAGACCATCACAGCACCCATAGTTAGGGGTTGAGAACAATCATCTATGGCACCATAACCCGAGTGCCGTGGGAGCTATTAAGCACGCTCTGGTCCAATGGCCATGTCTCATCAACCAGACTTGGTTTTTGTCTCATTAGAAATCGAGGATACAGTGGTACGAGCCTATAGAACAAATCCTGTTTAGGTTAGGTCCTGTGTTTGAAATAGTTTGTAGTGTTAATTCAGAAATTTCTCTTTTTATTTAATTATATTTATTTTTCACTTTTTACGTTTGGTGTTCTATGACTTTGAGCAGGTTACATGTTAAGTTGGTGTATGACTCAATTTTCTAGGAAGGAATTTCTACGCGACAACTGAGGAAGGAAAGAAATCTCCACGCGAATATAATGAAGGTTGGGCAATCCTCAACCAAAGAAATTATAGCTGGAGATGATGATAATGTGGATTTAGCTACAAGAGAGGCAGCCAACAACGAGAAAAAGCTACACGAGATGCTGAGGAAGCAGCTCTTCGAAATGCACAACTTGTTTATGAAGAAGAGAGGGGTCACATAATTAATCAAAATCAACCCATGGGTGCAGACCAGTTCGAAATTATACCTCTAGAGGCTAGGAGACCATTTGGTGATTACGCTAGACCGGTCTATAACCAGGGATTGTCAAGTATTTGACCACCTCCAGTTGCAGCAAACAATTTCGAATTGTAGTAAGAGTTGCTTCAAACTCTTCAAAACTGTTGTGTCTTCAAAGGAAAGATGAATGAATATCCAAACAATCATATAATGGACTTCGAGGAGATCATGAACACCTTTCAGTATAATGGTGTTTCACAAGATGCAGTCTACATAAGAGCATTCCCCTTCACGCCGAAAGATGACGCGAAGCAGCGGCTTCGAAGCTTGCCCCAAGGATCGATTAGAACATGGGAGGAAATGACCGAATAATTTCTTGAGAAATATTTCTCCCCATCTAAAACGGGTAAGTTTAGAAGAGAGATCCATAACTTCTGCTAGAAAGATACTAAAAACGGTTTTTTAAGCTTCGAAGAGGTTTAACGAGATAATCAGAAAGTGTCAACATAGCGAAATTGAACATCGGATGCAAATCCATGATATTTGGGATAGGTTAACACCGGCTTCACACAGAACATTGAGCAATGCAGCTGGAGGTCCATCGATGAGGAAGACACCAGAGGAGATAGTCACTATTCTTGATGAGTTATCTGAATATGCAAATCAGTAGACCTCTGAAAGTGCTGAAAGAAGAAGGGCTAATGGTGTTCATCAGGTTGATGCTAACACATCTGTGCAGGTACAACTTGATGCTATGGAGAAAGCGATAAGGAAGCTAACCTTAGCTTTAATACAGAGTGAACCTCATACAGCTTGTGATATACGTGGAAAAGGACACCCTACTCATGAGTGTCAAGCCTCAACTGAGGAAATTAATGTTGTTGGAAATTATTACTTCAATGCAATGGGTTAGAGACGCCTTGATTTTTCATGGAGTTCATTTGGGGGTACAGAGAAAGCATAGAAACATAATAATTCTAGACCTCAGGGACAAGGGGCGCCTATTTTCCAAAATCAGCTGAGGCTGCAAATTCAGCCTCAACAGCCCATATAGTTTGGCTTGGAAGATCTCATTAAGGCCTTTGTTTAGAAAACTAACGTGAAGCTCGAAATTCGCAACTATAAGGGAACATGGAGTAGCTATCAAAGAAATAAGTACTGGTCTTCGAAATCAAGAGAGACAAGTTGGACAAATTACTACAATCATATCTGAAAGGATCCCAGGTACTATGCCAGCTGATTCTGAAAGAATTCCCCAAGGAGACGGTAACTGTTATCACTCTAAGAATCGAGCAAGTAGTGGAAGAGCCCACCCATTCCAAAAAGTGGTGGTACCTAAAAAGAAAGTGGAGAGTAGTTGAAAAATAAAGTTGATAAGAAGAAGAAAGGCAAGAAGGGAAATGAGAAAAAGAAGAAGGAAGAGAATTCAATAAGGGATGAATTTAAAGAGAGCAAGCACATGCCTGCTTTACCTTTTCCCCTAAAGCTTTATACCCGAGGGGATAGTGGAAGATGGTTTAGTGGGGGTAGGTAAGTTTGTACTTCCTATAGACTTTATAGTAGTGAATATGGAGGAGAATAAGGAGGTACCTCTCATCTTAGGAAGACTATTCTCAGCAACGGTCAGAGCAATCTTAGACATACAAGAGAGAAGACTCATGCTTAGAGTGGGTAGGGAGATTGTGACTTTTGAGATGAATGTAGAAGCGAGGGTGTAGAAGGAGAAGCCAGGTACAAGTGTTGACGGTAACTGAAGAACTCGAAAGAAAAGGCTGTAACGAGTGCAAAAGATAAGTGTGGGATGTACCCCAAGAAGGCTGGTAAGAAGCTATCAGCAAGGATGTGTGCATTGGTTCGGGCGCGTGAAATGGAGCCAGACTTCGACTCAGACCCCAACTAAAAGTTCAAGGAAGTTTTCTTTACCTTATGCTTTTTAATTGTGTGTCATGGGGACATGCCGCAACTTAAAGTGTGTGGTGGGAAAAATTGTTTATGTATGCATCTGTTTTAGTAATTTTGTTTTGTTGCTTTAGTAGTTAGAGATAGAAAAATGAGAAAAACCATAAAAATTTAAAATTTTCAACATTTCCCGACGATGGATATTATTCGACGGGTTTCTTGAGGGATTAAAGTCGAAAGAAAAAGAAAAAAAAGTTTTATTCTGTTAGTTAGTGTAATAATTCCCCCTTGGTTTTTCTTTGTGCTGATGTTCTTTTCCAAGGTTTTGTTTGAACCGGGTGTAGTTAGTTTTTGTTTTGTAGACTAGTAGGAAACCTTATGCTATGAATTTAATTGAAGGCAACATCTCTTAAGTTTATCATGCCTTGAGAATAGTGAGTGCTTTAGTTGCTTTAGTTGAGAATAGTGAGCACTTAAATTGGTTATGAACTTTGTAAAAGTTGAAGTGTTGGGGTGGTTGGTTCGGCTTTTGAGTGGAACTAATGAAATAAGGAAGAAGATGCATCGAGTTGAATAAAAATAAGAGCCACTTGAACTGAAAAAGAAAAAGTTATAGTTGTATTGTTGTGCAAAAAATCCTTCGATAGTGGTAACTCTTGATGTAAATGAGCTTAAAGAAGTAGGGAGTTAATGCATATTGATGTGAAGGTGGAGTATGGTTTAGCATAAGTGTGAGGCTTTTGAATGTTAAATTGTGTATATTAAAGTGCTTAGGGAGGGGTAGTTACTCTTATATATAAATTTATCCTACCTGTCCCGCATCCTACATTACAACCACTTAAAGTCCCACTTGATCCTTGGTAGAATGAGCTCAATTAGTAGAGTAGTGCACTAGGGGCAAGCCTATAGTTCATCTTTTGTGGCATATGAATGTTATTTCTGAGAGTGTGTGAATTCTTTCTATCTTAAGTTCCTAATTGTTCTTAATATCTATTGTGTGTGGAACTAATCTCTCTTGTTTTGAAGGCACTTGATTCACGAAGGAAAGGTAATGCTTGACTTCTATGTTAGAGTAAGTGAGCGGGTTATAAATAATGCGTGGTGCTTTTGAGTCAAATCTTGAGGTGAAGATGTTACACTATTGTGCTTAGTCTATTTTAAATATTTTTGGTATGACGAGTTAGGAGAGTTGTTTGAAAAAGGTCGTGTCTATATAAAGTGAAGTTTGATTGCTCGAAGACGAGCAATGGTTTAAGTGTGGGGTGTTGATGGTAGGCTATCATCTCGTGTTTTAGTCATTTATTCTCTATAATTTACTGCACTTTAATTGAGTTTGAGCTTTAATCGCTAGTGTTTTACACTATATGTGCATTTTTTGCCTTGCATGAGGATTCCGAGCTATGTAAATGTTATGGAGCTAATTCGATTGATTTGGAGATTTCAAGTCTGAGTAAAAGCCTTAGGCATTAAGCCAAGATTGCGTTCGGGGGTCGAGGACCAAGGCTGGATGTCAAAATCGAAGCAAAAAGCCGGACACTGAGAAACCAAGGCAAGTGGGGGGCGCGTGGCGAGCCGTGCCTGTACAAAGTCAGTCAGCCTGTCAAATTTCAACTCTATGGAAATCCCAACTAATGTCGCGCATGGCGTGTCGCCCCATGCGGCGCGCCTATGCAATTTTTACTGAGTATTTTCCCATTTCGCGAAAGAGAAGGAATTTTCGTCCAGGCCCAACCCTACTTGGTGTAAATACATGGAAAAATATTATTTTTGGGACTTTTGACACATCTAAAACCTAAGGAGGCTGAGGAGGAGGTGGAGAAGCAAAAGAACAAGGAATTCATCATTCAATCCTCACTCAAGACAAGAGTTTTGATCATTTTATGCTTTTCTTTATATTTGTGATGAATTACTCCATATCTATGGAGTAGTTCTTCTTTAGGAATTGATGGATTTGGTGTTTTAATGATAGTTTGTGGATGTTAACTCTAGTTTTTATGTATTGAATTATTTTTGGTGTTTTAATTGTTGCATCTATATTCACATGTTCATGTAATCAAGAGAGGCATAACTTGCTATGTTTTTGCATTATCTTGTTGGTTGAATTCATTGATTTTTCATAGTAATCGAAAGAGGCTAGTTGAATTATTTTTTAGACCTAGTTAGGAGGATAATCGAAAGAGCTTCTCCTAAAGACCAATACACTATGAATTCTTGCATATCTTACCGAGAGTAAATTAGTTCGTATTGTGAGGTTAAGACTTAATTGAGAGAGGAGTTTCAACTAAACGTTTGACCTAATAATTGAGTGAATTCGAGAGACTCACTTGAACAGTATAACTGATTTAACTATAGTTAAATCATAGAAAATTATCTTGCACATATCCAATCAACCCTTATTTTCTCCCATTGATATCTTTCTTTACCTACGTTTATTGCGATTGTCATAGTCAATAAGATTTAGATTCTTAGTTAATTTTAGTTTTAATCACATAATTCTCAACTGTCGATTATCTTGGATAACAATCTAGCTACAAACTGCGATAATCCAGTTTAAATCCAATCCCTGTGGATACGATATTATACTATAATATCTTTGAGTAGCGAGCATATATAGGTGTGTGTTTTAAGCTCGTCAAACTTTGGCGCCGTGGACGGGAATTGGAAATCAATAGTGTTTGAAATAATTTGTAGTGCTACTTAAGGAATCTTTCTTTTTTATTTTATTATATTTATCTGTCCTTTTTTACGTTTGGTGTTTTTTTTACTGTGCGCAGGCTATAGGTTAGGTTGGTGTATGACTCGATCTTCAGGGAAGAAAGTACCACCATACGAACTAGAAATCGAGAAACAACTGAAACAACTGACGGAGAGAAGAAATCTCCACGAGAATATAGTGAAGGTTAGGCACTCTTCAACCAAAGAAATTATGGTTGGAGATGATGAAAATGTGGATTTAGCTGCAAGAGAGGCAGCCCAACAACGACAAAAAGCTACACGAGATGCTGAGGAAGCGACTCTTAGAAATGCATAACTTGTTTATGAAGAAGTGAGGGGGCATAGACTTAATCAAAATTAACCCCGGGGTGCAGACCAGTTTGAATAATACCTCCCGAGGCTGGGAGACCCTTTGGTGATTATGCTAGACCGGTCTATAACCAGGGATTGTCAAGTATTCGACCACCTCCAGTTGCAGCGAACAATTTTGGCTTGAAGCAAGGGTTGCTTCAAGCTCTTCAAACTTGTTGTGTCTTCAGAGGAAAGATGGATGAAGATCCAAACAACCATCTAATGGACTTCGAGGAGATCATGAACACCTTTCAATATAATGGTGTTTCACAAGATGCAGTCAACTTAACGGCATTCCCCGTCACGCCGAAGATAATGCGAAGCAGTGGCTTCAAAGCTTGCCCCAATGATTGATTAGAACATGGAAGGAAATGCCCAAAAACTTTTTTGAGACATATTTCTCCTCAGCTGAAACGGGCAAGTTTAGAAGAGAGATCCATAACTTCAGTCAGAAAGATACTAAAAATGGTATTTGAAGCTTGGGAGAGGTTCAAGGAGATAGTCAGAAAGTGTCAACATAGCGGAATTTAACCCTGGATGAAAATTCATGATTTTTGGGATGGGTTGACACTGGCCTCACGCAAAACATTGAGCAATGCAGCTGGAGATCCATCAATGAAGAAGACACCAGAGGAGATAGTCACTATTCTTCATGAGTTATCTGAAGATGCAAACCAGTGGCCCTCTAAAAGTGCTGAAATAAGAATGGCGAATGGTGTTCATCAGGTTGATGCTAACACATCTGTCCAGGTACAGCTTGATGCTATGGCAAAGGAGATAAGGATGCTAACCGTAGCTTTAATACAGAGTGAACCTCATACAGCTTGTGACATATGTGGAAGAGGACATCTTACTCATGAGTCTCAAGCCTCAATTTAGGAAGTTAATGCTGTTGGAAATTATAACTTCAATGCAATGGGTTAGAGACACCCTAATTTTTCATGGAGTTTATCTGGGGGTACAGTGAATGTATGGCAACAGAATAATTCTAGACCTCAGGGACAAGGGCCGCCCGTTTTCCTAAATCAGCAGAGGCTGCAATTTCAACCTCAACAGCCCATATAGTCTAGCTTGGAAAATCTGATGAAGGCTTTATTGAGAAAACTGATGTGAAGCTTGAGGTATTAAAGTCGAAAGAAAAATACAAAAAGATTTTATTTTGTTAGGTAGTGTAATAATTTTCCCTTGGTTTTTCTTTGTGTCGCTGTTCTTTTCTAAGGGTTTTGTTTGAACCGAGTGTAGTTAGTTTTTGTATTGTAGAATAGTAGGAAACCTTGTCTTATGAATTGAATTGAAGGCAACATCTCTTAAGTTTATCATGCCTTGAGAATAGTGAGTGCTTTAGTTGCTTTAGTTGAGAATAGTGAGCACTTAAATTGGTTATGAACTTTGTAAAAGTTGAAGTGTTGGGGTAGTGGGCTTGGGTTTTGAGTGGAACTAATGAATAATGAAGAAGATGCATTGAGTTGAAAAAAATAAGAGCCACTTGAATTGAAAAATACAAAGAATATAGTTGTATTGTTTTGCAAAAAATCATTCGATAGTGGTAAGTCTTGATGTAAATGAGCTTAAAGAAGTAGGGAATTAATGCATATTGATGTGAAGGTGGAGTATGGTTTAACTTAACTATAGGGCTTCGAATGATAAATTGTATATATTAAAGTGCTTAGGGAGGTGTAGTTACTCTTATATCTAAATGTATCTTACCCGTCCCACATCCTACATTACAACCATTTAAAGTCCTACTTGATCTTGACACAATGAGCTCAATTAATGGAGTAGTAAACTAGGAGCAAGCATATGGTTAATCTTTTGTGGCATATGAATGTTATTTCTGAGAGTGAGTGAATTCTTTCTATCTTGAGTTCCTAATTGTTCTTAATATCTATTGTGTATGGAACTAATCTCTCTTGTTGTGAGGGCACTTGATTCACGAAGGAAAGGTAATGCTTGACTTCTATGTTAGAGTAAGTGAGTGGGTTATAAATAATGCGTGGTGCTTTTGAGCCAAATCCTGAGGTGAAGATGCTACACTATTGTGCTTATTCTATTTTAACTATTTTTGGTATGATGGGTTAGGAGAGTTGTTTGAAAAAGGTCTTCTCTATATAAAGTGTAGTTTGATTGCTCGAAGACGAGCAATGGTTTAAGTGTGGGGTGTTGATGGTAGGCTATAATCTCGTATTTTAGTCATTTATTGCACTATCATTTACTGCATTTTAATTGAGTTTGAGCATTAATCGCTAGTGTTCTACACTAAATGTGTATTTTTTGACTTGCATGAGGATTCCGAGCTATGTAAATGTTATGGAGCTGATTCGAGTGATTAGGAGCTTTCAAGAGCCGAGATCGCATTCCGGGGTCGAGGACCAAGGTTGGATGTCAAAATCGAAGCAAAACGCCATACTCATAGAAACGGCGGCACGTGGGGTGGCACGTGCAATCACCCCCACCTTCTAGAGCAGCGGTTGAGGAGCCACCAGTAACCCCCGTTGGGGGACAGGCACCGAAGGCACATATTGTTACCCCTGGACATCTGGAGACCATAGCGTAGTTCTTGAGATCACGGAGGCTACGACTGCAGTGTTTGGCTGATTGTTCGAGGAAATGGCGGACACTAGCGAGGATAAGAAGTTACTTCGTCAAGCTAGGGAGAGAGAGAGAGAGAGGAAGGATCAACTGAGGTGCATCAAAGACGAGAACGGTAAACTATTGATAGGGGAGGCTCGGATTAAGTGGAGATTTAGACTTACTTTCATAAACTTCTAAATGAAGAGGGGGATCGGGATATTGTGCTAGGTGACTTTGGGCATTCAGATAGTCAGTGAGACTTTAGGTATTATAGGCGCATTAAGGTTGAGTAGGTTGTGGAGGCTGTGCGTATGATGAGTAAGGATTGAGCAACCGAGCCAGATGAAATTCCGATAAAATTTTTGAGGTGTGTGGGTAGAGCAGTCTTGGGATGGCTGACTTCGCTAATTAATGTTGGACGAAGAGGATGCCGGATAAGTGGAGGTTCAGTATGGTGGTACCGTTTTAAACGAACAGAGGTGATATCCAAAGTTGTAACAACTATAGGGGTATCAAGTTACCTAGTTATGCCATGAAAGTTTGGGAGAGGGTGGTTGAAGTGAGGGTGAGGAGGACAGTGTCTATATGATGGAGCTGAGATTCGGGTTAGGGCAGTTGGAGGCAACTCGTAGCATATCCCGGTTGTTATGGGGTTACATCGAGGATATGCGCTCACCACATTCTTATTTTCCCTAGTGATGGACGTACTGACACCACATATTCAAGGGAAGATTCCATGGTGTATGCTATTCACCGATGATATAGTTCTCGTTGATGAAACGCAAGGTGGTATTAATGAGAGGCTGGAGGTTTGGAAATAGCTCCTTGAGTCAAAGGGTTTCAAGTTGAGCAGGACTAAGAAAGAATACTTGGAGTGCAAGTTCAGCACCAAGTCGAGGGAGGCGAGCATGGACGTTAGGCTTGGATCACAGGTCATCCCCAAGAGAAGAAGTTTCAAGTACCCTAGTTTTGTTATCTAGGAGGCTGGGCAGATTGACAATGACGTCACACACCGTATAGTGGTGGGTTGGATGAAATGCAGGTTAGCATCTAGAGTCCTGTATGAAAAAAAAAGTGTCGTTGATACTCAAAGGTAAGTTTTATATAGTGGTGGTTAGACCGGCCATGTTGTATGGGGTAGAGTGGTTAAGAACTCACATATACAGAAAGGAGGATGTAATGATGAATGTGCGGGCACACTAGGATGGATAAGATTAGGAATGAAAATATTCGGGAGAAGGTGCGCGTGGCTCCTAATGATGACAAGATGCAGGAAGCGAGGCTCAGATGGCTTGGTCATGTACGGAGGAGAAGCCCTGATGCCCCGGTAAGAAGTTGTGAGCGGTTGTCTTTGGAGGATACAAGAAGAGGTAGGGGTGGCCTAAGAAGTACTAGGAGAGGTTATCAGGTAAGACATGGCGTGGCTTCAGATTTCAAGCACACGGCCCTTGATAGGAAGGTGTGGAGATCGAGCATTAGGGTTATAGGTTAATAGGTAATTGAGCCTTTTTCTACTTCGTTCTGGGTGTGAGGCTAGTGTGATAGGGTTTGTCTTAGATTGCTAATGGTTAATATTGTGTTCACACTATTCTCCTGTTTTTCATAGCACGGGGCATTACTTATTTGTTATTATTAATGCGTTTCAACTATCTTCTAGTTATTATAGTGCTTTTATTATTTCTATTGTTTTTGTTGATGGTACTGATATATTATTTTTTTTTCATCCTTTTCGTCTTGAGCCGAGGGTCTATCTAAAACAGCCTTTTTAATCTAACAGTGTAGGGGTAAGGTCTGCATACACACTACCCTCCCAAAACCCCTTACTTTTGAGATTTTACTAAGTTGTTATTATTGTACTTGATGGGAACAAAAGTCATAGTCCACACCGATTATGCAAAAATCAGGTATCTATTTCAAGAAATGAATCCAAAGCTAGATTAATGCAATGGATTTTATTGTTCTAGGAATTTGACGTAAAATGAGATCGAAAGGGAACAAAAAACCAAGTGGTCGACCACCTGTCGTGGCTAGAAAATCAAGAGCACATGGAGGAAAGTGGACCAAGTAAGGATACATTCCCTGATGAGCAACTTTTTTCCATCACACATGATCCTACCCCGTGTTATGTAGATTATGTGAACTATCTTGTGGGTGGAGTTCTCCCTCATGAAATCTAGTCAGAGGCCAGGAAGAGTTTTTTGCATGATGTGAACATTTACTACTGGGATGAGCAATTCTTGTACAAATAGTGTGGTGACCAATTAATGAGGAGATGCATTCTTGAAAAAGAGGTGGAAAAGTGTTGTATGACTAGCATGCCTCGCCATATTGGGACCATCATGAAGGTGATCGGACGGTTACAAAGGTGTTGCAGTCGAGGTTCTATTAGCCAATATTGTTCAAGGATGCCTATGTATTTATTAAGAAGTGTAACTAGTGTCAGAGAACAAGAACAATCACGAGAAGGCATGAGATGCCTTTGAATAATATCCTGGAGGTGGAGATTTTCTATTTTGGGGGCATAGACTTGTTGTCTAGAGGAAATAAGTACATCGTGCTAGCAGTGGACTATATGTCCAAATGGGTAATGATGCCAAGGTGGTGGCCAGCATAGAGTTGCCACTCCATATCATCTGCAAACGGGAGGACAACCTAAAGTGTCAACAGAGAGATAAAGCAAATACTGGAGAAAACAGTGAGTGTAAAGATGAAGGATTGGGCTACAAACTTAGATGATGCCTTGATGGCATATAGAACAGCATACAAAATGCCAATTGGAGCATCTCCGTACAAGCTGGTGTATGGGAAGGCATGCCACTTGCCAGTGGAACTTAAACATAAGGCATATTGGGCAGTCAAGAAGTTGAATATGGACTTGGAAGCTGCGGGCGAGAAGAGGCTCTTATAGTTGAATGAGTTATATGAGTTTAGACTGCACTCCTATGAAAAATGCTAAGCTTTACAAGGAGAAATCCAAAAGATAGCATGACGGGCGCATCAAGCCCCGCACTTTGAACAAAGCCAAAACGTATTATGGTTCAATTCCATGCTCACGCTATTTGCTCAGAGTTAAAATCGAGGTGTTCAGGTACATTTGAGGTGGTGAAAGTCACCCATAAGGTGCAATCGAGCTACACTTTTAATGGAGAGAGGCAATTTTTGGTGAACGGGCAAAGGGTCAAGAATTATTAAGGGGGTGTCATTGATCGTCATAAGTCCAAAGTGATAATTGATGATGAGTAAGCGAGGCCCTACATCGTGCCGCAACATTAAATAAGGCTCTTGTTTGGAGGCAACCCAATTTTTATTGCTTTCATAGTTTGGTTTTTCTTTTTTAATTAAAGTAGAGTAGAGTTTTCATTTTTCTTTAGATAAATATCACAGGTAAGAGTGGTATGAAATGTGTAATAGATGTATAAATGTTTGGGCGGAAGGTGAATTTTATAAAAAATAAAACATAGAATCTAGGCCAGCACGTCGTGCTGCTTGGCGCACAGAAGACAGACGAAAATTGCCATGGCAGCAGTGAGGTAGCACGACGCGCTGGGTTGGGTCTAGGTAAAGAAAATTTTACTTTTTATATTCTTTTTACTCATTTATTAAACCATTGACCCTTCGACCACAACCCATATACCTGTTTTTACTCTACCTTTAACCCATTTCCCATTACCCATTCCCACCCCAATTCACATTAAAACAAATGAGCGCTAACTCTAACTCCCTCTCTCTCACTCGCTCGTCCCTTGTCCTCTTCTCTCTCCCTGATTCTTTTCCTTCTTCTCGTTTGCATGTCTCTCATTCACTTTACACAAGTACGTATTCTCTTTCTCTTATCTTTTCTTTTGTTATCTGTTAGTTACCATCCTAAATTCCCCCCTCCCCTCCTAATCTGAACCCCTAAACCCTTCCCAATAATTGTTTTTGCACTTGAGTTTTGTGGTGGCTAGTGGGTTACGTAAGAAAACTGAAAATTGGTTCACGAAATTGGTTGTGAATGTGATGCAGGGAGTAGTAAACTAAAATTACCTCTACTTCATTCAAATTTGGGAGGGTACACTTGCTACAACATTGTCGAATTAATTTTAACACACTTGATGCCCGCCACATGTTCGATAAAATGGTTGAATGAATAATTTGGGCACCGGTGAGGTCTGAGCAGCCGAGTCTTTATGTATGTGATTTTAGGCTATGTGTGGGGTATCTTGGGGTGGGTGGACATTGTTGCTGCCTAACGCACACGCAAGTATACGCGGTCGATAAGTAATATAGGATTATGAGTCCAGATTGTCGTACCCACAGGGACTTAAAGTTACTACTTTCTAACGAACTAATGCTGTTATTTAAACAAGCAAGAATCGAGTTTAATAGTTGGGTTATTCTAACTTATAATTCTAATTTACGTCTAAGAATTGCAAAGAATCAAAGTATGTATTTGGTGATCAATAAAACAAATATTCCAGGATTGTGACTATTTTTCCAATCCTATTGCGTTCTAATTGACTTCTCGTTCATATAATTCATGTATGATTGCTAATTGATCGATATATATACTCATAGCCTTCTTCCGAAGTACTATTCGCCTATTCCTACCAGGATTAACACCTATATTCCTATTGAATTAATCTAGCAAGAATGCAATAAAAACACGATATTCAATTAAACATGGTGATTAAGTATATTCCTATTCTACCCACGAATCCGCCCCCTTAAAAAGGTTAAGAACATGCTTTCTTCAATTCTTATTCTAATCTTAAACATAGTTTTCCCAAACATAGCATAGATAATTGATAGAACTTAATTGATGGCCAAAACAATTAAGCAATTAGGCATAGAATTGAAGAAACAATCATATGAACATGAATTATAAAAACGAAATCGTCAAGTTCGAAACACAATATTCATGGCTAATCACAACCCCAGAACAAGGGGTGATTAGCCACTCATGTTCAACAAAACCAAAGATGAAGTATTGAAAAACTAATAAAAATACTAGACAGAGTTGATAAGCTAAAGATCGATTGCGTTGTTGATGTTCCTTAGCATTCTTAGACTTCAAAATCACGTTCTTCCCCTCCAAGATGGGTTTAGGGGTTTTTATATAGGAGTTAGGAAAGTTTGGGGTTGAATTAGGGGTCTCCTAGACGGATTAGGACACTTCCCCGCAGTCGGCGCCCTAGCTGGCGCCAGGCGCCCCCCAGGGCGCTACATCCAGTAACTTTTCCAGCCTCTCTGCCTCCAGCGCCACAGGTGGCGCCAAGTGCTGCATGTGGCGCCAAGTCTCTCTTGGTCCGTTTTCTTCTCGTTTTGGCTCGTTTCTTCCCCGTTTCACCCCCGATTGCTCCCGACTCATTCCTACACATAAAAACACATTACATTAACATGAATCGACACAATTAACATCCCAATTTCATGAAACAAGAGCTAAATATAAGATGATTTACATAAAATTTCACATCTTTTCTACCAAACATCAACACCCCACACTTAGACTCTTGCTTGCCCTCGAGCAATGGGATTATATACAACCTTCCCACTACCAACTCTTAATATTATCACGAAACATTCAACTTTTTAAACAACCCATACACTTGAACACAATCAATACTAGCAAATAAGTATGAACACATAACTAATCCATATAATTCCCGTAAAGTTCACTTAGGCATAATAATTCAATAACATTCGACAACCCAATTGTCACCACCCAACCTCAAAAGCCGACTTGCCACATTAAGCTATTTCAATGCATATACTTACCTAACAAGACAATTTATACATTACCAGTCGTTCATGAAATCATGTGCCCTCACCAATATCTTAAGAGTGAACATATATGAATGAAATCACCCAAAATTTGCACAACATACTCTCACTCTCACAAAGAACTCATATGCTTCCCATAAAGTACCATAAGCTTGCCCGTAGTGTAGAATTCCACTAATAGAGTCAGTCAAATCTAAGATCAACTAGGACTTTTTAAGGTTGTAATGTAGGCTAGGGGACGGGTAGGATATATTTGGTACTAGTGGCTAGTCCTCCTAAGCACTTAATACACTACACTCAATCATTTAAACACTTCTTTTTCTTTCAATTCCTAAACTTGTCTCACATACATAGCCTTTTCTTTTCAACTCACTTAGCATACAACAATAGGAGGTGAATTTTTTTCATATCTTTTTCACTAACAATTTTCTCTTTTTCATCATCATTTTTCTTTCTTCTTTTTCACCCTCCATACACATTTTTCATCAGCTAGTGATTTTTCAGTTTATCTTCAACTAACCAACAAGTCTTTTCACAGTTCCATTCATAATGAAGGCAATCCCTCTAACACTGCCCTTACTTCTTCTAGCGACTAAGTGCTTTCGGAGGTAAGGTTCAAATAAGGCTCAATTTAAGAACAAAATAAAGGGAAAAGCTTGTAATGTAGGCACCAAAGGAAAAGGCCTATAGGCTCAAAAGGGCTAGCAATGGACAAATTTATATTTCGATGTGACAAGCACATCCATAATTAAACAAGAAAGTGCCTAAATCATTTCTTAGATTATCCCAACTTACAATTTCGCTTTAATTAACACACGGGGCAAGTTCTAGACTATATAAGACAGCATAGAGAATCCAAAACCTTACTCACACAATGCACATGACTCAATCACAACGGTTCTGTTTAAATTTTGAGTTAAGCAAGCATATACAATTGAAACAATTAAGCAGTAAATACACTACATGATATGCAAGTCAACAGTTGAGAAGAGGCATCACAAATTGGGCTGTTGTTTTTTTCCGACTTAGAACTTAACTAACGGGAAGTGGATCACGTGTCATAACTTATCGTACTCGCACAAACCATGTCAAGAAGTATTGCAATATACCCCAGTTCTTCCTAAAACTAGTCCTAAAGGAAAAAATAAAATTGCCTGGTTCGAGCTACATCCTTGGAAAAGAACCGGTGCCTTAAGAAAAACCAAGGAATATTACCTAACTATCCTAAAAATAAAACAAAATCTTTTTGTTGTTTTTAATCCAATTTTATCCCTCAAGAAAAAGATCCATCGTCGGGAAAAATCTGGAGTATATATATAATATATATATTTTTTTCTTTTTTCTATTTTTTTTTTGTTTTTTCTAAACATAACAACAACTATTAAGCAAACCAAAACTTGTTGAACAACTATGGGTCGGATTTTGGCGGGTATTGATCAAAATTAAAAGAAAAGAGAGAAAACTTATCTGGCCCCCCAGCTGGAGCCTAGCGCCCGCCCCGGCGCTGGGGTCTTGAAAACTTACTGCTTTCAGCGCCACAGGCAGCGCTGGGCGTTGGAGGCAGTGCGGTTTGGCCCTTTTTTTTTTTGGTCACTTATTACAACATTACATACACTATTTAATACATCAATTATGTTTCTCTAGCTAATCTAAAAAAAATTAAAACAAGAAGTTAACTAAAACAACATTAAAAATTAGGTTGCCTCCCAACAAGCGCCTGATTTAACGTCGCGGCACGACTCAACTTTTTCCGCCTTATTCATTGGTAAGCATGATCTTGGTTTTATCCCTATTGACTAGACCTCCCCAATAATGCTTAAACCTTTGTCCGTTCACCAAAAATTTTCTTTCCCTGTTTAGAGCACGCAGTTCAATTGCACCATATGGCGTAACTCGCACCACTTCGAAAGGACCGGACCACCTCGACTTTAGCTTTCCAGGAAACAGCCTTAATCTCAAATTGAATAATAGCACTTGGTGGCCCGGTTCAAAATGGCACGGTTGTATGTGCTTGTCATGCCATCGCTTTGTCTTTTCTTTATATAATTTGGCATTCTGGTAGGAGTGTAGCCAGAAGTCATCTAGTTCATTCAATTGCATGAGTCGCTTTTCGCCCGCAGCTTCAAGATCCATATTCAATCTCTTTATCACCCAGTAGGCTTTATGTTCCAACTCCACCGGTAAGTGGCAAGCCTTTCCATAGACTAATTTGTAAGGCGATGTTCCAATTGGAGTTTTGAAAGCTGTCCTGTATGCCTAAAGAGCATCATCTAACTTTGAAGCCCAATCCTTTCTATTCACGCTCACTGTCTTCTCTAGGATTTGTTTGATCTCTCTATTGGATACCTCAGCTTGGCCGCCTGTCTGGGGATGGTATGCTGTGGCAACTCTGTGACGCACCCCATGTTTTGCTAAAAGATTATTGAGCAGCCGATTGCAAAAATGTGTTCCTTCATCGCTGATTAATGCCCGCAGAGTGCCGAATCTGGAAAATATGTTCTTCTTGACGAATGCAGCGACTACCATGGCATCATTTGTAGGCAAAGCAATTGCCTCTACCCATTTTGACACATAATCAACGGCAAGCAGAATGTATTTGTTCCCTCTGGAAGGTGGGAACGGTCCCATGAAGTCTATCCCCCAAACATCAAAGAGTTCAACTTCGAGAATGTTGTTGAGGGGCATCTCTTGCTTCCTTGTGATGGTGCCTGTTCTCTGACATTGATCGCACCTTTTTACAAACTAGACCGGATTGTAATACTTTAGCTGCTGTTCGGTCACCTCCGTGATGGCCTCCATAAGGTGAGGCGTGAATACACCTTCTTCGTCTGGAATACACCTTCGCATCAATTGATCAGCACACTATTTGAATAAGTATGGTTCGTCCCAGTAATAGAAATTGACATCGTGCAGGAACCTTTTTCTCGCTTTGGTTTTGAAATCTGGGGGGAGTACTCCGCTCACCAAGTAGTTTACATAATTCGCATACCAAGGGGGAGAGCCATGACTAATTGCG
This sequence comes from Nicotiana obtusifolia, assembly GCA_002018475.1. Lineage (NCBI taxonomy): Eukaryota > Viridiplantae > Streptophyta > Magnoliopsida > Solanales > Solanaceae > Nicotiana > Nicotiana obtusifolia. The sequence goes on along the minus strand of MCJB01014336.1, from coordinate 266,547 downwards.
AAGAGGTGTTCATGTGGAAAGAATTCCTTTATTTGTCTATCTTTTCCCATGTGATCATGATTTTCTAACCGGGATAGATGGTCCGCTACCTGATTTTCAGTCCCCTTCCGGTCTCTGATTTCCACATCGAATTCCCGCAACAACAATACCCAGCCCATTAATCGAGCTTTAGACTCTTTTTTAGTAAATAGATACCTGATTGCTGCATGATCGGTGTGGACTATAACTTTCGTTCCCACCAAATAAGCTCGGAATTTCTCAAACGCCCAAACTACTGCTAGCAATTCTTTTTCGATAGTAGTGTAGTTTTGTTGTGCCGGATCAAGAGTTTTGCTCGCGTAGTAGATTGAATGGAACACCTTTTCTTCACGCTGTCCCAGCGCAGCTCCAATGGCCAAATCACTAGCATCGCACATAAGTTCAAAGGGCATTGACCAATACGGTGCTACGATGATAGGTGCAGTTATCAGCTTCTCCTTAAGTGCTTCGAACGCCTTGAGGCAGGAATCATCGAATTAGAATGATACATCTTTTTCAAGTAACTTGTACAAGGGAGTAGCAATCTTAGAAAAATATTTAATAAAACGTCTATAAAAACCTGCATGTCCCAAGAAGCTCCGGACACCCTTGACGGAAATTGGAGGAGGTAATTTCTCAATGGCCTCCACTTTTGCCTTATCTACTTCAATGCCGGTTCTGGAGATCTTATGACCCAATACAATTCCTTCTTGCACCATAAAGTGACACTTTTCCCAATTAAATACCAAATTCGTTTCTTCGCACCGTGCTAACACTTTGCTGAGGTTCCTTAAGCAATCAACATATGAAGACCCAAAAACAGAGAAATCGTCCATGAACACTTCCACAAATTTTTCCACCATATCGGTGAAAATAGCCATCATGCATCTTTGGAATGTTGCAGGTGCGTTGTATAGGCCGAATGGCATTCGCTTGAAGGCGAAGGTGCCATAAGGGCAAGTGAAGGTGGTCTTCTCTTGATCTTCGGGGTATATGACAATTTGATTGTACCCCGAGTAGCCATCCAGAAAACAATAATATTCATGCCCTGCTAGTCTGTCGAGCATCTGATCAATGAATGGAAGTGGGAAGTGATCTTTTCGGGTGGCTTTGTTGAGTTTCCGATAGTCAATGCATACCATCCATCCTGTGATGGTTCGAGTAGGAATCAATTCATTCTTCTCATTTTCTACAACGGTCATTCCCCCCTTCTTAGGTACACACTGCACTGGGCTGACCCAATTGCTGTCAGAAATTGGAAAGATAATACCCGGGTCAAGCAATTTTATTACCTCCTTCTTCACTACTTCTTTCATGATTGGATTCAGTCTCTGCTGTTGTTCTACACTGGGGCGGTGTCCCTCCTCCAAAAATATTTTATGTATGCAAAACGATGGACTGATTCCCTTGATGTCTGCGATGGTCCACCCAATTGCCTTTTTGTATTCTCGAAGGACCCGTAGTAATTTTTCCTCTTGCGTGCTAGTCAGGCTGGATGATATGATCACTGGCAATGTCTCAGACTTACCCAAATATGCATAGATCAGATCCGCGGGAAGTGGCTTGAGTTCAAGCCTTGGTGCTTCCTCAATAGATGGCCTGGGAAGGGTCAGAGTAACAGGCCTCTCCAATTCTTCGAATTTTCTGAACCCCTGAATATAGTTTCAAGATAGGTCCAGTAACTGCTCGATGTCTCTCATTATGTCATCTTCAACAGCTTCCATATCCCCAATCAATAAACGTTCAACTGGATCAGCTGGGCTCAGGTACAGCACTAAAGATGTAGAGACATTCTCCACCACTGAATCATGGATAACTCTTCGTAATGTGTTGGTAGTCGGAGTGCTTTATAGACATTAAACCCTTCTTCTTGGTCCCCTACCCGCATACTCATTTTTCCTTCACAGACATCTATGATGGCGCGGCCAGTAGCTAAGAATGGACGCCCGAAAATAAATGGGACGTCATGATCTGGCTCGTAATCCAAAATGATGAAGTCCGCAGGAAATATAAACGAGCCAACTTGGACTAGGACGTCCTCAATCACACCCTCCGGATGGGCCAATGAGCGGTCTGCCAACTGTAATATAATCGTGGTTGGGCGTGGGTCACCCAACCCCAACTATCAGAATACTGAAAGTGGCATCAAATTTATGCTTTCCCCAAGGTCGCATAGTGCTCTTTCCACAGCATGTTTCCCAATTGAGATCTGAATAGTGAAGCTGCCTGGATCTTTTAGTTTTTGTGGCAGCTTGCCTTGAATTCTCGAACTGCACTCTTCAGTAAGTGCCACCGTTTCAAACTCAGTCAATCTTCTTTTATTAGCCACAATATCCTTGATATACTTTGCGTATTTAGGCACCTCTTGCAAAATATCCACCAATGGAATGTTGATTTGTACCTGTTTTAGAATCTCAAGGAATTTTTTGTAGGCCTCATTGTCTCTCAACTTCTGTAACCTTTGTGGAAAGGGAGGTGGTGGCCTTGCAACCAATTATGGGAGTTGCTTAGCTCCTGCCTCTTTGACTGATTTCTCAACTTCATTGGCCTTCTCTGCAGTTACCTCAATGGTGATTGGTTTTTCATTGAATGTCACCTGCTTCTTCTTTTTTGATTCGACCTCTTCTAACTGTCTCCCGTTCCTCAGTAACACTGCATTCAGTGTTGCCCGTGGGTTAGCTTCAGTGTCGCTGGGTAGTGCTCCAGCTGGTCGAGTGTATTGAGCCCCGGCCAACTGTCCCAACTAGCGCTCCAAATTCCTCACTTTTGTAGTGAGGGTTTGATATTCAGTTCTGAATTGCTTGTTGTCCTGCACCAGCTGCTTTAACAACTCATTTGTTTTATCATCTGATTGTGGAGGTTGCCTCTGTGGTTGGCTATAATTCCCTTGTGGTCTGCCTATATTCTGCTGCTGCTGATGACCACCCCATGAAAAGTTGGGATGATTCCTCCAATTTGGATTGTAGGAAATCCCATACTGTGCATTCTGATTCACGGGCCCCCTGTTTTGTTGTCCCACATAACATATGGACTCTGGATTGGTGGGACACATATCACTTGTGTGGTTGTCACCACACATCTCACAGCATAAAAATTATTTGTTGGACCTCCTGTCTTGGTTGAACCTGCTGCATTGTCATTCGGTTCATCTGGTTGGCCAGTTTGGCCATCTCTGCTCTCATGGCCGCAAGATCATCCAATTCTATCAACCCAGCTCCCTTCTGTTTAATGACTCTACGCGAGTCACCATCACCTTGCTAATTATGATCATTGGTCGTGAAATTGTTCAATAGAAGTTGGATTTCGCTGTATGGCTTGGCCATGCAACTGCCCCCGCACGCTGAGTCAAGGTTCATCTTCGAAGCTTCATCTAGACCATCAACGAACGTATGCCCTAGTACCTCATCTGTCTGGAAATGGTGTGGACAGTCCCTAAGAAGCTTCTTATACCTCTCCCATGCCTGTCGAAGGGTTTCTCCTTCCCATTGTTCAAATCCCAAAATTTGACTTCTCAGTGACTTGGTTTTCTTGGTTGGAAAGAATTTGATTAGAAATTTTCTGGCCAGGTCATCCCATGTATAAATACTGTTTGCAGGCTCCTTTTGCAACCACTCTTTTGCTTCCCCCAATAGAGAAAAGGGAAACAACGTCAATCTCACATAATCTTTATACACATTTGGATAATTGTAAGTGTCTGTGATTTCCAAAAAGTTCTGAATGTGTCTCTGTTGGTCTTCGTGCGACAGTCCCACATACTGCCCCGTAGAATGGATTAGCTGCACCATGTATTGCTTCAACTCAAAGTGCCCTGTGATTTCAGGCTTGACAATCGCCTGAGTCATATTGGCAAGATTTGGTCTTGCAGCTTCAATCACTGCTCTCTCTGCATTCCCTGCCATCTCAATTGGCTGTGGTTGAACAACAATGTCCAACTCTTGGTTAATTCTGGTCCTGGCTTCTACTTCCCTCCTTACTCTATGTAATGTTCGTTCAATTTCTGGATCAAAGGGAAGAAGGTTGTTTGCACTTCTACTTATTCGCATTCAATAGAAAAGCCTGTGTCAAAGCAAACAGACGTAAGCCGATTAATGAAACTTGTTTAAATAGAAAATATAGGCTGAAGTTCGTAAAGTAGCAGATTTTTAAGTCCCCCGCAACGGCGCCAAAGACTTATTGCTCCCTAACGCACACACAAGTATACGCGGTCGACAAGTAATATAGGATTATGAGTCCAGGTTGTTGTACCCACAGGACTTAAAGTTACTACTTTCTAACGAACTAACACTGTTATTTAAACAAGCAAGAATCGAGTTTAATAGTTGGGTTATTCTAACTTATAATTCTAATTTATGTCAGAATTTCAAAGAATCAAAGTACGTATTTGGTGATCAATAAAACAAATATTCCACGGTTGTGACTATTTTTCAAATCCTATTGCGTTCTAATTGACTTCTCGTTCATATAATTCATGTATGATTGCTAATTGATCGATATATATACTCATAGCCTTCTTCCGAAGTACTATTCGCCTATTCCTAACAAGATTAGCACCTATATCCTATGGAATTAATCTAGCAAGAATGCAATAAAAACACGATATTCAATTAAACATGATGATTAAGTATATTCCTATCCTAACCACGAATCCGCCCCCTTAAAAAGGTTAAGAACATGCTTTCTTCAATTCTTATTCCAATCTTAAACATAGTTTTCCCAAACATAGCATAGATAATTGATAGAACTTAATTGATGGCCAAAACAATTAAGCAATTAGGCATAGAATTGAAGAAACAATCATATGAACATGAATTATAAAAACAAAATCGTTAAGTTCGAAACACAATAATCATGGCTAATCACAACCCCATAACAAGGGGTGATTAGCCACTCATGTTCAACAAAATCAAAAGATGAAGTATTGAAAAACTAATAAAAATACTAGACAGAGTTGATGAACTGAAGATCGATTGCGTTGTTGATGTTCCTTAGCGTTCTTAGACTTTAAAATCACGTTCTTCCCCTCCAAGATGGGTTTAGGGGTGTTTATGTAGGAGTTGAGAAGGTTTGGGGTCGAATTAGGGATCTCCTAGACGGATTAGGACACTTCCCCACAGTCGGCGCCCTGGCTGGCGCCAGGCGCCCCCCAGGGCACTGCGTCCAGTAACTTTTCCAGCCTCTCTGCCTCCAGCGCCACAGGTGGCGCTGCCTGTGGCGCCAAGTCCCTCTTGGTCCGTTTTCTTCTTGTTTTGGCTTGTTTCTTCCCCGTTTCACCCCCGATTGCTCCCGATTCATTCCTACACATAAAAACACATTACATTAACATGAATCGACGCAATTAACATCCCAATTTCATGAAACAAGAGCTAAATATGAGATGATTTACATAAAATTTCACATCTTTTCTACCAAACATCAGACATCCCCCGAAGCTTGTTTTCAGTGATTACCATGCAATAGCCACCCTACACACAACCTTTTGTATGAATTGTATATGTTGTATCATCTTGTTAGAATAGGTTAGTGTGTTGTATTACTTGTAATTACAGGTCGTGTTTTTCTTGCTCTTAATAATACTAAGTCCCATTGGCAGACTTGACTACTTGCTTTGTATGGAATAACACTTAGAATATAATTTTGTGGCATGAGGAAGTCTGGAGTACCCATTGCCTTTGGGGTGCAACACTTGTGAGTTTGTTAGACCATTGTTGTGGGTATATAGCATAGCGCCTTCGGTTCTAAGTATGGAGTCATCTTAGACTTCCACTTTAACCTTAGGCGAATTTCTTAATTCATTCTCACAATCAGGTTGATTGTTTTGTAGGTTGCAATGGCTCGTGATAGTTCTAGCAAAGAAAAAGGTGCGGGGAAGTCCTCTACTAGTGCTCCCCCTCCTAAAAGACGCAAGCAAGGCCAGGGGTCTTCTAGGCAAGCCAAAGAAAAGAAAGTTGTTGAGGGGTCCGGAAACGCACCCTCAGATTCATGGCCCAAGTTGAAGTGAGTTCTCGATGATGCTATCCAATGATATCACAACATCAGTCGTATGGTTGACATGTTTCTGAAATGGGGATCAATGTGACCACTTTGCACGGGAACTTCCCTGAGGTGCTGGCAAGATTGAAGAGTCTTAAGATGGAGAAATTACTTGCGTGTCCTGGGCATGCCAACTTGAACGTCGTAAAGGAGTTATATGCAAACTGGAATGAGCATAGATGCATGTCCTAGGTAAGTGGAAAGGAGCTGAAACTGGACAAGGAGTCCTTCTACAAGTTCTTAGGGGTTGACTGTCCCAACCCAAGGATTTTTGCCAACTTTGTGAGGTGCTCGGGCTACATTGCTATTCGTAGCACTCTTTGTGGCATATAGTTAAATGCCAAGTGGACAAGGGCCAAGGGTAATACCCATAATGAGATTCTTCGGGTTGATTTCAACGACTCGGCCAAGGTGTGCCAGAATTTTGTGCAAGCTAGATTCATGCATGTGGAGCATGAAACTGTATGCACCCGTGCTCGAGTGTGCTTGATTTAATTTTTAATGACTGGGAGGTCAGTCAATGTTGGCGAGATCATGCTGGAGGAGATGGCCCGCACGCAGTTCGGGTGAAAGATCAAAAGATAATTCTATGGTAATTCGTGGACTCAATATATTTTATCTCGTGAGGTGCCTGAGTAGCCTAGGTATGATGACGTGGTGGATGCTTTGAAAGGATTGATCGATATTACGGCATTTGTAGATGCCACTACTAAAGTTGAGCTCAGCAGCTCAGAATGAGCGTGAGGAAAATATTAACAAGTATATCTTCAAATTGATGAATTTGATGATGAGCCTGATTGGAGAGAATGATGAGGAGCGGGTGCTGCTGCGCAGTGATTTGTCTAGTGCTTCGAAAGAAATGTTGGAGATTGCACCCGGCGGTCCCATTCACCCATCTAAAGCCGAGAACATCAACAAAGGATCGAATTGTGAGGGTGATGTAGAAGTTGAGGTCACGGGGCCAATTGCTTTGGTACCCCTTGGTGCAAATGATGATGAGCCTGTAGCTTCAACTGGTGCGCGTTCTGATGATGAAGGTTAAGAGTATGACCCCGATGGGTTAGAGCAACAGGGAGTTTTTCTCTTCACCTTACTTTTTCTATGATATTTTCTATGCATGGAGGACTATGTATGACATAAGTGTGGGGTGGAGGAATTACTTTCTGTATAGTGTAATTGTATAACTTTTGTTATTGTTTTTTTAACTCGTAGTTAGTAGTTGTCTAACATAGAGTATTAGGAAATTATATATGACATGAAAATATAGAAAAGCAGATAAAAATAAAAAAAACTCTGACTTTTTTCGATGATGGATGTCTTGGACAGCTTTCTTGAGGGATTAAGGTCTGAACAAAAATACCAAAAATATTTTGTTTATTAGGATAGGTAGGTAGTAATTCCCTTAGTTTTTCTTTGGGAACCGATTCTTTTCCAAGGGTTAGCTTGAATCGGGTATTTCAGTTTTATCTTTTTTGGAGTAAGATACGCAGAAAACTGAGTTGCTCTCGATACCTGTAGACATGTTTGGTGCCGGTACATTTAGGTTATGGCATGCGCTCTATCTTCCTGTTGTATTTGATTTGAAATGTGATGGCTAAGTGAAATTAATATCCTACTCTCTCGTGCATGATAGCTTAAAATTTTCAACTATATGTACTTGCTTTACTTGAGAGTTGAATAGAACCATATTGATTGAGTTATGTTCAATGTGTGTGTGAGGATTCGTGATATTCTGTGCTATCCTGTGTAGTCTAGAATTTACTCTGTGTATTAATCGAATCAAAAAATTTAAGTTGTGCTAGATCATATATGTGCTCTTCACGTACAAATAAATTTTTATGTTATTAGCCCCTTTGAGCCTTTAGACCTTTTCCTTCGCACCCACATTACAAGTCGTATCCCTATTTTTTGTTCTTAACTTAAGCTTGTTTAACCTTTAACTCCCAAAGCACTTAGTCTCTAAAAGAAGTAAGGTGAGATATTGAGAAGTAGCTTTTGAGTGGAACCATAGAAGGGCTAACAAGGTGCACTAATGCTATAAAAAGGTCATTAACCGACGAACCTTAATGTAAGGACTGTGTGTATAAAAGAAAAAAAAAGAGAAAAAGAAAAGAAAAAATGCAAGGAAAGAAGTACTATTAATGTTGATATGAAAAAAGAAAAACAAACACGCCTCCTAATCTTTCTAATTTGTGCTAGTGGTGATATAGAAGTGCTTAATTGAAAAATTAATATGTTGTGTATGGTTTGTGGCAAAGTTAATTGGTTGAGAAAAATATGTGCTCGATTTCTGAGTGTAGTGTATTAAAGTGTTAGGAGGGTTAGCCACTATTCCTAAATTTATCCTACCCGTTCGTTAACCTACATTACAGCCCGGAAAGACCTAATTGATCCTAGACTTGACTACCTTAGATTAGTAGAGATGTACACTAGCTTATGGTACCCACAGGATGCGCATGAACTTCTTTGCGAGAGTGAGTGATTTTTGTTCATTTGTGTAATGTCCTTAAAGTATGTTCAAAGTTATACTTGAATATGTGGACTATTTCGATATTACTCTCTTGTTTGTTGGTCAGGACACATGGTGTCATGACAGATTAGTAATGTTGCTAACTTCCTTTGTTGCGTGAGTGCGCGAGTTGAGGATGCTTAGTGGTAACGAGTCGGCTCTTAAGGTAGGGTGGTTATGGGCAGGATGTTTTAATTGATTTAATTGAAATGCTTATACTTTGACATGTTTAAAATGGGAAAAATGTGAATTTCGTATGATCAAGCTTGATTGTGAGCATCGACCATAGTCAAGAGTAGAGTGTATGATTGAAAATTGTAATTGCTCCTCCATAGTTGATGTGAAAGTTGTTGGGGAGTAGTTGAGAGATTTATTGCTCGAGGGATAGCAAGAGTCTAAGTATGGGATGTTGATATTCAGCTTAAACTATGTACATTCATATGTATATCGCCTCTCATTTTACTCATATTTGTGGAAATTGAATGTGTAATGTAATAAATTATGTTAATTTGCCGTGTTTTTATGTGTAGGAGTCACCCAGAAGCAATGTGGGACAAAAGTAAATGAGTTGAAGCAAAAAGAGAGCAAAAGAAGAAAAGTTCCCAGTCTAGCGCCCAGGTAAGCACGTCGTGCTGCCTCATGCACTAAAACCAGAAGAGAATAATTTTTGGCACGACCCAGCACAGGGCAAACGCATGACGGGGTGTTTTCCCACATCGCTCGGGACAAGGTCTTTTTCGGTCCTAGACACTTCCAACTCGTATAAAAGGAAATCAAAACCTGTATTAGAGGTGGAGATGCCACATTGAGAGGAAAACACCAGCACATAACACTCAGGAGCAAGGATGCTCTTTCTTAGTATTTTTAACCATTCAAACACTTGTGAAATTGTTTAACATTATCATATGTAAGACCCGTTCGTTCTGCGATTGTGATTTAGCCATGAATATTGTTATTCAAAATTTAATTTTCCTTGATTATAGTTCATTAATGTATGATTGTTTCTTCAATTATGTGACTAATTGCTTGATTGTCTGGCCAACATTTAAGTTCTATTTTTTATATAAGCAATGCTTGTGAAAGCTACGTCTAGATTAAAGAATAACTGGAGAGGGCTTTATCTTAATTCTATGATTTGGGGGGGGGAGGGGGGGGAGGAGGGAAGATTTGTGGCTAGGATAGGAATATACCTAATCACCATGCTTAATTTAATATCTCCATCTTAATGCGTCCTTGATTGATTGATTCCATGGGAATATAGGCATTAAACTATTTTGAATAGGCGAGCAGTAATTCAGGAGAATACTACAAGAGCAATTACTCGATTAATTAGCAACCATAAGCGAATTGCATAAAAATGAGAGTTAATTAGAACACCATTGGTGAATCGATCACAACCATGGAATGTTTATCTCTACTGGATTCTCAACAACCATTTTCTTCTTTCTTAACTAGTTTATTGGTACATTCTCTGCTTAGCTATAATTACACCATTCAACCTTGATTGACTCGACTGAATAACAATTTGAGTGAGATTCGTGGGTAGTTAACACAAGTCTTTGTGAGTTCGACGCTCTACCTATAATTGTATTACTTACCAAGTATATTTGCACGTGCGTTTGGGAGCAATAGTATATATATATATATAATCTTATACAATTAGTATATAATCTATGCATATAACGATTAGAAAAATTGATGAAGTAAACAATAAATTCCGCTAATTATTTGTTAAAGATCCCAAATCTCTAATGCACTAGCCTTTTGGTATGAACCATACAGAAAAAGAATAACATGTGAAATCTACTGCGTAAGTTGCATAGGCTCATGTTATAGTTGTGACGACCCGGCTAGTCGTCTCGTGAGTTACCGCTCCGTTTCCTCCATTTCTGCTTCATTATGCTTCGTTATTCGTGTTTTATGTGATCGAGTTGAGTATTTGCGTTCAGAGTGGATTTGGTAAGAAATGAGACACTTAGTCTCTTTTAAGAAGATTTAAGTTGGAAAAGTCAACCGGATGTTGACTTAGGAGTTAGAGGGCTCGGATGTGAGTTTCGATGGTTCGGTTAGCTTTGGGAGGTGATTTATGACTTAGAAGTGTGATTGGAATTGGTTTTGGAGGTCCGGTGTAGAATTAGGCTTGAACTTGGTGGAGTTAGTATTTTGACGCTTTCCGGTTGTTCGGCCAGATTTTGATCCGAGGGTCGGAATGGAATTGGTGGTGATTTCGGGCTTAGGCGCACGTCTGGATTTGAAATTGGAAGTCCGTAGGACAATTCAACGCATTTTGGCGAATGTTGGAAAATAGAAGATTTTTGGAAAAGTTTGACCGAGAAGTTGACTTTTTGATATCGGGGTCGGAATCCAGTTCTGAAAATCTTCATAGGTCCGTTATGTCATTTATGACTTGTATGCAAAATTTGAGGTCAATCGGACTCGATTTGATAGGTTTCGGCATCGAATGTAGAAGTTAGAATTTGTTAGATTTATTAGGCTTGAATTGGGGTATGATTCGCGTATTTAGCATCGTTTTGATGTGATTTAAGGCCTCGACAATGTCCATAATATGTTATAGGACTTGCTGGTATATCCGAACGGGGTCCCGAATGGCTCGGGTGAGTTTTGGGTTGTTAAGGGGACTATTTCATCGTTGGAAAGGAAAATACGTATAAATGTCAGAAATGCTACGAAAATGCTGACAGCATGTTGATTATGCTACGCCAAAATGCTATAGCAAAGTGTAACAGATTTCAATGTCAGAAATGCTACCAAAATGCGGACAGCAAGTTGATTATGCTACGCGATGCTGTCCAAAATGCGGACAGCATGTTGATTATGCTACGCCGAAATGCTATAGCAAAGTGTAACAGATTTCATTGTCAGAAATGCTACCAAAATGCGGAGAGCATGTTGATTATGCTACGCGATGTTGTTCAAAATGCGGACAACACGTTGATTATGCTACGCGATGCTGTTCAAAATGCGGACAGCATGTTGATTATGCTACGCGAAATGCTATAGCATTTTCAACACCTGAAAGTTTTATTTTGTTCCGATTTTTTACCCCTTTATAAATAGAAATTAGTGCCTATTTTCCATGGAAAACCCATTTTCGTTATCCACAAAGAGAAACACCTCCAAACACCATAAAATCAGAACAAATCAACCTCAAACTATATCCAAAAGAGATTTTCTTGAACAAATTCTTAAAGAAGGGGGTTTTGACCATCTTGAACATAATTGGAGCTAGGGAACTCGGATTGAAGTGAAAGCTTGAAGGATTTTTGGAAGATTTTCGAGAGAAACATTGGGGTAAGTGTTCTTAACTCAATCTTGGTCAAATTACCCAAACCTATTGCCATTCTAGAATGTAATTGGTGATTTAAGTTGGAGAAAATTGTGGAAAACCCTTGAGTTTAGATTTTAAGACTTGGAGGTCGAACCGATGTCGGAATTCGATAAATCTTGTATGGTTGAACTCGTGGGAAGATAAGGAACCCGTTGAGGTGAAAAATTACTTAATTTCGAGAAGTGGGCCCGAGGCTCGGGTTTTGCTAATTTTGGGATTTTTTAGTATTTATTGATTGTTTTCGCGTGGGCTTTGTTCCCTCAACATATTGTGACGTAATTGTTCTGAATTTGGATAGATTCGACGCACGTGGAGGCCAGTTCGAAGGGCAAAGGCATCGTGGACTAGAAATTTAGCCGGTTCGAGGTGAGTAGTGATTGCAAATGATGTTCTGAGGGTGTGAAACCCCGGATATTGCACATCATAGTGCTATATTGAAGTGAGGCACACGCTCGATGATGAGCGTGGGGTCGTTTACTACTAGGGATTGTGACATGGTCCATCCCGATTGATGATTTTACTACGCAATTTATTGAAACTTACTTGTTACCATCTTGTTGGGGCTGATTGCCATACTTGGGCTTCGTGCCAATTGTTTGAACCCTCCGGGGATTTTTATTACTATTTCCTCACTATTCGTACTTATTACTTGAACTCAGTCATGTTGTTTCAACTGTTTTACAACTCAGCCACTTTTTACTCAGTTTTGAGATTTTCACAATATTCTAAATGATGTTTTGGGCTGAGAACTACTATTTTACTATGCCCGAGGGGCTTGTGATGATTTTCTGACAGAGTGCGGCCGAGGGCCGGATGTGAGGTTTTACTGAGTGATATGAGACCGAGGGCCTGAGATACTTTATGTGCCACGAGGTGGCTTGTGATTGATGTGAGGCCGAGGGCCTGAGATACTCTATGTGCCACGAGGTGGCTTGATATAGCGCTTGGGCCGTAAGGGGCCCCTCCCGAAGTCTGTACACCCCAGTGAGCGCAGGGTACCCAGAGATATTACAGTTTGTAACAATGACAACTGTAGGTTACAGTTGGTAACAATGACAACTGGTAACCAGAGCTGTGAGATTGATACTGAGCCCAGGGATATTACAGTTGGTAACAATGAAAACTGTAGGTTACAGTTGGTAATAATGACAAGTGGTAACCAGAGCTGGGGAGATTTTACTGTTTAAAATGATACTGAGCCCAGGGATGTTACAATTGGTAACAATGGCAACTGGTAACGAGAGCTGGGAATTTTTTTTAAAAATGATTTCTTACTGATTTACTGTTTTCAAATAATGGTTTACTGCTTCATTATGCATTGCCTTGTGCTTTACGTGTTTCCTTACTTTCAGTCATTATTTATATGCATTACTCACTGAGTTGGAAGAATTCACATTACTCCCTGCACCATGTGTGCAGATTCAGGCGTTATTGATTCTGCTCCGAGGCATTGACTACGACTGTCAGAGCGGTGATTCAGAGACTACGAGGTAGCTATTGGCATCCGCAGCCCCGTATATATTTTATTTGTTGTTTCCACTTTCTCCAACTAATTGTGCCAGAGATATTGTAATAGAAGTTTTGTTATTAGGATTTCATTAGTTGCTCATGACGTTGTGACACCCCGGTTGGGCTGTTGTTGGGATGGTTCACTATGTTTTTCCGCAAATGACTGCTATCAAACTATGTTGTGTTGTTCTCTTGTTAAATTAACTGTTTAAAATGAGTTATGGTTCGAATTGGCTGGCCTTGTCTTCACGAGAGACTCCATCACGACCGGGTTTGGGATTTGGGTCGTGATAGCTTGGTATCAGAGCCTAGGTTTCATTGGTCTCACGAGTCATAAGCGGGTTTAGTAGAGTCTTGCGGATCGGTACGAAGACGTCTGTATTTATCTTCGAGAGGCTGCGGAACCTTTTTAGGAAAACATCATATTCTTGATATCCTTATCGTGCGATTTGATTCAATTGAGGCTTATGCCTTTATTTCCTTCCTACTCAATCTTATGCTGCATGAAGCGCTTGTTATCAATGTGATGCGGTGTCGTCGTCGTCGTTTGAACGCATTATGGTTCGTCGGTGTTACGGTCTTCTTGGATTTGGCCTTCGGGCATGGTGCTGTGAAATGGTGCCTGAGGGGTGGTAGCCAGGGATGGCTGTGTGCAGCAGTTCAAAATTGAATTAGTATTTTTAATGTGGATGGCTCGACAAAGATGATCTTTGAAGAGGCTTAGGGTCGGTATCATTTTATTGGTTCGGGTGCTACAGAGATGGATTTCGATTTGATGCAACACGTGAGCAGCGAAGTATGAGGAACGACATGGCAGGAAGTGTTTCGCGGTGGTTGAAGTACTAGCAGGCCAAGTATGAGAAGCAAAGGTTGAAAAGTTGCTTAAAGGAGATGGTTTAACCGAAATAAGAGTGACATATTAGCATATGGATTTTGTGGTAGGATAGCCGCGTGCCTTGAGAAAGTGTAGAACGGTTTGGGAATCATGATGGAAGGTGATTTGGACTGCGTATTTTATTTGGAGTGATGGTTGTTGTACGAAGAAAGATCGAATATGGCAGAAAGGAGTTTGTTTCAAATGAATAGGGGTGTGAAGACTGATTATCATTTCAGGTGCAATACGACTTGAGTTTGTAAAGTATTGTTGAACTTCCAGTTGATGTCAATAGGGAAGGAGCAAACTTATACAATTGGTGGGCGAGCATGAGCTCAGGAGAATTTGCTGATTACGGGGTAGTCGTACCTAGTGCAGCGTCGTTAAAAGATGTCGGTAAGGAATTCCACAAGTGGGTTATCTCCTGTGAGCAGGTTAGCGGTGGCGTCATGCTGATGAAGCTTCTACAAGGAATATTACTTGCTACCTAGAAAGAGGTCGAGTGCGTGACTATGACTTGTGGTCCAGGATGTTCATGAAAAGCTTAACAAAGACTTCGAGAAGTCTGTCGGGTTAATGGTGCGAGATCATGGTAATTGAGAATGGAGGAGTTGTCGTGGGCTCTACATTATGTGACGGTGGCTTAGAGCTAAGTGCGGGGAGCCCCACCTTTTACAATTGGATCGCGCGGTTGTCCGCTTGTGAGGTTTCTAGTTATCGGTACGCTGACGGATTATTTATGACTAGGAAAAAGGGAGTATTAGGGGTGATTCAGCAAAGAACTAGATGAGCGTGTGCTATTTTCGGCGTTATCGATGCATGTTCAGGTTTTTGGGAAGACTCTGAGCTTGTGTTTTGTTGACGTGATGTACATGGAAAAGAGCACAGTCGGTTATCTTCGGGACTAGGTCAGAGTGATTGACCTTCGATGACGGTCCTAGTGGATTAAAGAATTAAAGTGCAGTGCCTAAGGATTTCGAGTCTTCACAGTGGGTTGCAAACGAAACTTGGAATATTCTATGTTCCCATCGGATATACGGTGCAGGATTGGAGAAAAGAAAGAGATAGCTTCGGATTCGCAGAAGGTCTTGCAAAAAGATTGTACCAGTCTGAGATAATATTGAGCACATAAGGAGGGTATGAGATGGTTCATGAGTATTGAGACGATGTGGTCTCGCGATTCGGGTCACTCGAGTGAATCCGAATTGAGTTCACTATGTTGTGAATGGAGCTATTATATTTCTAAGTCAGGTCAAGAGTAAATTGAAAGAAATTGGGTCGGTTAGCAATGGTTTAATCGGTGTGATGGTGGCAATGATTAGTTCCTTCCGCGTGTGAAGTTTTACATGTGGTATGTGGTTGTACGTGCAGGTCCGATAGCCACCATGACTTGATTGATTTGGGAGATATTGCTTCGAATGGCCCTTTTTGTGTGAATGGACTCTGGAAGAGTCATGATGGTTTACACCACAACTTGAGGTTTGTATTTTCTGTTGTTATGGGAATTCAGTTGCATGTTGCCATGGTTATTCTGAAATGAGTTGAGTGAGAAGGGTTCCTAACATCTGTTTGACCATTTTATTCGTTATGCGGGCTGGGTAATTCTTTTCCAGAGTTTGTTCCTCTTTATGTGTCATGTTCAAATTGTAGCTTGTCGGCGCATTGATTGCGCCATATGAGAGCTGAGTCGGTGTTTGAGGCGGTTTATTGCATGAGCAGCTTGCACCGGGTGAGACGAGATTATTGGAGCTGAAATCTATGCAATCAGATTTATACAAGGCACATTAAAAGGAAATATCGTTATTCAGTTCAGAATGAGGTAATGGTACTTGACAAGATGATAGACTCCATGAATTACTTATTCGGTAGGTGGCTAAGAGTTTCTACACGTCTCTTTCATCGTGACAATATTGCGAGATTTGGAACAGGATTTATATGCGTCATGAGATGTGTTGGGGGCACCAGATTCCTGAAATTTCAGCTATTGTTGTCGGAGGATGTTATTATGGGCAATCGACTTATATGGTGAGTTTGTGAATTTGCACTCTACTACTGTGTTTATCCCTGTTGGGAGATTTTGATGGTCTTAGGTGTGTCTATCGTTTTTGTTTTGTACACTATTGAGGGCTATGAGTCCAAAGGTGACTTTCTGTTACTCACTACAGTGGGTTTTGATGTAATTTTCGGGATAATTGATTAAAGCTTTATGAATTATATGCCCTACCGGTATGGGAGTTCA
This sequence comes from Nicotiana obtusifolia, assembly GCA_002018475.1. NCBI lineage: Eukaryota > Viridiplantae > Streptophyta > Magnoliopsida > Solanales > Solanaceae > Nicotiana > Nicotiana obtusifolia. The sequence goes on along the minus strand of MCJB01014336.1, from coordinate 250,019 downwards.
TTATGTGCCGTGATTTCGATTAAAGGAAATTATTTTTAAAGGAGAAATGGATATATTTCGGTTGGCACGAGTGCATATTACTTGTGATTCATAGTTGAGGACGAGATCCTCGCATTTTTAATATGATGGAAAAAGCTTAAACTGGGCTATGAGCCGCGGTGGAAGTTATATAAGGACAAGATCCTTGTAATGAAAATTTATGTGTTTTAAATTCTCCCTCTGTTAAATTAAATTTGTACTATAGTACTGATAGGAAGCCATGCCTGTTAGGCTTATTTGATAATTCTTCTATGCATTTTTGTGCGTATTTTGCCATATTCGTGCTGTAATTATTGAGTTTTAGCCTACAAGGGGAGTGTTCAGGCCGCGTTAAATGTGACTTGTTAATTCAAGTAAATAATTATGAGGTCTTCATGCCTAGTGAATTGCTGTCGGAGTTGTGAAAATTTGAAACGAGGTTTTGGTTAATATGAGATTAATTGACGATGTTGGAATTAATTATGAACAGCTATTATAACCAGAGACGTGGTTATGGGCATACATATGATGGGCGCGTAAGCACGAGTTGCTATAGCCGGTTGGGACAAACACGCTGTGTTGAATTAATTGGGCTGTGAGATATTTGGCTTTAAAGTTTATAAATTTGGATAAAAGAAATAATGTTCAATTGAGATGGTGTTGTCGGATCCATGTTAAATTTAAGGTGACATGGAATCACCCGCGAGTGCGTGTAATAATACACTTAGAAATTTAATGTCCTCGGAATAATTCTTGGCACGTTCGAGGACGAACTTGTTTAAGTGGGGGAGAATGTGACGACCCAGCTAGTCGTCTCGTGAGTTACCGCTCCGTTTCCCCCATTTCTGCTTCATTGTGCTTCGTTATCCGTGTTTTATGTGATCGAGTTGAGTAGTTTGCGTTCGGAGTGGGTTTGGTAAGAAATGAGACACTTAGTCCCTTTTAAGAAGATTTAAGTTGGAAAAGTCAACTGGATGTTGACTTACGAGTTAGAGGGCTCGGATGTGAGTTCCGATGGTTCGGTTAGCTTCGGGAGGTGATTTATGACTTAGGAGTGTGATCGGAATTGGTTTTGGAGGTCCGGTGTAGAATTAGGCTTGAACTTGGTGGAATTAGTATTTTGGCGATTTCCGATTGTTAGGCGAGATTTTGATCCGAGGGTCAGAATGGAATTCTGGGAGTTGCTATAGCTTGGTATGGTGATTTCGGGCTTAGACGTATGTCCGGATTTGAAATTGGAAGTCCGTAGGACAATTCAACGCATTTTGGCGAATGTTGGAAAATAGAAGATTTTTGGAAAAGTTTGACCGAGGAGTTGACTTTTTCTCTAAAAAGACATCAATTGCCTACTAAACGATTTTCTCTGTTTATTAGTATTAAACTCGTACTGCGTAAAAAACTATCTTAAAATCCAGAAAGACATAGGAACTAAATGAAGTTAAATTGATTTAAATAGAGGCTCGACTGGACCGACCCATAAAGACCAAGTTCAATGGCCATAAGTTTTTCATGGAGGCTACCCCATCTCACACCTATATAAAAGGGCCACTTGTCTTATTTGAAAGGGAGAAGAAGTCAAGGTCAAACAAGAAGACACAATGGAGCTCCTAGATCAAAGGCCATACTTCTCTACAAGTAACAAGTATTCAAGCACTTCAACACAAGTTTTTAATATTCAAGATCAATAACAAAATAAAATCAAATTCAATCAGCGTTCAAGATCAAGGGTAGTTGTTCCTAATAGAATCAATATTCATGGTGACTAAAGGCATTATTATTTGAAATTAAATACTACGATTGTTACAATATCTTCAGTCTTAATTATGTTCTCGAAGCGAATTTTATTGTCCACAAATTTTGGCATCTTGAAAATCCCATAGACCCTTGAGATTTTTTCACAAAGAGATCAAGACATCAAATAATGTCTTTCTCAAGTCCGGTCGTTCTTCCTCAAGAACAACTTGGAGTGTGGCGAGATGCTTCTTGATAATTAAATACTTCAAGAAGAAGATCTACAAATTGTTCAACTTTTATGGAGATCAAATACATTCCAAAGAAGTGTAAGGCCCCATAAAATTCGCCAAGGATTTAGGGGTTTATGGTGCCAAAGTCAAGCTAATGTGTAAAGAAGGTTGTTGATACTTTTGCTCGCTGCAGTGCGGATTTGTTGACTATACAATACATCATGCAGTGGGTAGAAGAATTGGCATAAAAGGGAAAATATGTGGTCCATCATGCAACCGCGGATCGGTTCAGCTGACCACATAATCATCATGGATCGAGTCAGAAGCAACTTTATTTTGAGGGCCATTTCGCGGTGGATTATGTAGACCGCATAGCCATTCACGTATTGCGTATTCGATACACAATCAGAATCGGATTTTTCGGAAGGATACTTCTGTCACGCCCCAAACTAATGGGCCGCGACGGGCACCTGGTGCCTTTCTCAATCGAGTACCAATATAACGAATCTTTCGTACCATACCATCATGGGTAAGTGGCCCAGAAGAACCGTCATGAAATAACTAGAATAAAACATAAGAGAATACTCGGCATACTATACGTGTGACATACGAGCCTATAAGGCTGATATGATCATTTGTACACTCAAAACATAGGACGACTAGGCAATAAAATCATCCATTTATGAAATCTGTCCACAAGCCTTTAAGAGTACATAACGTCATAAAGATTGGGACAGGGTCCCTCCATACCCATCAATACATGTCCAAAGCATACTGACAAAATAGACAACTACGGAGCAAGTGGTGTGTGCCCACACCTTCCGCTGAGCTGATAGCCTACTAGGAGGATTGTCAAACTGTCTATGGACGTCAGTACAAATAATGTAACGAGTATGTAAGGGATGAAAAGAAGTATATAAAAGACATGAATGAAACATGGAGTAAAGGACTCAACCCGCAAGTCTGAACAACTCTGTGAATCATGAAACATTTATAATGTCATGCATATGCATATAAATATCATACCATGCATAGGTATATGCGTACATAACATCATCAAGCCTCCAAGGGAATCCCATCATATCATCTTCGCCTCAATGAGCGAAATCATCAATATATACCAGTTGATTAGGTGGTGGTGCGTATATAACGCTGTAACCTTTTCTCATTTCCCATATACATATAATATATGTGTATATAACGCCATATGGTCATGGGTCAATGTACAGGTATTGATGAATGCAATGCGTAAGAAGTAATTCAATAAGATCTCTCAGGGTGTCATAAGATCAATGTGTCTTCGGTTGATATCACGAAATAAATTTTACAACTTACGTATTTTCTGAGACCCATGAACATACAACATAATAATAGGACATATGGGGAATCAAGATTATAGGCAACCCTTGTACTTCCAAAGATAGAGTTATTTGAGAAAGTTGCGTGTTTGCTCATTTTGTTGTATCATATGGGTCATGCCAAACCGAAAGATGGGACAACCTTAACATAGCTTACTGAAATCTGTCCAATAACAATACTAAACTCATCTCACTGCACCTTAATCCATAACAACGATAGTGAAGCTATTGTCAAGCTACGAATGGCTCTCTCATTTATATAACGAAAGTAACTTAAATCCGTAATAAAACGGACAGCCTTTTCCCTGATTTTACTACTTCCTCAAGCCTACTATTGGCGACAATACAGTAAGCAACACAAAAACAACCTAACTACAATTCTGGATCTTTAATATAACAAAATTCCCAAGCATACTATAACACACCCAATCAACAAGTTATCAATTAGTCTGTAATTGCAACGATGAGCGACCAGCCCACTATACTACCACATGCGGCATTTCTCCACGCCCTTTTATCCTTTCAAACTCCATAAATAAGAAGCACAAGAGGCCAACACTAGTGAACTAAAAAATAGTCCACTATAAGTGGAATAAATCAAACTCACGGCTTCCAATCACCGTTCCGTGAGTTATGACGATTAAGAAACGAATTTATCAACCTTACATGAGATTTAAAAAGCTTGAATACAGAAAGTAAGCATTTTCTTAACCATGACGTGGCTTCCAAAACTCAAACTACAAAGAAAAATAGAGGCGGTATATAATGATACTTACGTCGTAGGGATTGTTCTAACATTATCGCTTCTTGATTTCGTGAAAGGGATGTTCATCTTGCTTGGAATTTCTTGGAATAGTCATTGGAGAGCTTGAGAGTATTTTGGTATAAGTACTCTCTGTATATTGATGAGATATAAGGGAAAATAATCACTTATAAGCCCACCGCCTCAATTCTCCAAGCAGGTGGGTAAGCTACCCGCTTGGCAGCTTGAGCGTTGCAACTTCAGACACTGGTATATCTCTACTCTGACATCGGATTGACAAAATGTTTGCAGTGGTTTAAACCAGACACATGGGGTTTTAATTCCATATAAATATCTCATTGCACTCTCTATAGATTGGAGAAACCTTCCTAGCAACCTGGCCTATAAGCTTGTTAGTTTCTCCGAAGTGCGGCGACGTGATTTTACTACCCTAGTTTAAAAATTCATATTTCGCTACCTTGATGTCGTATGAATAAATGGTTTGTTCTGTTAGAAACTAGATTCCAAGATCTTCATTTTGGTATGAGATAAGTCCCAAAATGACATCATAGCGCTTGTGAATTTAATTTCTCAAAATGGTTCGTTGCAAGGAAAATCTTAACTCGATTTTTTTGTAAGTTAAATCCGACTTTCCCCAAAATTTATATTTTATATCCAAAAATCATATATAGTCATATTATAACTTTACACTCATTTAAATCATGATTAACAAGTTTCATATTCATTATACGTCACCTTGGGACGCACACAATATAACACGTAAGCTCTGAAGTACAGGGTGTAACACCCTTACCCTCTTATAAACATTCGTCCCTGGATGTTAACTCTTAAAAGATTTCCAAAAAGGCGTAAAATCATTAAATCACTTTATAATACTTTCAAAGAGGATCTCATTTCCGAGCTTACATCAATTGACTTACAACATACTTTCACGTACGAAAACATGGGGTGTAACACCTTCGCCGTCAAATATGACACCAGCAAAATCATTTCGTATACCGCAGATCCGTCGTGGACCTAACCAGACCCAACCTATATTTTTGAAGACCATTTCTCAGTCCATTTCGCCGACCACGTAACTTTTCGGCGATGCATTCCGCGATCTAGAATTCAATTCGGAGGGTATTTTTAGGAATTTCCCAACCTGATAGAGGTTATGTTTTAGAGGGGAATCAGACTATTTTAGAGAGAGAGAACACTCTGGAGAGAGATGAGAAGAGCTCTAACAATTATACTCTTCAATTCATGATCAAATTTTAGGATTCAAGAGGAAAACTCACAAGTTCATCAACCAACCGGGTATGTTTTTTGTCCCTAAGATTTCATGCAAAGTTTGTAATGGGTTTAAGTAAATATTTTATTATTTTGGGGCTTATGGGATGGT
>MCJB01014336.1:172552-244400 GCA_002018475.1 Nicotiana obtusifolia | reverse complement strand
AGTCATAAGCCCTCCATTTCAAAATTTGTTGTGTCCGAAGAGTGGAGAATGTAATTTTTGTGGGTTGGAAGCAAATTCTTGGGCATGCGGTAATGGAGGTTTTTGGGTGTTCTAGGAATTGTGGGTCGATTGTTGGCATGGAAATTTGTGGTAGGATGAGAAAATCCCATTGTGGGAAGTAGTTGACAAGAATTTTCTGCAAGTGCTTGATAAAATGCCTAAAAGACGTAAAATGTGAGAATTCCTACTAATAGCGATTCTATTAAACAATGTTGATGTAGATTGAAGTGTTTCGATTAGCGGAACAAAGTAGGGATCATAGGGAGTTCAATTAAGGTATGTTGGTTAAACTCCTTCCATAAAATCGGATTCCACGAATCCCTGTAAACTACAAGCATGGTTTGTTGAAGTTCCTGCTTCCACTGTTCCGAATTGCTTCTAATAATTGGCTTGCCCAAATTCTTATGTACTCAAATCATGTTCCAATTGATCCTCTTATGTTAGTCTCGTTTGGGAAAATATTTCAAGTATGATAGATGTTTCAATGTATTATGATCTTGAATTATCTTGCATGTGCTACCATCATGCCATCCTCCTTGAATTTTATCTCAAATATTTATGTTTTCGTGTACTCGTGTGTTTATAACATATAGTTTCAGATGTTTGAATTTTCAAATGCTCATGAAACTCTAGACATGTCTTAATTGCCAATGCCATATTTTCTTACTTTAAAATATTTTAGCGCTTACTTTTGAATTTCTATATGCACATGAATATGAAGTTATGGTCTTCCAACGATTTGAGGACGTTTCTATGATTTCCGATAACCAAATGCATATGTAATGAAAAGAAAGAAAACATTTAACTCGTGGCTATTGTATATAGAATGAAGATGTTATGCATGGTTAAAAGTGCCAATGAAATGAAACATCTTATGGAAGTCTATGAGATTAATATATATTTCTTTTATATTCATATAAAAATATTTTTTAGAGTATAGTTAGGAAACCGAGGAGGGATAGGTAGTAAAGCCCCATGCCCGAAACTACACGTGTTGGCGTAGGAGATGATAGAGAGATAAATTTTCTTGAACAATGATGAGATTATTTCCATTGATTGTGATGTATTTATTGCAAGCATCAATCATGTACCCATGTCGACCCACACGACTATAACGATCTACCGGTCGTTTTGTGTATTTGAGCCCTATCTTCCTTATTGAAGCTTTCCGTATGTGTATTTGTGATTTTATAACATGCGGAGATGGGTAGTTTCATTTTGGGGAAGTTATGGAATGATAAGAATTCCTTAATTCTTGAATTAGAATCTTAAGTTGAAAATGTTGATTGAAGTTTGAATTTGGTGAAAATGACCCTGCAATGGTATTTATATGGCTCTGATATGTTCGTAGTGTGATTTTCGACTTGGTTGTACGCCCGAAATTTAATTCGGATGTTCCTAAGTTGATTTGACTTTGCTGAAAGTTGGCAATTTGAAGGTTTAAAATTTTTTTATGTTTGACCGTAGGTTGACTTTATGGCTATCAGGTTCGAATTTTTAATTTTGGAAGTTGGAATAGGTCCATTTTATTATTTGAACTTGTCTGGAAAATTTGGTATAATTCTGAGTTGGTTTGATAGGAATCTGATGCTTGATTGTGATTCTAGTAATTATTGAGTTCATAGTGAAATTTCATACGTTTTGATGTCTGATTCATGGTTCCGGATGTTGGTTTGGTGATTTGATTGCTCGAGCGAGTTCGTTTGATATTTATAGATTTAGGTGGATGTTTGGCGTGGAGCCCCTACGACTCGGGTGAGTTTTAAACTTGTTTCGGATTGGTTTGTACTCATTCCAGGTTGCTAGTGTGCTAGTGCTTCAGTTATCGTAATTGCGAACACCAGCATCACAATTGCAAAGGTGGCAGGGGGTCTCAGCTAACGCATTTAAGACACCTTGATTGCAAATGCAAAGGGTGGCCTTTAGCTGGGTGTCTAGCATTTGCGAAGAGGACTGACTACACATTTTCGACTTCCCCTGTGCTTGTGAAGTGCTGCATTTGGGATGCTATGTTCGCATTTGTGAGGGTTCGCAATCGCAATTGCAACTTCTGCACCTGAACAAAGGGCTGAAAAAATGGGAGTTAGCTTCATTTTTATATTTTAGAACTCTAGACTCTGTATGAGGCGAATTTGAGGAGGGATTTTCACATACAACTATTGGGTAAGTTATTTTGATAAATTTTCAATTATATTACATGATTGCCTCTAATCGATAGAATTTGAAGATAAGTTTTGGGAAATTTTTTTCTATATTTTGAAATATGAAAATTTTAGATTTAAGAGTCGACTTGCACTCGGATTTGAAAACGAAACACATATATAGACTAGTGGGGTTATGGGCAGTCAGGATCTGCCGTTGGACTCGGGTTTTGACCGGACGAGACTAGGTTTGACTTTTGGAGAATTGTGTAAAGATATTAATTTTATCAATCGAAGTGGGTTTCTCTTGCATTGTTTGATGATATTATGTCTTTTTTGTTAGATTTGAGCCATGTAGAGGCTAGTTTTAATGGAATAGCCATTTTTGAGTGTTGATTTGGCCTAATTGATCTCCACGCCCTTTTATCTTTTCAAACTCCATCAATCATCAGTAATAGAGGCCAACACGAGTGAACTACAAAACAGTCCACTATAAGTGGAATAAATCGAACTCACGGCTTCCGATCACCGTCTCATGAATTCTGACTATTAGAAAATTAATTTATCAACCTTACATGAGATTTAAAAAGCTTAAATACAGAAAGTAATTGTTTTCTTTAACAATGAAATACCCTTCAAAACTCAAATACATAGAAAAAGAGACGCGGTACATAATGATACATACGTCGTAGGGATCGTTCTAATATTATCGCTTCTTGATTTTGTGAAAGGGGTGTTGATCTTGCTTGGAATTTATTTGAATAGTCCTTGGAGAACTTGAGAGTGTTTTGGTGTACGTACTCTCTCTATATTGACGAGATATAAGGGAAAAATATCACTTATAAGCCCACGACATCAATTGTCCAAGCAAGTGGGTACGCTGCCCGCTTGGCAGCTTGAGCGTTGCAACTTCAGATACTTCTATATCTCTACTCTAACATCGTATTGACAAATGGTTTGTAGTATTGGAAACTAGACATGTGGAGCTTTAATTCCATATAAATATCTCATTGAACTCTCAATAGATTGAAAGAAAACTTCCTAGCAACATGGCCTATAATCTTGCCAATTTGTCAGAATTGCGGCAACGTGACTTGGCTACACTACTTTAAAAATTCATATTTTTCTACCCTGATGTTGTATGAATAAATGGTTTGGACCATTATAAACTTAGTTCCAAGACCTTCATTTTGGTATGAGATAAGTCCCAAAATGACGTCATAGAGCTTATGAATTTAATTTCTAAAAACGGCTCGTTACAAGGCAAATCTTGATCCGATTTTTCCATAAGTTAAATCTGATTTTTTTTCAAACTTTATATTTTATATCCAAAAATCATATATCATCATATTATTACTTTACACTCATTTAAATCATGACCAACAAGTCTCATATTCATTATACGTCACCTTAGGACGCATACGATGTAACAAGTGATCTCTGATGTACGGGGTGTAACATCCTTACCCCCTTATAAACATTCGTCCCTGCATGATAAATATTAACAGCTTGCGAAAATGGGGCGTAAAATCATTAAATCACTTTATATACTTTCAAAGAGGATCTCATTTTCGAGCTTACATCAATTGACTTACGACATACTTTCACGTACGAAAACATGGGGTGTAACAACTTCGCGGTCCAATATGAGACCGCAAAATCGTTCCATGGACCATATATCCGTTGTGGACCTGACCAGACCCAACCCCTATTTTTGACGACCATTTCGCAATCCATTTCGCGAACCGCGTAACTTTTCTGCGATGCGTTCTGCGATCCAGAATTCGAGTCGGAGGGTTATTTTTGGAAATTTCCCAACCTGATTCTATTATAAATAAGGACTTAACAGGTTATTTTTTAGAGGGGAATCAGACTATTTTAGAGAGAGAGAACACTCTAGAGAGAGAGGGGGAGAGCTCTAAAAATTCTACTCTTTAATTCTTGATCAAATTTTAGGATTCAAGAGGAAAACTCACTAGTTCTTCAACCAACCAGGTATGTTTTTCGCTCCTAAGCTTTCATGCAAAGTTTGTAATGGTTTAAGTAAATATTTTATTATTTTGGAGCTTATGGGATGGTGATCGAGAGTCATAAGCCCTCCATTTCGAAATTTCTTGTGTCCGAAGAGTGGAGAATGTAATTTTTGTGGGTTGGAAGCAAATTGTTGGGCATGCATGTGCCAATGAAGGTTTTTGTGTGTTTTAGGACTGTTGTGGGTTGATTGTTGACATAGAAATTTGTGGTAGGATGAAAATAACCCATTGTAGGAAGCATTATACAAGAATGCCCGGTAAGTACTTGATAAAATGCCTAAAAGACGTAAAATGCGAGAATCCCTACTAATAGTGATACTATTAAACCATGTGGATGCAGAGTGAAGTGTTTCGAGTAGCGGAACAAAGTAAAGCTCATAGGGTGCTCGATTAAGGTATGTTGGTCAAACTCCTTCTATGGAATCGGATTCCACGAATCCCTGTAAACTCAAAGCATGGTTTGTTGAAGTTCCTACTTCCACTGTTCCGAATTGCTTCTAATAATTGGCTTGCCCAAATTCTTATGTACTCAAATCATGTTCCAATTGATCCTCTTATGTTAGTCTCGTTTGGGAAAATATTTCAAGTATGATAGATGTTTCAATGGCTTATGATCTTGAATTATCTTGCATGTGCCACCATTATGCCATCCTCCTTGAATTTTATCTCAAATATTTATGTTCTAGTGTTCTCATGTGTTTATTACATATAGTTTTAGATGTTTGAATTTTCAAATGCTCATGAAACTCTAGACATGTCTTAATTGCCAATGCCATGTTCTTTTATTTTAAAATGTTTTAGCGCTTACTTTTGAATTTCTATATGCCCATGAATATGAAGTTATGGTCTTCCAACGTTTTGTGGACGTTTCTATGATTTTCTCGATAACCAAATGCTTATGTTATGAAATGAGAGAAAACAATTAACACGTGGCAATTTTGTCAAGAATGAAGATGTTATGCATGGTTAAAAGTGCAAATGAAACGAAACATCTTATGAAAGGCTATGAGATTAATTATATTTCTTTTATATACAGATAAAAATATATTTTGGAGTATCGTTAGGAAACCGAGTAGTGAAGGGTAATAGAGGCCCACACCCGAAACTATACGCGTTAGCGTAGGAGATGATTGACAAACAAATTTTCTTGCACTATGATGAGATTATTCCCCTTGATTGTAATGAATTTATTGCAAGCATCAGTCATGTACCCATGTCGACCCGAATGACTATAATGACCTACCGGTTGTTTTGTGTATTTTAGCCATATTTCCCCTATTTAAGCTTTTTGTATGTGTGTTTGTGGTTTTATAACTAGCGGGGATAGTTAGTATCGTTTTGGGGATGTTTTAGAATGATATGAATTCCTTAATTCTTGATTTAGAATCTTAAGTTGGAAATGTTGATCGAAGTTTGAATTTGGTGAAAACAACTCGCAATGGTATTTTTATGGCTCCGATAGGTTCGTAATCTGATTTTTGCCTTGGGTGTATGCCCAAAATTAAATTCGAATGTTCCTAGGTTGATTTGACTTTGCCGAAAATTGGCAATTTGAAGATTTAAAATTTTCTTAAGTTTGACCGCATGTTGACTTTATGGCTATCGGGTTCGAATTTTAATTTTGGGAGTTGGAATAGGTCTGCTTTATTATTTGGAACTTGTCAGTAAAATTTGGTGTTATTCTGAGTTGGTTTGGTAGGAATCAGACGCTTGGTTGTGATTCTAGTAATTATTTAGTTCATTTTGAAATTTCATGCGTTTTGATGTTTGATTCATGGTTCCGCATGTTAGTTTGGTGATTTGATCACTCGAGCAAGTTTGTATGATATTTTTAGCTTAGGTGGATGTTTGGCGCGGAGCCCCGATGGCTTGGGTGTGTTTTGAACGTGTTTCAGATTGGTTTGAACTCATTTAAGGTTGCTAGTGTGCTAGTGCTTCAGTTATCGTAAATATGAGAACCAGCGCCACAATTGAGAAAGTGGTAGGTGATATCGGGTATAGCATTTGCGACACCTTGATTGCAAATGCGAAGGGTGGCCTTTAGCTGGGTATTTCACACTTGCGACCATCTGGCTGCATTTGCGAAGGGGACTGACTTCATATTTGTGACTTTCCCTGGGCCTGTCAAGTGCTGCATTTGCGGTGGTATGTTCGAATTTGCGAGGGTTCGCAATCGCAATTGCAACTTCTGCACCTGAACGAAGGGGCAGAAAAAAGGAGAGTTAGCTTAATTTTCATATATTGGAACCTAGACTCGACATGAGGCGATTTTGAGGAAGGACTTTCACATACAACTATTGCGTAAGTTATTTTGATTAATTTTCAATTATATTACATGATTGCCTCTAATATATAGAATTTGAAGATAATTTTTGGGAATTTTTTTTCTAAATTTTGAAATATGAAAATTTTAGATTTGAGAGTCGAAGTGGACTCGGATTTGAAAACAAAACACATATATGAACTAGTAAGGTTATGGGTAGTCAGGATCTACCATTGGACTTGGTTTTGACCGGACAAGACCAGAGTTGACTTTTGGAGAATTGTGTAAAGATGTTAATTTTATCAATAGAAGTTGGTTTATCTTGCGTTGTTTGATGATATTATGTCTTCTTCGTTATATTGAGCCATGCTGAGGCAATTTTTAAGGGAATAGCCATTTTTAGTGTTGATATTGCCTAATTGAGGTATGTATCTTGCCTAACTTTTTTTGGGGGAACTATCCATTAGGACTGTGTTTAATTGTACTATTTGAATTATGTGAAAGACGTGTACATGAGGTGACGAGTGTGTACACAATCGTATATGTGATAATTGACCGGTTTAGACTCCTAGGTTACTTATAAGCAAAGTTTATGTCGCCCTCCGTCCCTGTACATTTTACTAATTACTAATCACTAAAATCATATTTACCCAAAAAAAAAAGGTTACTTATAAGCATTTAATTGAATTTGTTATATCTTTCGTTGTCCAGTTTATTCTTATATGCTTTAATTGAAGTTGTTATTACATGTTGTATTTTTCATTGTCGAGGTCACTCTTATATGCATTTAGTAGTTGTTGTCATTACATGCTATCTCTTCCATTGTTTAGTTATTCTCATGCATTTTGTCATAATTGCTATTACATTCTATTTGTTTTATTGTTGAATTTCTATTATGCATTTGAATTGAAGTTGCCATTTCATGAAAATATCTTTCATTGTTGAGTTTATTGAAGTTATAGTTATTGAGAGTTATTAACATGTTTACCTGAAGTTGTTTTTTTATGGAGTACCTTCCATTGTTCACTTATTTCCAGTTCATTTTGTTGTTTTCGAGATTCTTGGACACATTGTTGTTGAGCCGTGGGCTATGTGTTATGGTGATATTTGTATTGTTGTTTTGGAAATGTTGTGGCAATTAGACATGTGTGGTACGACTTGATTATTGTGTTCTGATGAGATGCACAAGCGGCAGTATAAGAGTGATGATATTGATGCGTATGCGTCGAGACAAGGGGCATTTATGCACATGTTGCTAGTAAGGGAAACTTCTTCATTTGAAGCACACACGGCGAGATAAGGGGACTAAAGCGAGTGAAGCTATTTCGAAAAAAATATTTTTAAAATAAATCACGCGGCGATATAAGGAAGATTGTGATTGTGACTTGTGAAATATGAATATGAGGTGTGGTACCTCAGTGTGTTTCTTGTTGTACATTCTATGTTGGAACGACTTGTGATTTGAATGGTTATTGTTTTCCTTTAATTTATTTCACTTGTATTTGAGTATTTCCATCATTGTGACATTCGAGCTTATAAGGCCGACATGATCATTTGTAAAACCAAAACATAGGACGACTAGGCCATACTGTCATCCATATATATGACATCTTTCTACAAGCCTCTAAGCGTCCATAACGTCATAAATATTGGGACACGGCCCCACCATACCAATCAATACATGTCCAAAGCATACTGACAAAATAGACAACTCTGGAGCAAGTGGAGTGATCCAACACTTTCCGCTAGCTGATAGCCTACTAGGAGGATTGTTAAACTGCATATCAGGACCCGCGGGCATAAAACATAGTGTTCCCAAGAAAAAAGAATGTCAGTACCAATAACGTACCGAGTATGTAAGGAATGAAAAGTAGTATATAATAGATATGAAATAAACATGGAGTAAATGATTCAACCCATAAGTCTGAACAACTCTGTGAATCACGAAACATTTATAATGCCATGCATATACGTATAAATGTCATACCATACATAGGTATATGCATACATAACATCATCAAGCCTCTGAGGGCATCCCATCATATCGTCTCGGCCTCAATGGGCGAAATCATCGACGTATACCAGTTGATCAGGTAATGGTGCGTATATAACGATGTTAGTTTGGTGATTTGATCGCGTGAGCGAGCTCATATGTTTTTTTAGACTTGGGTGGATGTTTGGCGTCGAGCCCCGACGGCTCGGGTGAGTTTTCAACGTTTTTCAGATTGATTTGAACTCATTCGAGGTTGCTAGTGTGCTGGTGCTTCGAATATGAAATATGAAAATTTTAGATTTGAGAGTTGAATTGTACTCGAAATTGAAAACGAAACAAATATATGGACTACTGGGTTATGGGCAGTCAAGATCTACCATTGGACTGGAATTTTGACCGGATGAGACTGGGTTGACTTTTGGAGAATTGTGTAAAGATCTTAATTTTATCAATCGAAGTTGGTTTCTCTTGCATTATTTGATAATATTATGTCTTTTTTATTAGATTTGAGCCATGTAGAGGCCATTGTTAAGGGAATATCCATTTTTGAGTGTTGATTTGGCCAAATTGAGGTAAGTATCTTGCCTAACCATTAGGATTGGGTTTAATTGTACTACTTGAATTATGTGGAAGACGTGTACATGAGATGACGAGTATGTAAACAATCTTATATTTGATAGTTGATCGATTTAGACTCCTAGGTTACTTATAAGCATTCAATTGAAGTTGTTATTAATTGTTCTATCTTTCGTTGTCAAGCTTATTCTTATACGCTTTAATTGATGTTGTTATTACATGTTCTATTTTTCATATTGAGGTTACTCTTATATGCATTTAGTAGTAGTTGTCGTTGCATGCTTTCTCTTCCATTGTTGAATTATTCTCACGCATTTAGTCATAGTTGTTACTACATTCTATCTGTTTTATTGTTGAGTTTCTGTTATGCATTTGAATTGAAGTTGCCATTTCATGGAAATATCTTTCATTGTTGAGTTTATTGAAGTTATAGTTATTGAGAGTTATTAACATGTTTAATTGAAGTTGTTGTTTTATGGAGAATCTTCCATCGCTGACTGATTTCCAGTTCATTTGTTGTTATTGTGCACGTTGTTGTTGAGTCGTGGGCTATGTGTTATGGTGATATTGGTATTGTTGTTTTGGCAATGTTATGGCAATTGGGCATGTATTGTGCGAGTCGATTATCGTGTTGTGATGAGATGCACAAGAGGCAGTATAAGCGTGGTGATATTGATACGCATGCGTCGAGATAAGGGGGAGTTTTGTGCATGTTGCTAGTAAGGGAAACTATTTCATTTGAAGCACACGTAGTGAGATAAGGGGACTAAAGCGTGTGAAGCCATTTCGAAAAAAATGTTTTTAAAATTAATGCAAGGCTCACGCGGGGACATAAGAAAGATTGCGATTGTGACTTGTGAAATGTGAATACGAGGTGTGGTACCTCAGTGTGTTTCTTGTTGTACATTCTATGTTGGAACGACTTGTTAATTTGAACGGTTATTGTTTTTCCGTGATTCATTTCACTTATATTTGAGTGTTTTCATCATTGTTATTTTTATCATATGTTTACTCTTTGTTGCCAATTATTGCTTTTACTTCTGTTCTTAGCCTTATATTATCATTCTACTTTGTTGTCATTTATTGCCTTTATTTCTTGTTGTTAGGTTATATTAACATTCTCCAAATACTCCACCGAGGTTCGTATTGATACTTACTAGGTAACATATTGGTGTACACATGCTACTCTTCTGCATATTTTTGCAGATCCAGGTAATTCTGCCCGTGCTGGATGCTAGTGAGTTAATTCAAACTTTCCAGAGAATTCAAGGTAAACCTGCGTACTGCTCGCAGGCCTCACCCTCTAGTGATCAC
This sequence comes from Nicotiana obtusifolia, assembly GCA_002018475.1. Classification (NCBI taxonomy): domain Eukaryota; kingdom Viridiplantae; phylum Streptophyta; class Magnoliopsida; order Solanales; family Solanaceae; genus Nicotiana; species Nicotiana obtusifolia. Next base: position 234,020 of record MCJB01014336.1, on the reverse strand, counting down.
ATGCTATTATTTCTTTTATTTCCAAACAGTATTGTATTAGATATCTAGTATATTTGTAGAGCATATGACTCTGTACCGCTGTATCAGGCAGGACTGATCCTAGTTGCACCAGCTACATCTTAGGCTGGGGGAGGAGCATAGACTCCCACGGCCCCTACACCATATCAGCGAGTCCATATTGACTAGGTTCTAGGTGTAATGCCAGCACAGTCCATTATCCCGGTTCAGCCTGAGGTCAAGCCAAAGGCATCAAAAGAGGAGTAGAAGAGGCTGGAGAGGTTCAAGAAGAATGATCCTCCTACCTTCAGTGGTGTAGTTATCGAGGATACACATGGTTTTCTAGACCTGTGCCACCGTATTTTCCCCATCATGGGCATTGTGGACGTGAGTCTCCTTTACTACATTTCAGCTAATAGGGGAGACATATAGGTGGTGGAAATCTTATGAAGAGGGTAGGCCAGTTGATGCAACACCACTCACTTGGGCTTAGTTTGCAGATCTATTTTTGAGGGAGTTTGTTCCCTAGAATCTCTGAGATGCGTGGCATACAAAGTTCGAGCAACTATGTCAGGACACTATGACAGTGTCAGAGTATGCCATCAGGTTCAGTGAGTTGTCCCAACATGCACCTGATTTGGTTTCTACAGTCAGAGAGCGAGTCCACAGATTAACCGAGGGGCTCAATTATAATCTTAGATTCTGTATGGCTCAGGAGTTGGAGAAGGATACTCCATTTTAGTAGGTTGTTGATATTTCTCGGAGGATGGAGCGTATGCATGGCCAGGAGAGGGAGGATAGGGAGGCCAAGAGGCCTCAAGATTCTAGAGAATTTTATGGTTCCCGTGCTGTAGTTCCAGCTCATCATGGTTGAGGTTATGTAAGTCGACCAGTTCATTCAAAACTTCTAGCTACTCATAGTGCTCCAGCTATTTAGAGGTCTCAGGTCGTGTATTAGGCACAACCACTTTCCAATGCATCTCCTGTACGGGTTGCCTTCAGCGGTTAGTCTAGCCCACCGGTTCAGACTCATTATTAGTAGCCATGCCCACAGAAAGGTTGTTTCGAGTGTGTTGATATTAGGAATATGGTGAGGGACTGTCCAAGACATAGGAGGGGTGCACCTCCATAGGCTCCATAGGGTCCAGGGTTTCCATAGGGTCCACAAGTTATGGTTGCTACTCCAGTTTCCGCTCCACCTGCACCGCCAGCTAGGGGTGGAGGTCAGGCGGGTAGAGGTCATCATAGAAGGAGAGGTCAGGCCCGTTGCTATGCTTTTTCGGGTAAGACCGAGGCTACTGCATCAGATTCTATCATCACAAGTATTGTCCCGGTATGTCATAGGGATGTATTAGTTTTATTTGTTCTGGCTTCCACTTATTTGTATGTGCCATCTTACTTTATGCCAATATTTGAGTGCCCATGTATATGTGTCTACGCCTGAGAGATTCTATTAGAGTAGACTATGTTTATCGGCTGTGTTTGATTACCATCGGGGGTTACGAGACCAAGGTTGACCTTCTGCTACTCTGTATGGTGGACTTTGACATGATATTAGGCATGGATTGGTTGTCTCCCTATCACACCATTGGATTGCCACGCCAAGACCGTGATATTAGCTATGCCAGGGTCGCCACAGTTGGAGTGGAGAGGTACATTGGATTATTCCTAGCAGGGTGGTGTCATCTCTAAAGGCACAATGAATAGTTGAGAAGGTGTGCGTAGCATATCTAGACTTTGTGATGGATATTAGTGCTGATACTCTTACCATTTAGTCATTTCCGGCTATGAAAGATTTCCCATATGTGTTTCTAGCGGACCTGTCGGGCATGCCGCTCGATAGGGATATCGATATTGGTATTCACCTGGTATCGAGCACTCACTCCATTTCCGTTCCACCATATCATATGGCACCAGTAGAGTTGAAGGAATTAAAGGAACAACTTCAGGAATTGCTTGATATGGGTTTAATGCGACCTAGTGTCTCGCCTTGTGGTGTTACGTTCTATTTGTGACGAAGAAATATGGCTCTACGAGGATGTGCATTGAGCTGAACAAGGTTACAATCAAGAACAAGTACCTACTATTGCGTATTGATGATTTGTTCGACCAACTTCAGGGTGCTCGGGTATGCTCGAACATTGACTTGAGATATGTGGCTCCATATTATGTATTTGACTAAGGATTATTGTGTATCGACAAGGGAAATGTTCTACCTGAAAACAAGTCGAGGAGGATTCGCAGAAATGGGTCAGCTTAGCAACAACGGTAACTGATTCTTTTAGTGTGGTAATGCTTCACCAGCATTCTCCGGTAATACTCTTGGGATTGACAGCTCGTTGACTTGGTTGAGTTGGCAAAGTTCAATTCTGATGGCTTAGTGGTCTGCTGACTAGCCTCAAAAAAATATTGATAGTGTCGATCACGGCTCGAGCTAGATGTCTGCTACCAGCATAAGGAACGTGTTGCATGTTACGATTTTCTCCCGAATTGGGTCACGAGGTCTAGACAGCATGGAAGACTTCTGATGCTTAGAAGAATGCTAGAATTATTTGATACCACCTAAGAAGGGTGCACAGTTCCATAAAGCGCAATATGTTTCGAGTTGTAGATGTCTGACAAGTATTACGGTAATCACCTGATTGATCGACTGTTGATGTCCAGATTTTGCTTTGTAGCACGAAATAATTATAGAAGTACTTCTCGTGGGATGACCGTATGTGAGGAATGTGTCAGATATTTGAGTAGTGCAGTTGGGATCGGATATGGAGATTCTAGTATTCTAGGGATTTGAAGACTAAGAGGATTCTCGAGGCAGATTGTTCCATGGTTCTGAATAGTGAAGGTATGTTAAGAGGTTGGAAATTGATGGTATGTACTATAGATATGTTATTGTGGGATTTTTGGAGTCTATTTCCCTACTTTGGAAGGATCATAATTGATTCAGAGGCTTGTAGTAGTTCTAATAAAGATGTGCGTTCTAAATCGGGTCAGATTTATCTACATAGCACAATTATTGTGGAGGGGTATGTTATCGGCTAGGGTGGATCACATCCGTGTTTTGATATGTCTCATGTGTACTCTCCTGTGGTGGGATGTGTTGTGATTTGTTGGCCACATGCACACCGATGCGGTTATGTTTGGGCTTTGTAGAGAAATTTGAGCGATATTGCTCTTGGGGTGTTGAATGGTCGATTGTGCCTTGGTTATGATCATCTTATTTCTAGTATATAGTGATATCCATATCTCCATGGTTATGGTCACGCGTTTCGTGTGTTTGATACTGATATGCTTATGGTTGTTGCTTGAGAGTATCAAGGCTCGATGTATTCCAGGTGGACCGCTGTCAGATTGGATCATGCAGCGTTATGCTAGGATATGATCCTTTCTGCTTATTTTGTGTGTTGTGTTTCCCATTGTGTGATGGATTGATGGCATTGCTCTTCGTGCTGGTATCTGTTGAGCTGGTGGGACAGTTCCTTCATTTTCTTTCTCGTTCCATCATTGGGTATATCTGAGTTGTTGTTCGTTGGTGCATGGATTGCATGGTATGTGGCTACATGTAGGATTTGTGTTACAGTTCGGTCGAGTAGTTTGTACTGGATGAGGTGAGGTTATAGGACCTGAAATGAGTACCATCGGTTTGATTAAGGTATAGTTGCAAGAATTGTGTCACTAGTCGGCTTAGATATTGGCTATGGTTCTTATCGGGCAAGAGAGCTCCACGATTCGTTGATCTATGGGTAGTTATGTGGGATGACCCGGCCAGTTGTCTCATGACCTACCGCTCCGTTTTCCCCATTTCTGCCTTGTTATGCTTTGTTATGTCGTTTGGGATGTGTGTGCAAAATTTCATGTCATTCGGATATGGTTTTATTGGGTTTTGATCAAATTAGTAATTTAGAAGACTCCGAAATTCTTAGGCTTGAATACGATGCGAATTTGGTGTTGAGAGGTTGTTTTGAGCATTCTGAAGGCTGAAACGAGTTTAAATAATGCTATGGGATATGTTGGCATAATTGGTTGAGGTCCTAGTGGCCTCGAATGAGTTTAGGTAGTTAAACGGACTATTTTGTCCTTGGAAAAGTTGCAGAAAAACCAGAAAAGATTTAATTTTCTAAAAGAACAAAGAGGTATCGCAAAGCGGGCTATGCTATCGCAAACCCTATATGCGGGCTGCGAACAACACACCCAAATCGCAGACCCAGACAATTTTCTTGGCAAAGATCGACGCCAAGAATGCGGTAAAAAATGCGGTCGCATCTCCACAATGCGGACCGCATATCCACCACACTGAAATCGCAAACCGAGATAGATTTCTGGGCAAAAATCAACGTCAAAAATGCGGTCGCATTTTTGACATGCGGACCGCAAACCATGCCTCAAGCTGAACTGCGGTGAAGGCTAAGGTTACAATCTGCGATGGCCGTAGCAAAGATGCAGACCGCATGTTGGATATGCGGCGGACATGCAGTCGCATTTTAAATCCGACAGAGGCGTTTCTTTCCCGATTTTGAACCCTTTATAAATAGAAACCAGTACCCACTGGCCATGCAAAACCCACTGTCCTTACCATCTAAGAGAAACATCTACAAAACACCCTAAATCACAGCAAAATCAGCCTCGAAAGTATATCCAAAGGGGACTTCCTAGGACAAATTCTTAAAAGAGGGGATTTCGGCCATCACATAACATAATTGGAACTATAGAGCTCGAATTGAAGCTAATTTTGAGACGATTTTGGGAGACTTTCAAGGGAAAACATCGGGGTAAGTGTTCTTAACTCAACTTTGGTCGAATTACCCCACTATATTGCTATTTTAGTATTTAATTGGTGAATTAAGTTGGAAAATCTGTGGAAAATCCTTAAGTTTGGATTTAAAGATTTGGAGGTCGATCCGATGTCGGAATTCGCTAATATTTGTATGGTTGAACTCGTTGGGAGATACGGAACCCGTTGATGTGAAAATTTCTAAGCTTCGAGAAGTGGGTCGGGGCTCGGATTTTGCTAATTTCATAATTTCTTGGTATTTTCCGATTTGTTTCGACTGGGCTTCGTTACCGCAGCATATTGTGATATATTAGTTCTGATTTTGGATAGATTCGACGCGCATGGAGGCCAATTCGAAGGGCAAAGGCGTCACGGGCTAGGGATTTAGCTGGTTCGAGGTGAGTAGTGATTGTAAGTGATGTTCTGAGGGTTTGAAACCCCGGATTGTACATCGTAGAGCTATATTGAGGTGAGGCACGCGCTCGATGATGAGCGTGGGGTCTTTTACTACTAGGGATTGTAACTGGGTCCATCCCGATTGATGATTTTACTGCGTATTTGACTGAAACTTATTTGCTATCATAATGATTTGGGCTGATTTTCATATTTGGGCTTCGTGCCAATTATTTAAACTCTTAGGGGATTTTTATCACTGTTTCCTCACTATTTTGACTTATCGCTTGAACTCAGTCATGTTCTTTTCACTGTTTTACAACTCAACCACTTTTACTCAGTTTTGAGACTTAAATAATATTTTCATGATGTTTTTGGGCTGAGAACTACTGTTTTACTATGTCCGAGGAGCTTGTGATGATTTTCTGAATGAGTACGGCCGAGGGCCAGATGTGAAGATATACTGAGTGATATGAGGCCGAAGGCCTGAGATACTTTATATGCCACGAGGTGGCATGTGACTGATATGAGGCCGAGGGCCTAAGATATTGTATATACGCCACGAGGTGGCTTGATTGATATGGGGCTAAGGGCCTAGATATGTTCCACGAGGTGGCTTGATATTGCGCTTGGGCCGTAAGGGGCCCCTCCCGGAGTCTGTACACCCCTAGTGAGCACGGGTACCCATTGTGATGTGAAATATAGCCCGAGAGGCTGATATTGCATTATGTGATTGCCCGAGGGGCTAATGTTGTATTATGTGATAGCCCGAGGGGCTGATGTTGTTCCATGTATTAGTAGAGTCTCGCAGATCGGTACGGAGACGTCTGTATCTATCTTTGAGAGGCTGCAGAACCTTTTAGGAAAAAAACTTCATATTCTTGAAATTCTTGTCGTGCGAGCTTGTTGATCCAAACACTAAAACTTCTGTTATCCTATTCTCTCATAGATGGTGAGGACGCGAGATATCGATCGAGGAGGACGACCACCAGTGCCACCGACTGAGGCCACCGGAGGCCGCGGGCACGGTCGTGATCATGGCAGAAGCAGAGCAGCTAGGGCAGCACCTGTTGATCCACCGGCTGCCCCAGGTCAGGATCAGGCTCCAGTGGCACCGGCTCAGGCACCAGCTGTGCCTATCGTTATTCTAGGTCTTCAGGAGACCTTGGCTCAGATCTTATCGGTTTGCACTGGCCTGGCTCAGGCGGTTCAGCCACCACAACAGCAGCTACTTCGCACGCCGGGGGAGGCAATCAGACCCCCACTGCTCGCACACCTGAGCAGGCAGTGCAGGGACCTCAGATGCCGGGGGCACCTCTAGCCCAGCAGGTTGCACCAGCCCAGGAGTTCATGGTGCCAGTTATGCCAGATGATGAGCAGCGTCGTCTTGAGAGGTTTGGTAGACTCCAGCCTCCGTCATTCAGTGGTGCTGAGGGCGAGGATGCCCAGTGTTTTCTTGACAAGTGTCAGCGGATGCTCCGTACAGCCGGGATCCTTGAGTCTACTGGTACGGCATTCACCACCTTTCAGTTTACGGGAGCTGCCTTCACTTGGTGGGAGGCGTACGAGAGGCGTAGACCGGTCGATGAAGCGCCCCTTACTTGGCAGCAGTTCTCTGCTCTTTCCTTGGAGAAGTATGTGCCGCAGTCCCGCGGAGAGGAGCTGCGTAGACAGTTCGAATGGTTGCGACAGGGGGATATGACTGTGTCGCAGTATGAGTCGAGGTTTTCTGAATTGGCTCATCATGTTGTTTGGATGGTTCCGACTGATCGTTAAAGGATAAGGAGGTTTGTGGATGGCCTTAACTATTATCTCCGCGTTCTCATGACCAGGGAGAGAGTATTGGGTGCTACCTTCAAGGAAGTGGTTGATATAGCTCGCGAGATTGAGACGGTTCGCCGTCAGGAGCGAGAGGAGAGGGAGTCCAAGAGGCCTCGAGGATCGGGTAGTTACAGTGGCGCTCCTTCGAGGGGCCAGTTTCAGCATGGTAGAGCTCGTCCCTTCAGGCTTGCTCAGTTAGCCCGTCCAGAGTATTGTGGGGCATCTTCAGGTCGTGGTTATCATGGGTTGTAGCAGGGCCAGTCATCACTCAGTGCCCTTCCAGCTCGTGCTCCGTCAGCCTAGGGTCCTTCTATGCCGAGTGCATCTGCTAGACCCTTCGGTGCGAGAGGTTCCCTCCATTCTTCTTCTCCAGCACCAGGGAGCTATTATGAGTGTGGAGAGATGGGCCAGATGTGGAGGCAGTGTCCTCATCGCGGTGCTAGATCATCCCAGCAGAGGGGTCAGCCCTCGACTTCTGCTCCAATTACCTTACCACCCGCCCAGCCAACTAGGGGTGGAGGTCAGGCAGCCAGGGGTCGCCCCAGAGGGGGAGGTCTATTAGGCGGTGGCCAAGCCCGATTCTATGTTATTCCAGGCAGGACAGATGCTAGTGCTTCAGATGCCGTCATTGCAGGTATTGTTTTAGTCTGCCACAAGGATGCCTCCGTACTATTTGATCTCGGTTCCACCTATTCATATGTGTCTTCATATTTTGCTCATTATTTGGGTACACCTCGGGAGTTTCTTGCTTTACCTGTTCATGTGTCTACCCCGGTGGGTGATACTGTTGTTGTGGGCCTTGTGTACCGGTCATGTCTAGTGACTATTGGGGGTCTGAATACATGAGTGGACCTATTGCTATTGAGCATGGTGGACTTTGATGTCATTTTAGGCATGGATTGGTTATCTCCGTGTCGTGTTATTCTAGATTGTCATGCCAAGACAGTCAATTTGGCTATGCCAGGTGTACCGCGGATCGAGTGGCGTGGTGTGACTAATTACGTTCCTCGTAGAGTGATATTGTTCTTGAAGGCCCAGCGTATGGTTGGGAAGGGTTGCCTTTCATAACTAGCGTTTGTGAGGGATGTTGGAGCTGAGACTCCAAGCATTGAATCTGTTCCAATTGTGAGGGATTTTCCCGATGTATTTCCTGCAGACCTGTCGGGCATGCCATCGGACAGGGATATTGATTTTGGTATTGACCTGGTGCCGGGCACTCAGCTCATCTCTATTCCACCGTATCGTATGGCACCAGCAGAGTTGAAAGAATCGAAGGAGCAACTTTAGGAACTCCTAAATAATGGGTTCGTTCGGCCTAGTGTGTCACCTTGGGGTGCACCGGTTTTGTTTGTGAAGAAGAAGGATGGTACGATGAGAACATCGATTATAGGCAATTGAGCTAGGTAACAATCAAGAACAAGTGTCCCTTGACTCGCATTGATGATTTATTTGGCCAGCTTCAGGGAGCGCGAGTGTTCTCCAAGATTGATCTCCGTTCAGGATATCACCAGTTGAAGATCAGGGATTCAGATATTCTTAAGACTGCTTTCCGGACTAGATATGGTCACTATGAGTTTCTTGTTATGTCTGTCGGGCTAACCAACGCCCCAGCAGCGTTCATGCAGTTGATGAACAATGTATTTCGACCTTACCTAGACTCGTTCGTAGTTGTATTCATTGATGATATTCTAGAGTACTCGCGTAGTCAGGAGGAGCACGCGAAGCATTTGCGAATTGTATTGCAGAGATTGAGGGAGGAGAAACTATATGCGAAATTCTCTAAGTGTGAGTTTTGGCTCGGTTCAGTGGCTTTCTTGGGACACGTAGTGTCCAGCGAAAGTATATAGGTTGATCCAAAGAAGATAGAGGCGGTTCAGAGTTGGCCTAGACCGTCCTCAGCCACAGAGATTCGTAGCTTTCTTGGGTTGGAAGGCTATTATCGCCGATTCGTTCAGGGATCCTCATCCATCGCATCGCCCTTGACCAGATTGACTCAGAAGGGTGCTCCATTTGTATGGTCAGACGAGTGTGAAAAGAGCTTTCAGAAGCTCAAGACAGCCTTGACCACAGCTCCAGTATTGGTTTTGCCATCAGCTTCAGGTGCATATACTGTGTATTGTGATGCTTCAAGAGTTGGGATTGGTTGTGTATTGATGTAGGAGGGTAGAGTTATTGCTTATGCTTCTCGTCAATTGAAGCCCCATGAGAAAAACTACCCAGTGTATGATTTGGAGCTAGTTGTCATAGTCTATGCACTGAAGATTTGGAGGCATTATTTGTATGGCGTGTCTTGTGAGGTGTTTACTGATCATTGCAGCCTCCAACATTTGTTCAAGCAAAAGGATCTTAATTTGAGGCAGCGGAGATGGTTGGAGTTGCTCTTTTTTTACGATATCACTATATTATACCATCCAGGAAAGGCCAATATGGTGGCCGATGCTTTGAGCCGAAAGGCAGTGAGTATGGGGAGTTTGGCATATATTCCAGTTGGGGAGAGACCCCTTGCAGTTGATGTTCAAGCCTTGGCTAATAGGTTTGTGAGATTAGACATTTCGGAACCTAGCCGGGTGTTGGCTTGTGTGGTTTCTTGGTCTTCGTTATATGATCGCATCAGGGAGCGCCAGTATGATGATCCGCATTTGCTTGTCCTTAGGGACAGAGTTCAGCATAACAATGCTAGAGATGTCACCATCGGCGATGATGGGGTGTTGAGGATGCAGGGCCGGATTTGTGTACCCAATGTGGGTGGGCTTCAGGAGTTGATTCTGGAGGTGGCTCATAGCTCGCGGTATTCCACTCATCCGGGTGCCGCGAAGATGTATCAGGACTTGAGGCAACACTATTGGTGGAGAAGAATGAAGAAAGATATTGTGGGATTCGTAGCTCGGTGTCTCATCTGTCAACAGGTAAAATATGAGCATCAGAGACCGGGTGGCCTGCTTCAGCAGATGGCTATTCCCGAGTGGAAGTGGGAGCGGATTACTATGAACTTTGTTGTTGGACTTCCACGGACTTTGAAGAGGTTCGATGCTATTTGGGTTATTGTGGATCAGCTGACCAAGTCCGCGCACTTCATTCCTATGTGTGCTACCTATTCTTCAGAACGGTTGGCAAGGATTTATATCCGACAAATTGTTCGGCTACATGGTGTTCCAGTTTCTATTATTTCAGATAGAGGTACTCAGTTTACCTCGCAGTTTTGGAGAGACGTGTAGAAGGAGTTGGGTACTCAGGTGGAGTTGAGCACAGCTTTTCATCCTCAGACGCATGGACAGTCCGAGCGTACCATTCAGATACTGGAGGACATGTTACGTGCATGTGCTATTGATTTCGAAGGTTCATGGGATGAGTTTCTACCGCTTGCAGAGTTTGCTTATAACAACAGCTACCAGTCGAGTATTTAGATGGCTCCGTATGAGGCTCTGTATGGGAGGCGGTGTAGATCTCCGGTTGGTTGGTTCGAGCCCGGCGAGGCTAGGCTATTGGGGACTGACTTGGTTCAGGATGCTCTAGAGAAGGTGAAAACAATCCAGGAGAGGCTCCGTATAGCGCAGTCGAGGCAGAAGAGTTATGCTGATAGGAAAGTCCGAGATGTGTCCTACATGGTTGGTGAGAAGGTCTTGCTGAAGGTTTCGCCAATGAAGGGTGTTATGAGATTCGGGAAGAAAGGAAAATTGAGTCCTCGGTTCATTGGGTCTTTTGAACTGCTTCGGAGAATTGGGGAGGTGGCTTATGAGCTTGCTTTGCCACCCAGCCTGTCGAATGTACACCCAATATTTCATGTTTCTATGCTTCGGAAGTATATTGGGGATCCGTCTCATATCTTGGACTTCAGCACAATTCAGTTGGACGATGATTTGACCTATGATCTGGAGCCAGTGGCGATTTTGGGTCGTCAGGTTCGGAAGTTGAGGTCAAGGGATATAGCTTCATTGAAAGTGCAGTGGAGAGGTCGGTCCGTGGAGGAGGCTACCTGGGAAACCGACCGAGAGATGCGGAGCCGATATCCTCACCTATTTGAGGATTCAGGTATGTTTCTTGACTCGTTCGAGGACGAACGTTTGTTTAAGTGGGGGAGAATGTGATGACCCGGCCAGTCGTCTCATGAGCTACCGCTCCGTTTTCCCCATTTCTGCCTTGTTATGCTTTGTTATGTCGTTTGGGATGTGTGTGCAAAATTTCATGTCATTCGGATATGATTTGATTGGGTTTTGATCAAATTACTAATTTAGAAGACTCCGAAATTCATAGGATTGAATACGACGCGAATTTGGTGTTGAGAGGTTGTTTTGAGCGTTCCGAAGGCTGAAACGAGTTTAAATAATGCTATGGGATATGTTGGCATAACTGGGTGAGGTCCCAGTGGCCTCGAGTGAGGTTAAGTAGTTAAACGGACTATTTCGTCCTTGGAAAAGTTGCAGAAAAACCAGAAAAGTTGTAATTTTGTAAAAGAACAAAGAGATATTGCAAAGAGGGCTATGCTATAGCAAACCCTATATGCGGGCCACAAACAACACACCCAGATCGCAGACCCAGACAGTTTTGTGGGCAGAGATCGACGCCAAGAATGCGGTAAAAAATGCGGTCGCATCTCCACAATCCGGACTGCATATCCACCACACTAAAATCGCAAACCGAGACAGATTTCCAGGAAAAAATCAACGTCAAAAATTCAGTCAAATATGCGGTCGCATTTTTAACATGCGGACCGCAAACCATGCCTCACACTGAACTGCGGTGAAGACTGGGGTTACAATCTGCGATGGCCATAGCAAAGATGCGGACCGCATGTTGGATATGCGGCGGATATGCGGTCGCATTTTAAATCTGACAGAGGCGTTTCTTTCCTGATTTTTGACCCTTTATAAATAGAAACCAGTACCCACTGGCCATGCAAAACTCACTGTCCTTACCATCTAAGAGAAACATCTACAAAACACCCTAAATCACAGCAAAATCAGCCTCAAAAGTATATCCAAAGGGGATTTCCTTGGACAAATTCTTAAAAGAGGAGATTTCGGCCATCACATAACATAATTGGAGCTATAGAGCTCGAATTGAAGCTAATTTTGAGACGATTTTGGGAGACTTTCAAGGGAAAACATCGGGGTAAGTGTTCTTAACTCAACTTTGGTCGAATTACCCCAATATATCGTTATTTTAGTATTTAATTGGTGAATTAAGTTGGAAAATCTGTCGAAAATCCTTAAGTTTAGATTTAAAGATTTTGAGGTCGATCTGATGTCATAATTCGCTAATATTTGTATGGTTGAACTCGTTGGGAGATAAGGAACCCGTTGATGTGAAAAATTTTGAGCTTCGAAAAGTGGGTCGGGGCTCAGGTTTTGCTAATTTCGTAATTTTTTGTATTTTCTGATTTGTTTCGACGGGGCTTCGTTACCCCAGCATATTGTGATATATTAGTTCTAATTTTTGATAGATTCGACGCGCGTGGAGGCCAATTCGAAGGGCAAAGGCGTCACGGGCTAGGGATTTAGCTGGTTCGAGGTGAGTAGTGATTGTAAATGATGTTCTGAGGATTTGAAACCTCGGATTGTATATCGTAGTGCTATATTGAGGTGAGGCACGCGCTCGATGATGAGTGTGGGGTCTTTTTACTACTAGGGGTTGTGACTGGGTCCATCCCGATTGATGATTTTACTACGTATTTGACTGAAACTTATTTGCTATCATAATGATTTGGGCTGATTTTCATATTTGGGCTTCGTGCCAATTATTTGAACCCTTCGGGGATTTTTATCACTATTTTCTCACTATTTTGACTTATCGCTTAACTCAGTCATGTTGTTTTCACTATTTTACAACGCAGCCACTTTTACTCAGTTTTGAGACTTGAATAATATTTTAATGATGTTTTTGGGCTGAGAACTACTGTTTAACTATGTCCGAGGAGCTTGTGATGATTTTCTGACTGAGTGCGGCCGAGGTCCGGATGTGAGGATATACTGAGTGATATGAGGCCGAGGGCCTGAGATACTTTATATGCCACGAGGTGGCATGTGACTGATATGAGGCCGAGGGCCTGAGATATTGTATATACGCCACGAGGTGGCTTGATTGATATGAGGCCGAGGGCCTAGATATGTGCCACGAAGTGGCTTGATATTGCGCTTGGGCCGTAAAGGGCCCCTCCCGGAGTCTGTACACCCCCAGTGAACGTGGGTACCCATTTTGATGTGAAATATAGCCCGAGGGAATTATATTGTATTATGTGATTGCTCGAGGGGCTGATGTTGTATTATGTGATAGCCCGAGGGGCTGATGTTGTTCCATGTGATAGCCCGAGGGGCCGATATTGCTCTGAGATTTAAGCCCGAGGGGCTGGTACGGTTTTATGATATTGCCCGAGGGGCGGATTTGTTGATATATATATATATATATGGCCCAAGGGGGCGATATTTTACTTCACATTATTTACCTAAAAGATTACACGTTTTTACCAGTTGAAAGGAGATTTTACTTGATTTTTCACTGATTTACTGGTTGCGAATGATGTTTTAATGCTTCATTATAGAATGCCTAGAGTGCTTTGTGTGTTTTCTTACTTTCAGTCGTTATTTATGCTTATTACTCACTGAGTTGGAGTACTCACATTACTCCCTGCACCATGTGTGCAGATTCAGGCGTTGTTGGTTCCGCTCGGGTGTAATGATTCCTCGTGGCCATGCGGTGATCCAGAGACTACGAGGTAGCTGTTGGCGTCCGTAGCCCCGTATCTCTTTCATCTAGTTGTTCCTATGTTCTTCAAAAATTGTGCTAGATATTGTAATTAGTAATCTTGTTATTAGGATTCATTAGTTGTTTGTGACATTGTGACACCCCAGTTTGGGCTGTAGTCGGGATGGTTAGCTATACTTTCTGCGAATGATTTCTATTTATACCATGCTTGTATTGTTTTCGTGTTAATTAATTGATTAAAAATGAGATTTGGTTTGAATTGGCTGGCCTTGTTTTCACGAGAGGCGCCATCACGATAGGGTTCTGGGTAAGGGTCGTGACATTATGAGTCACTGTATGTTTGTTTCATCATCGGCAGTGTAAGAAGGTTTATAACAAAGTTTTAGTTGTTATGAGGTTTGTTGCCTGTGTTGGGTGGTTATCGAGCAGCTATTGCGGTCGGGAGTTATTGCTATGAGTATTTGGGTTATCTCATATATCATATGATTCCGTATTGAGATATGGTTATGGATTGATAAAGCTTGTTTAGTGTTATATTTGGGTTATGTGGTATATCATGTGATTCCGTATTGAGATATGGTTATGGATTGATAAAGCTTGTTCAGTGTTATACGGTGCATAGATGCAAGAATCGGGTCACATATGAGTTCTGGATGTTAGGGATTGGGGTTTAATGTTTATGGACTAAGGCTGAAGTAAGGATCCTCTGTTAGGTGGTGTTGTCAGGCTTATAAGTATTAGAGTGACGTGACCAAGAGTTGACTTTGATGTTATTGGACTCAAATTGGTGTTCCGAGACTTTGGATAGGTCTATATAGTTGAATGGAACTTGTCTGCAAAGTTTGAAAGTAATCCGAAGTGTTTATGTTTTATTTGTTCACTCTTTGGAAAGAATAAAAATTTAACAACTTAACAGAAATTCTATCCGGTTTGAGCCTCAATTCTTTGTTGTGATGTTCCCGTGGATGTTTTGAGGCTTTGGATAAGTTTGCATGATGTAATTTTACTTGTTAGTATGATTGGATGGGGTCTGGAGGGTCCCAGGTGTATTTTGGAACATTGTTTGAGAAATTAGTTAAGGATTTGAAGTTTGACAATGTTCAGTATCGCATCAAGATGACCTCTTTTTGGTGTTTTGATTGCACGAGCAAGTTCGTGTGTTTTATGATTGAAATGCATATATGGTTTGTGTCCGGGAGGTTCCGGATGAGTTTTGGATGCTAAAATGAAGATTTTCTTATTGCTCGTTTTTTTTTTCTGGTGTAAATAATTGGGTGATTCAAGAGACTATCTTGGGTGTAATTTCCCAAGGAACGTGTTGGGCTTATCAAACATGAGTTTTGGGATCACCTTGGACCTGAATTGAGCTGGGATAACTGCTGTATTTTTTTCTTGTTTTGGAATTTAGTTAGCTTTTCTCACAAAGTTCTCAAGCTCGGTTTAGGCAATTTTGGAGGGAGTTTTCATCTAAAATACTGGGTAAGTGATTCTAATTAATTTCTAACTATATTTCATGAATATACCTTAGATTTTAGCATTAAATTTATGAGAATCAAAGAGAATAATTGGAAAATTTTGCAAAGTTTTTGAAAAATGAAGAATTAAGTTTTTAGAGTTGATTTTGACTCATATTTGACAACAAAACACATATATGGACTCGTGGGGTTATGGGTAGTCGGAATCTACCCTTGGACCAGAATTTTGACCAGGCTGGCCCGGGTTTAGCTTTAGTTGACTTTATGGAAAAAATGTAAAGATCATAGCTTTATCTATCGTAATTAGTTTCTCTAGCGTTGTTTAATGTTATTAAGTCAATTTTAGTTAGATTTGAGCCGTGTGGAGGCGAATTTCAGGGGAAAAACTTTTTCCGAGGGTTATGTTGGCCTAGTGGAGGTAAGTATCTTGCCTAATTTTGTGTGGGGGAAACTACCCTTAGGATTTGGGTTGATTGTGCTATTTGTGTTATGTGAAAGTTGTGCACGTAAGGTGATGACTGGGTACATGGGCTATATGTGGTATTTGACCGTTTTAGGTTATCTAGACTCTTTCCGTGCCATTAATAGAATTGTCATAAAATGTTATATCTCTCATTGTTAATCTAATCTTACATGCTCTATTTGACGTTGTTAGCACATGTTCTACCTCTTACTTGTTATTTTGCTCTTATATTCTTTAGTTGACGTTATTGCCTTCCCTATTGTCTTGTTACCTTTAAATTGGTCAATCACTTTAAATTGAAGTAGTTATTTAGTGGAATATCATCTTGTTGAGTTATTGGTGTTGAAGTTGTAATAGTCGTTATCACATTGAGGCGAAATTGTTAATTATTGAGATACCTTTCCATGTTGAGCATTCTCATTCATTTTGTTATTATTGAAATTCTTGTACACATTGTGGTCGAGCCATGGGCTAGTTGTTGTGGAAACATTGGTGTGGTTGACTTTGTGGAAAGTTGTGGCATATAGGCACTTGTGGTGAGATTTGTGGTTGTGTTGTGATATTTATATGCATGCAGTGATATAAAGCTAGGGGTTGATATGCATGCGGTGAGATAAGGTGGGCTTAATACGCGTGTTGCTAATAGGGGAACTACATGAAGCCACACGGTGAGATAAGGTGGGCTAAAACACGTGTAGCTATTTTGGGAAAAGTAATTTTCAAAATTAAATGTAAGGCTCACGCGGTGATATAAGGAAAGATTGTGATTGAAATTGTGAAATGTGAACACGAGGCGGTACCTCGGTTGTGATTTTCATTGTACATTCCATGTTGGAACAACTTGTTGGTTTGAACAGTCATTGTTCTTCCTTCAATCATTCATCCGCAGTTTGATTGTGTCTGGCTATTCGTTGTTATCTTGTTGTTGGAACGATTATGGTTTCTTGTGTGAGTCATGAATTTTAGGTGATTTGTTGTGTTGCTTTAACATGCCAATCTGTGCCTCCATTATAACTTGCTGAATTGATTGTCAATGTGAATTTAATTGCATGGAGTCACTATGTCATATTCTGTTGAGTTGTTCGTAACATAATGGTTTAAATAAAAGACTAATTAACTTGCTTTATTATGTGTGCCTCTTAAGATAGAAATCTTTATCTCACTCGGTGCCTTATTATTGTGAATTGTTATCACACTTTCACTATAATTGGGTTCTCATATTATATTCATCACTCTGTTAGATGTTTACCTTACTTAAAATTGTTATCATATTTTTTTGTCAACAAATTTTATATTTTATTCGTTAATTTAACTAATTAGTTGCGTTGTTTAAAAATGATACTTTTACTCAATTTTATAGATTTTTACACTTAAACCATCTGATACGTTGTTTCATAAAAATTGTATATTAGTATACTTTACTTGATTTCAACTCATTATTTCATTTGCCACCTTACTTTATTCAAGATTGTTATTATGTTTTATTGTGTTTAAATATATCTCTCGTTCATCGAAATTGATACTTGTCACGGTTGCAAACTACATGGTAGCACGTAGGCTTTGTCGTGCGAAGGTGATTGTTATTGCGGGCACGAGGTGTCATGTGTGTAAGATTTGGAAATTGTGGTTTATGAGCTGTGGTGCCTCAGGGTAATTATAGTTGTATGTCCATGCGTTGGGAGCGGTTTGTTTATTTGAGTTGTCATCCATTTTTCCTTATTTGGGTTCATTTACATCTCATCGGTGTTCTGATTAGGTTGTTTCTTTATTACTCGTTTACTACTTGCTACCATTTGTGTTTCTATTACTTCACTGTTGGTTGTATATCAATAATCTTTCCGTCGTTAGTCTTCCATTATGTTCTTTCCATTGTTAGCTTATGTATATCTTGAGCAGGTTTCTACGTCTAGTAGGTGTCTTAACCTGGCCTCGTCACTACTCTACGGAGGTTAAGCTTGATACTTTCTGGGTACCATTGTGGTGTACTCATGCTAGGCTTCTACACATCTTTGTATAGATCAAGGTATTTTGATCGTGTTATTGAGAGTTGCGTCTACGCGGCGGGAGGCTTCAAGGTAGACCTGCTAGACGTTCGCAGGCCTCGAAGTCACCATCTTACTTCATTATGCTACTATTCAATTTTAATTCAAAACAATATTGTGTTAGAAATTCTAATGTGTTTCAGTACTGCTTATGACTCCGTACTACCAGTTTCTGGAAAAATGTAAACTATGGGCTGCTTGTGACTATGTATGTCATTTAGAGGTTTATGATTATTGATTAAATAGTTCAATTCTACTATTAAATCAGCATGTTTTAGGCTTTCCTAGTCTTTGAGACTAGGTGCCATCACAACATCCTATGGTGGAACCATAATTCTGGCCCTCGAAGAGTTCCTAACACTTTATCTTCGAGGTAATTTTAGCCCTTACCTGATATTTGGTAACACAAACTAGTTAAGACATAATTACATGGAAATAGGTGCCATAACACACCTCAAAAATCATTAGGTGGTGACTCTCCTCTTTTAATACCCTTTGAAAAGAGTTGTCACATGTCAAAACCCGCTCTCACGAGAAAACGGGGCGCGACAACATGGCGACACTGCTGGGGATATATTTAGGCTCTTAACATGATAAATTTTTGATTTCTGGGATTATCAATTTGCTTTATTTGTCTACTTCCATGTACCTCTCTCTCTCCGTGTGACGACCCGGACAGTCGTCTCATGAGTTACCGCTCAGTTTCCCCGTTTCTGCCTTATTATGCTTCGTTATCCGTATTTTATGTAATCACGTTGAATAGTTTGCATTCGGAGTAGATGTGCTAAGAAATGAGACACTTAGTCTCTTTCAAGAAGTTTCAAGTTGTAAAAGTCAACCGGAGTGTGATCGGAATTGGTTTCAGAGGTCCCGTGTAGAATTAGGCTTGAATAGGTAAAGTTAGAATTTTGGCGATTTCCGGTTGATCGGCTCGATTTTTATCCGAGGGTCGGAATGGAATTCCGACAGTTGCTGTAGCTTCAATATGTGATTTAGGACTTGTGTGCAAAATTTCAGGTCATTCGGACGTGGTTTGTTGGGTTTAGATCAAAAGAGCGATTTAGAGGATTTTGAAATCCTTAGGCTTGAATCGGACGCGAAATTGGCGTTGAGAGGTTGTTTCAAGCGTTCCGAAGGTTGGAACAAGTTCGAATAATGTTATGGGATATGTTAATATGTTTTAGTTGAGGTTCCAGTGGCCTCGGGTGAGTTTTGAGTGGTTGAACGAACCATTTCATCGTTAGAAAGAAAAATCTGCAGAAAAACTAGAGTCAAAATGCTGTCGCATTTCTCAATTGCGGACCGCATATCTCGCAATGAGATAGCAGACTCAAACAGATTTATGGGCAAGATTCGTGTCAAGAATGCGGTCAGAAATGCGGTCGCATTTCTGAAATGTGGAATGCATTTCAACACAGAGTATGGACAAAAACCAACGTCGATGTGGTCAAGAATGCGGTCGCATTCTTGACATGCGGATCGCAAATCATGCTTCGTGCTGAATTGCGGTGAAGGCTAGGGCTACCTTTGCGATGGTCGCGTCAAATATGCGGACCGCATATCTATTATGCGACAGATATGCAATCGCATTTAGGGTCTGACAGGGGCGTTTTTGTCTCGATTTTTGACCCATTTATAAATAGAAATCAGTGCCCATTTGCCATGCAAACCCATTTCCGTTACCCACGAAGAGAAACACCTTCAAACACCATAAAATCACAACAAATCAACCTCAAAACTATATCCAAAGGAGATTTACTTGGACAAATTCTTAAAAGAAGGAGTTTTGGCCATCTTGAACATAGTTGGAGCTAGAGAGCTCGGGTTCAAGTGAGTTTTGAGGCGATTCTTGGAAGATTTCCAAGAGAAACATTAGGGTAAGTGTTCTTAACTCAATCTTGGTCAAATTACCCAAACCTATTGCTGTTCTAGTATGTAATTGGTGATTTAAATTGGGGAAATTGTGGGAAACCCTAAGCTTAGATTTTAGGACTTGGAGGTCGAACCGATGTAGGAATTCAATAAGTTTTGTATGGTTGAACTCGTGGGGAGATAAGGAACCCGTTGATGTGAAAATTACTAAGTTTTGAGAAGTGGGCCCGGGGCTCGGGTTTTGCTAAATTAGGAATTTCTTAGTATATATTGATTGTTTTCGCGTGGGCTTTGTTACCCCAGCATATTATTACATATTAGTTCTAATCTTGGATAGATTCGACGCGCGCGGAGGCCAATTCAAAGGGAAAAGGCGTCGCGAGCTAAGAATTTAGCCGGTTTAAGGTGAGTAGTGATTGTAAATGATGTTCTGAGGGTTGAAACCCCGGATTTGCACATTGTAGTGCTATATTGAGGTGAGGCACGCGCTCGATGATGAGCGTGGGGTCGTTTACTACTGGGGATTGTGACTTGGTCCGTCCCGATTGATGACTCTTACTACATATTGATTGAAACTTATTTGATATTATCATGTTTTGGGCTGATTGCCATATTTGGGCTTCGTGCCGGTTATTTAAACCCTTCGGGGGTATTTATCACTATTTCCTCACTGTTTTGATTCAATACTTGAACTCAGTCATGTTGTTTTCCACTGTTTTACAACTCAGCCACTTTTACTCAGTTTTGAGATTTAAATGACATTTTTAAATGATGTAAAAGGGATCGGGTGGTACGCCTACTACAAGATATGATGTAAAAGGGATCGGGTGGTATGCCTACCACGAGATATGATGTAAATGGGATCGGGTGGTACGCCTACCACGAGATATGATGTAGAAGGGATCGGGTGGTACGCCTACCACGAGATATGATGTAAAAGGGATCGGGTGGTACGCCTACCACGAGATATGATGTAAATGGGATCGGGTGGCACGCCGCCACGAGATATGATATAGCGCTTGGGCCGTAAGGGGCCCCTCCCGGAGTCTGTACACCCCCAGTGAGCGCAGGGTACCCTTTGTGATGTGAAATATAGCCCGAGGGGCTGATATTGTGATGTGATGAGCCCGAGGGGCCGATGTTGTACCATGAGATATGCCCGAGGGGCTGATACTGTTTTTATGACATTGCCCGAGGGGCGTGTTTTTAAAAGATATTGAGCCCGAGGGGCGGTTTTAAATGTTTTCTTTTACTTCACGTTATTACTTGAAAAGAAAAATTAAATGTTTTATTGCTTCATTATGGATTGCTTTGTTCCTTGTGTGGTTTCCTGCTTTTAGCCATTATTTATGATTGTTACTCACTGAGTTGGAAGTACTCACATTACTCCCTGCACCATGTGTGCAGATTCAGGCGTTATTGATTCTGCTCCGAGGCATTAACTACGACTGTCAGAGCGATGATTCAGGGACTACGAGGTAGCTATTGGCGTCTGCAGCCCCGTGTCTCTTTTATCTTGTTGTTTCCACTTTTTTCAAACAATTGTGCCAGAGATATTGTAATAGTAATCTTATTATTAGGATTTCATTATTTGCTCATGACATTGTGACACCCCGGTTTGGGCTGTTGTCGGGATGGTTACCTATGTTTCCGCAATTTGCTGTTGTTAAAATATGTAAGAACTGTATTAACTGCTTGAAATGAGTTATAGTTCGAATCGGCTGGCCTTGAATTTACGAGAGATGCCATCACGACAGGTTTTGGGATTCGGGTCGTTACAAGGTGGTATCAGAGCCTAGGTTGCATAGGTCTCACGAGTCATGAGCGCGTTTAGTAGAGTCTCGCGGATCGGTACGGAGACGTCTATATTTATCTTCGAGAGGCTGCGAAACCTCTTTAGGAAAACTCCATATTCTTGAAATTCTTGTCGTGCGAACTTGTGGATCCGAACACTAAACTTCTGTTATCTTATTCTCTCACAGATGGTGAGGCCGCGAACTACCAGACGAGGTGGACGACCACCGGTGCCACCCACCGAGGCCACTAGAGGCCATGGACGCGGTCGCGGTCGTGGCAGAGGCAGAGCAGCTATGGCAGCATCTATTGATCCACCAGCTGCCCCAGCTCAAGATCAGGCTCCAGCGGCACCGGCTCAGGCACCGACCGTGCCAATTGTGGTTCCAGGTCTTCAGGAGACCTTAGCCCAGATCTTATCAGTTTGCACTGGACTGGCTCAGGCGGTTTCGGCCACCATAGCCGCAACTACTTTGCAGGCCGGGGGAGGCAATCAAACCCCTGTTGCCCGTACACCTGAGCAGGTAGTGCAAGGACTTCAGATGCCGGGGGCACCTCCAGCCTAGCCGGTTGCACCAGCCCAGGAGTTCATGGTACCAGTTATGCCAGATGATGAGCAGCGTCGTCTTGAGAGGTTTGGTAGACTCTAGCCTCCGCCATTCAGTGGTGCTGAGGGCGAGGATGCCCAGTGTTTTCTTGACAAGTGTCAACGGATGCTCCGTACAGCCGAGATCCTTGAGTCTACTGGTATGGCATTCACCACCTTTCAGTTTACGGGAGCTGCCTTCACTTGGTGGGAGGCGTACGAGAGGCATAGATCGGTCGATGAAGCGCCCCTTACTTGGCAGCAGTTCTCCGCTCTTTTCTTGGAGAAGTATGTGCCGCAGTCCCGCAGAAAGGAGCTGCGTAGACAGTTCGAATGGCTGCAACAGGGGGATATGGCTGTGTCGCAATATGAGTCAAGATTTTCTGAGTTGGTCGACATGCTGTCTGGATGGTTCCTACTGATCGTGAAAGGATCAGGAGGTTTATGGATGGCCTTAACTATCATCTCCGTATTCTTATGACCAGGGAGAGAGTATTGGGTGCTAATTTCGAGGAAGTGGTGGATATATCTCGCGAAATTGAGATGGTTCGCCATCAGGAGCGAGAGGAGATGGAGGCTAAGAGTCCTCGAGGATCGGGTAGTTACAGTGGCACTCCTTCAAGGGGCCAGTTTAAGCAGGGTAGAGGTCGTTCCTTCAGGCGTGCCCAGCCAGCCCGTCCAGAGTACCGTGGGGCATCTGCAGGTCGTGGTTATCATGGATTACAGCAGGGCCAGTCATCACTCAGCGCCCTTCCAGCTCATGCTCCGTCGGCCTAGGGTCATTCTATGCCGAGTGCGTCTGCTAGAGCACCAGGGAACTATTATGAGTGTGGCGAGATGGGCCACATGTGGAGGGATTATCCTCATCGTGGTGCTAGATCGTCCCAACAGAGGGGTCAGCCCTCGACTTCTGCTCCAGTTACTTTACCACCCGCCCAGCCAGCTAAGGGTGGAGGTCAGGCAGCCAGAGGTCGCCCCAGAGGGCAAGGTCGAGTAGGGGGTGGCCAAGCTCGATTCTATGCTATCCCAAACAGGATAGACGCCAGTGCTTCAGATGTCGTTATTATAGGTATTGTTTCAATCTGCCACAAAGATGCCTCTGTATTATTTAATTCCGGTTCCACCTATTCATATGTGTCCTCATATTTTGCTAATTATTTGGGTATGCCCCGGGAGTTTCTTGCTTTACCTGTTCATGTGTCTACCCCGGTGGGCGATACTGTTGTTGTAGACCGTGTGTACCGGTCGTGTGTAGTGACTATTGGGGGTCTGGAGACCCGAGTGGACCTATTGCTATTAAGCATGGTAGACTTTGATGTCATTTTGGGCATGGATTGGTTATCTCCATGTCGTATTTTAGACCGTCATTCTAAGACAGTTACTTTGACTGTGCCGGGTGTACCGGGGATCGAGTGGCGTGGCGTGACTGATTATGTTCCTAGTAGGGTGATATCATTCTTAAAGGCCCAGTATATGGTTGGGAAGGGTTGCCTTTCCTATCTAGCGTTTGTTAGGGATGTTGGAGCTGAGACTCCAAGCATTGACTCTATTCCTGTTGTGAGGGATTTTCCTGATGTATTTCCTGCAAACCTGTCGGGCATGCCACCGGACAGGGATATTGATTTTCGTATTGACCTGGTGCCGGGCACTCAGCCCATATTTATTCCACCGTATCGTATGGCACCAGCAGAGTTGAAAGAATTGAAGGAGCAACTTCAGGAACTCCTAAAAAGGGGTTCGTTCGGCCTAGTGTGTCACCTTGGGGTGCACCGGTTCTGTTTTTGAAGAAGAAGGATTGCACGATGAGAATGTGCATTGATTATAGGCAATTGAACAAGGTAATCAAGAACAAGTATCCCTTGTCTCGCATTGATGATTTATTTGACCAGCTTCAGGGAGCGCGAGTGTTCTCCAAGATTGATCTCCGTTCAGGATATCACCAGTTGAAGATCAGGGATTCAGATATTCTTAAGACTACTTTCCTGGACTAGATATGGTCAGTATGGGTTTCTTGTTATGTCTTTCGGGCTAACCAACGCCCCAGCAACGTTCATGCAGTTGATGAACAATGTATTTCGATCTTACCTAGACTCGTTCGTTGTGGTATTCATCGATGATATTCTGGTGTACTCGTGTAGTCAGGAAGAGCACGTAGAGAATTTACGAGTTGTATTGCAGAGATCGAGGGAGGAAAAGCTCTATGCGAAATTCTCTAAGTGTGATTTTTGGCTCAATTCAGTGGCTTTTTTAGGACGCGTTGTGTCAAGTGAGGGTATACAGGTTGATCCAAAGAAGATAGAGGTGGTTCAGAGTTGGCCCAGACCGTCCTCAGTCATCGAGATTCGTAGCTTCCTTGGGTTGGCAGGCTACTATCGCCGGTTTGTTCAGGGATTCTCATCCATTGCATCGCCCTTGACCAAATTGACTCAGAAGGGTGTTCCATTTGTATGGTCAGACAAGTGTGAGGAGAGCTTTCAAAAGCTCAAGACAGCCTTGACCACAGCTCCAGTATTAGTTCTACCATCAGCCTCAGGTTCGTATACCATATATTGTGAGGCTTCGAGAGTTGGGATCGATTATGTACTGATGCAGGAGGGTAGAGTTATTGCTTATGCTTCTCGTCAGTTAAAGCCTCAATAGAAGAACTACCCCGTGCATGATTTGGAGCTTGCTGCCATAGTTTTTGTTTTGAAGATTTGGAGGCATTACTTGTATGGCGTGTTGTCAACTGCAGATGCGAGAACTGCCTGCTCCGCAAATGGGGACATGTCACCGCAGATGCGGGTTGTCAACTGCAGATGCGATCCTAGTGGATGATTGGTAGTTACACAGATGAGGCGCTCTACTTGCAGAAGTGAAAAGTGTTGCGTAGATGCAAAATCACTGAAGGATTTTGCACTATTTCACTCTCTTTTGCTTAATTTACTTTATTTGATTTCAATTCTCTTCAAGATATCATTTACCTGAAAATCCAGCATTGCACACCATAAACAACCTCATATTATTATTAAAGGACACAAAATCTAAAGAAAAGAGACTAAAATAAATTGTAAATTCACCACTCATGAACACCCCAACTTAAAGCTTTTTCTTGTCCTCAAGCAAATAAAAACCAATTACTCAATGAGGCCCTACCATTTATAGATTAATTAGCATCGCTATGATCTTCAAATCACATTCTCCAATTAAGCACAACACTTATGATTTTGGTTGGTACTAGTAATTAGGCTCAAGCATCTAAACTTCAACCAAACAACTCCCTCATTTAAAACAACTCAAGAATGCTATGGATTTTCAAAATAATCAAGTGACGACAAACTAGCCCAAAGAAGTGACTCAAAAGCACTAGTCTACTACATGTGCTCAATTTACTCAATTCGGGATAGATCAATGTCATCAATCCATCATAATCCATGTGCCCTCACAATAAAGAATGTCCCAAAATCACCATATTTACAATAACAACACAAGGGACAAATGCACTAAGACACTCACTCTCAACAAAGAATTTCAAGTGTTAGAAAATATCATGCCATAAGCTTGCCCTTATTTCAATTCGCCGCCTATTCAAGAATATTCGGTTGGAGATCCCGTAAGGACTTTTTATCTTGTAATGTAGGTTTAGGGAAGGGTTGGATAAGCATTTGGGATACAAGTGACTACACCCTCCTTGAACCGTACCCATTTTGTCTTTCTTTTTGCACTTTGCTTCTTTTTAAACCACATAGCCCTTACTGAAATCTAGTTACCAACATAGAACCACCTTAAAGTACCTCTCTAATTTTCTCAAGACTCCATTTTTTTAATACAACTATTTTCTTTTGGAGCTTGAGTATCTTCGTATAAACATCTTTGAGGTATATGTTTCTCACACAATGTACATCATCACCATTTCCCAATTAATACCAACATCCCCAACTTAGGCTTTTAGCCTTATTCTTAACATTCAAGGAGGGACGGGTTCAAAAGCGGGAATTATTTCACGAAAGGGTAAAGGTTTATAATGAGGTAGCCAAAGAAAAGGTAAAAGGCTCGAATGGAGTTAACTAGTGATAATATTTATGCAATGGTGGGCTCGAAAGGCTAAAGAGGATTTTTCAAAGATCACCAAGAATGCCTAAGGTCATCCCTCCAACCAAACATAATTAACAGTTGCAAAGACCAACCGGGCAAGTTCTAGATGATAAAAGTAAACACAAGAATATTTTTAACAAAAACTAACACACATGGCACATGAACTAATCAAGACGGATCAATTCCACTTCTTAATAAGAACAATTAGAGCAATATCATGCCAACTAGTGGGTAAAGAGTCACAAAACGAGTCAAAACGTTATAACAAAAATTATTCTTCCCCATGCAACTTACTTTTTCAATTTATAACCAAAACTCGAAGGGGTATTCTTTATTCCTACTTCACATACAAGAGACTAATTTTTTAGTACCAAACAAACCAAAAGTCTCCACATAAGAAAACAAGACTAATTGCTTTAAGAATCATCACGCCATCCATCATACGGAAAAGTCACCCGGTTCAACACAAAAATATTCCACGGGAATGAACCGTAGCATAAACAAAACCCAAGAAAATTTATTGAAAAGTATATTACTACTAAAGAGATAAAAATAATATAAACTAAAAACTACTAAAAAAATAAATAAATAAAAATAAAATAGAATAATAAAAGCAACTAATCCGCAATTATATCACCAATCACAAACTACGACCGACAAAGGCACATGATAAACAAAAGCAAAACAAGCCCGGCAAGGGCACACAATATCCATACTAAAGCATACGCCTAGAAAGGACACAAGCATCAATGTACAAATAAAGTATATTCCCTAAAGCCATCCCCAACTAAAAATATTGAAGTGTCCTCACTGCACAATATCAAGATAAAATAAGAGTAGTTTGAGGGTCTCCCTAAGGTTTGCATCAGACTAGAAGACTAGGGGAAAAGGCCAATCACTGCCGTATAGAGCTCTCAGCATCATCATCATCATCATCTGTATCTCATTATCAGCATCAGCAGTATTCGACAAGAAGGAATACTCTCCACTATCGTCTTTGTCCTCGACCGGTATCTTCCTGTTTTGCTGCCCCCATTTGAAATGGCCTTGATGCTTCTCTAAATCTTTATCATGAACTTGCCCTTCTTCTTATTTATCTTTTACTCCTTTTGGAAGTCTGCCTGAAGATCTAGATGTGCGTTGCCCATATTTTCATAGGCTGCCTCGAGCCTTCTAACAGAAGCTGCCAACTTCTCATGAGACTTTGCCTGCTTTTTCTGGACAACTAAGTAGGTCTCTATTTCTTCACTGGTAAAATACTCGGGCATAGGCTGGGAGTGTGAGATCCCACTAGGGAGCTATGACACTATGTCACGAACGGAGGCAAGCAGGGAATTTAGCATCCCAAATTGTCCCTTGGCCTAAGTATCTTATGAGGAGGACCCCTCAGCTACAACTCTATTTTCCTCTTCTTGCTCTTTAGCACACTGCCTTCTCCTGTCACTTTCAATGCGTGAAAAGGTTTGTCCATCGATATCCAATGATCTGCATCCCATTCCTCAACCTGCGCATGCCAGCACAACTATGTAATCAATGATTGAAATACCAATGTCGAGCCACCTTGAAGCACATACTACTTCAGCTCTTGAATGATGTAGTAACCAGCATTCACTGGAATGCCATCAAGGATGCAAGAAATTATCAGGGCCCTAGTATTTGTGACATCAGACACGTTCCCACAAGGAGACACTCTACTTTGCAATGATATACAACTACATTTTTTCTTCAACTGTGAAATCACCACATTTGATGCCCTTTTTCTTTTTAGCCCAAGTCACACTTTGACCTGTAGGACAAAGCTTTGAGACTAGCCAATTACCATTTTCACATGTATCTCTTTCTCACATTAGCTCGTACGGATGATTTTGAAACCCATAGACATCATTTATCTCTTGAAGTCCAAATTTCACAATCTTTCTCCTTATTGTAAGTTCATAATTTTTGAAATGTGTATGCTTTAATTTTGCATAAATTCCCTCACCTATTCCTCATTGGAGTTGCATGGAGTGGGGTAAAGCAGGTCCAGCCGCTTGAAACTAGCCGGCCATGGAAATTCGGAAGGAGCTCGGCCACTTTGCCATCGACAATTCCTTTCTCAAGTTTGAGTTTCGTTATGAGGAGATCATCATAATACCGGTTTTGAAAATCAGAAGACATGAATCCATTGGCATCATAGTTCAAATCCTCAGCCACTTCTTCAATATTGTGATCAAGCGCTGTATTGTTGTTCATGTTCGGGTCCATTTTAAGCTCAAAGTACCTGAAAAAAATCATAACAAAGTTGGTCGGGCATTAGAGTTATGTTAAGCAATTAAAAGCACATAATGTAGGCGAAAGAACTGAGCCAAATGGGCTCCGGAAGCTCCAGTTGCAAAGCTACTGGAATTGCACAATTTTTCTAGTCCTCGCACCTGCGGAACACTGGCCTCTGGTGCGGCACTGCTTCTGCGAAAGATGTGTCGCTTCTCTGAACTTTCCCTTCTGAACAAACATACTCCTGCGGAAGATGCACCGCATTTGTAGCTATTTTTCCTATTCTACGGTGTTCTTCAGAGGGTTCAAAAGCCTAGAAATTACCGACTATTTCGCACTTTGAATCACGTTTTTGGCACAAAATTTATACTCTAGACTTCTAAATTTGTGGTCTACAAGATTACGCGACTTGATTAAACATGATTTTAAGGTACTTAGTAAAAAAATTTCCTTCGAACAATTTATCGAACATTTAGTGAGCACGGACGATGATATACTTCTTCAAATTAATTGGGTACTCAGACTTTCCCAAATTCAAGACACATGATTTCACTCAACCAATTTCCCTCACCCCTAAAGCGAACAGTGATTGAGAAGGGAAAACACCGGCTGTGGAAAAAATAGTCATTGAAAGACAGAGACGAAGAAGAGGAAGAAAATGAGAGAAGGAGAAGAGAGAAGATGAGGGGAGATGAATATTATACCTGTGTTGCATTTGTGCATGCACTTGAGCGAGAGCAGCAGATTGTGAAAGAGATGAGAGGAGTTATAGTTTGAGGGAAGAAGGGGTTAGAGTGTTACCTGATGAAATGACGGCTTTCATTAAACCTTCCTGACTTATGCACCTGCGGCGTAAGAAGCTCTTCTGCGGAGCCGGTTCTACGATGAAGAGATCGCTTTTTGTGAAAAATGCGTATCTGCGCCCCTTACCCCGATTCTGCGAAAACGCACCTGCGTGCATTTGTCCACAGGTGCGGTTGCACCAGAGTTCTGTTAGAACGAGCTGGGCAGCCACTATTTTGGCTTGTTCTAACATTTAACTCCTCAATCCAACTCCATCAAATCTGAAACTTGGCAGATTAGTCAAAAATAATATACTAAATAATCTAACAAAGGATATTTCAAAAACGGACTTAAAATTTGAAAATGATGGGTTGCCTCCCACCAAGCACCGCATTTAACATCGTTGCACGACGCGAGTAAACTTTACTACTTTTCTCTCCACTTAGAAGATATGAACTGGGCACCTAACTTGGAATCAAGTTTTTTACCACAAGCGATGGGGGGTGGTAAGTAGATGATCAAGCCACATGCCATTTGCTTCATTTTGCATTTCTTGGCTTTTCATGTGAGGAATGACATTTTTCCTTCTTGTACCTTCAAATTGCATGATGTATGGCCCTTTCCTCTCCTCTTTGCAATCCCTCGTTGACTCGTGTTGTTCAATTCCCATATCACCACACAATTTCAATGTTGAGAAATGCTTGAAATGTGACATCAAGCATCCAAATTGCAATTTTCCCGGATTTTGACATCCTCTTGGTCCTCCGAACTAGAGTCAAATTCAACCATCTTTTCAACTACATAGGTTGACTCTAATTCCATATTTTACTTGGCATCACCAACAAGCATGGAGTCGGTTGGCGGATGTTCCATTCTTGATTGTTCAAAATAAGCTCACTTTCTTCCTCGAAGTTGGACTTTTCTTGAGCTCTTTCCGCACTCTCAAGTTGGTGGGCATAGTGAGCCTCAACCAATATTTTCATTTGATCTTCCAAGGTGCGAATATTCTCATCATTTCGAGTTAGTAGTTGTTTCAAGTCCTCGAGTGCCATGTTGTGCTTCTCCTCATTTTATAGAATAGCCTCCAACATGAGCATCATCCTCTCATTTTGAGCATTTGAGAGTTTTTCTTGATTTGGATCAAGTGCCAAAGAAGGATTTAACCTCTAAGGAAGGTTCTTGGCTATCATTCACTTCCGAGGCGTTTTGGAACTCTAAAGCTTCAAGCATTCTCCCATTTTTGAGTTCAACCTTTCAAGCACCAAATGATTTTGGAGACTATTTTTCGAAAGCTCCTCCGAGGCATTTTGCTCTTTGTTTCCTCCTTCAAGTAGGCATTCCATCATGAGCTTAAACTCTTCATTTTAACCATGCTCAATTTCTTTCACTTCAATATCCCTATACTTGTCATCACAGAAAAAGTAGAATCATCATGGTGGGAGTTCGGGTAAGGGGAGGACAAATAAGCACAATTATCTCAATGGCCATTTTGACCACCACACATATCACAAATACTCCACTCATGAGTTTAAGATTGTTCGCACAATCCGCCCCGGGAGAATTTAAACAATTTTGCCACGAGTATGGTGCTCCACAATAAGGACAAGAGTCATCAAAGTATGGACAACTACCATCCGACTGATTTTCATTATATGTTGCCATTTTTCAAAAATAAGAGAATAAACAAGAAACAAACAAAAGAACAGCAAGACAAAAACAAAGAAAAGAAAAATAATTACACAAATATTCACAAGTTTGGAACAAACCATGTACGCTTATTTCTCTAACAACCTAAATACGCCAAATTGTTCCCCAACAACGGGCCAATTATGACGTCCAAATCCACTACTAAAAAGTAAATGGACATGGTTGCATGCAATATTATATACCCAACTATGAGTCGGGGTCGAATTCCACAGAGAACAATATGTAGGCGATTAGGCATGTAAGAGAGTTATCACTAATTATGCTAAGCCAAACACTTAAAAGGGTTTTGAGAAAATGTTTATGTCTAAATGCGAAAATGAAAACTAACCTAGAAAGCAAGTAAAGTGACCAATGGCTACAAGCGTGGATACATGGGGAAGTACACTCAAGTAATGATCCAATGTATTTTACGATTTTACAAATCTGAGCGAGTTTAGGTTAATTAGCCACGGGTATTCCACATAACCTGAATACAAATAGCAATAGCTTTCGATCATAATAGTTGCTCAAATAGCAAACCCGATACCGATATTTAACATCCTATCAATGAAAACATTATTCCAAATCTATGTACACTGCCAATGATGAAAGAAACAAGCAGAAACATGCATCACATCAACAAGTCATGGAGCTCCCTCGCCCGACAAGAACCATAGCCAAAATCTAAGCTAACTAGTGACACTATTATTCCAAACATACCTTGATCAAATCTGATGGCACTCATTTAGGTCCAATAACATCACCTTATCCAATACTAGCTGCTCTACCAACATGCCACATCAGTCCTACCTAGAGATACATACCATGCAATCCGTGCACCAAACAAGCTACAACTCGGATGTACCCAATGATGGAAATAGAATTAATGAGAGAACCACCTCGCAAACTCAACAGATACCACCACAAAGCGTAATAATCTGAACCCATCACCAACTAGAGAAACAAAACACACAAAATAATCACAAAGGAACATATCCCAACAACGTTGCGATGCGTGACCCATTCCAAAAATCGGTCCACATAGAATACCTCGAATCATGAGTCTCACAATCAACAACCACATGTGTACCAATCAGCAAACACACAAAATGTATGGCCATAACCATGGGAGAAACGGATATCACAATATACTAGAAACATGAAGACCTTAATCAATGCGCAATCAACAATTCAACGCCCCGTGAACCATCTCACTCAAATTTTTCCACAAAGCCCAAACAAAACCGCGTCAAGTCTGCAAATAACTAACAGACCACAACCCATCGTAGCATAGGAGAGCAACACATGGAACATATATGAACACGAATGAGATCCACTCCAACCGATAATACACTCCTCCATAATAACTGTGATGAGTAGACAAATCCGGCCAGATGTAGGACACACATTCTCATCAGACCTACCAATGGCCTCCAAATCAATTTCGATCCTCCCGAAATAGGTAGATAACCTCCGAAAAGCACACAGTAACATATCGATACCACAAACACTCAGCCATCAACATCTAAACATACCTTTACCGTTCACAACCATGGAACAATCTGCCTCTGAGAATCCTCTTAGTTTTCAAATTGTTAGAATATAAGAATCTCCCTATACAATCCCAACTACACTTGCCACATTGTAAGAACTTGAAAATCATCAATCAATCAGTCGGGCGATTACCGTAATACCAATCAGGAATCCGCAAGTCAAAGCACAGTACGCCTTCTTGAGTCTGCACCCCTTTCAGGTGGTATCAAATAATGTTAGCATTCATCTAAACATCTAAGATCTTCACTACTATCTAGAAGTTGCAACCCCCATACCGGAGAAAAATCATAACTCATAACATGTTCCTTATGCCGACAGAAGACATCCGGCCCAAGCCGTGGTCGACAGTATCAAAACTCTTCTAAACCAGTCCGCACATAACCAAGCCATCAGAACTAGATTTCCATCTCAACTAAGTCACAGAGCCGCCAAACTCAAGAGTGTTGCCACAAAACACCGGTAAAGCATCACCACACAAAGGAAAGAAATTACATTTATTACTATGCTGACCCAACACCACCAAGCTGACCTATTTCTTCGAATTCCATTCGGCATGCCTTCAAGTTAACGCTTCTTCTTGCCAGTACAGTACCATCGCTAAACCAATGCATCGCAAGAGATCCAAGCACGAACCACGTTATCCAAAAGCCCATAAACAACTGTATTTCCTCTAAAATACCCAATAATGCCGCAATCGAGACACCACTCTGAAGAGACCTTCTGTGAATGTGAAGCCATTTCTCTAGCCTCTCAAATATTGAAATGTAAAATTAATAATGATACAAAATACCACAAGTCTCAACACTAACCCATGCAAACCTCAGATCTTAGCCATATACAATTTCGAGGAACCCTCCAATACCACATATATACCTCAGAACAAAACTAATATAACTCATGACCATGAAATCTTATCGCCGACAACAGACTCCCCTACTTGGCGTAGAGCCATATGACATAACATGCAATGATCCAAAATGCCAACCTTCATAAGCTCGTATAACATCAATCATAAGATACCTCAAATCATATACTAAATGGATATCCATCATCATGACGGTCAAGCCCGCTTCCTCAAGTGCCTTGAATGATAATATGTACTTTCTACTCAATTGAAGTCCCATACAAAACACATAGCCTCTAATACAACCCACTACCCTCAAACTGACATTCTCCCATGACCTACCATGATCACAACAACTAGGCAATCAATTAAATCCTCCCAAGCTCGTACCCAACCAGATACCACAACTCGATGCATCCCACACGAGAAGAACTGAAAGATCTACCAACACATCCGTGTCCTCAGTCCAGACAACATTTCGAGCCAATGATCGAGCATCCATAGCCCCCTTGCAGCCCATCTGTAGCATCATAAATTGTCGGTGCATAATTGATACCGATTGTGCAACACCATATATTAAATGTTGTAAATGAATATAAGATATATGCTTTAGCTGAATCAGTGCCGCACAATAAGGAATGAAAGAAGTGGAGTTTCCTAATAGTTTTGCATCCTCTCAAAGATAAGTACGGACATCTCCTTACCGATCCACAAGACTCTAATAACTTTGCTTATGACTCATATGACCTAGAGCTCTGATTCTAACTTGTCAAGACCCCAAAATCCCACCTTTAGGATCGTGATAGGACCTAGTCCCTACGACTAGGTAAGCCTATCACACAACAATATTACACAATATATAGCAATTTAATATTAAATAAAACTAAGAACAATGGACCAAACATAGCCAATATCATAATGCAACTTTCAAATCCCAATACCCGGTAATATAGACTCATAAGCTCTTCAGAGAGGACAAAAGATTTTATAAAATACAATATTGTTTTGGATTACAATTAAACAATAGCATAAATTAAGTAAGAGGGTGACTCCGAGGCCTGCGAATGAAACATCAGGTATACGGCACATGCATTACTCTCAAAAACAAACAGCATCTGAAGTACTTAGACCTGCATAAAAATGTACAGAAGCGTACTTTGAGTAAACCGCAACAATACCCAGTAAATATTAAGACTAACCTCGATGGAGTAGTTATGAAGTACTAGTCAAGACACTCAACAGACATGAAAACTTATATAGAATATTAATATATAGTTAACAACGGAAGTTAAAGGCAATAAATGGCAACAAGAGTAAACATGAAATAAACAGCAAAAGTAATCAAAACACAGTTAAAAGTACAAGTGAAAAAAACAAAGGAAAACAACACAAGTTCAAAACATCAAGCAGTTCCAACATAGAATTTACAACAAGAACCATTTCAAGGTACCACACCTCATAACCACAAATCACGAGTTTCAAATCAAAACTCTTAAACAAATGGTACCTTGTGTCAAAATTATCAATCACCTTCACACATCCAGACTTCGTGGCACCACGTATATCGTATCCACGTCAATTACAAATAAAATATTCAAAAAATTTATTTAAATTATGTAAAGCATGATATCAATTTAAATAAAGTAAATCATCAAGTGAGATAATAATTCTATTCTAAGAATCAAATAATGTAAAGCGTGATAACAATTTGAATAAAGTAATGAATCAAATGAGATAATAAATTTATTTTAAGAATCAAATAAAGTAAAGCAGGATAAAAATTTTAAATAAAGTAAAGAATCAAATGACATAATGAATTTATTGTAAGAATCAAGTAAAGTAAAGAATTATAACAATTTTTTTACTTAAATCCATTGTGTTACCAACAACTCAACAGAATATAAGATAATAACTCCACGTAAGTAAGCCCATCTTGACAATCAATTCATCAAGTAACAATAGAGACACTAATTAGCACATTTAAACAACGCAATAGATCACAAGATACGCATGACACACACAAGAAGTCACAAATTTTTCCAATGCAAAAATAACAACAAGAGTCACCCCGAGGTACCATACACCATAATCACAATACACAAGTCACAAATGACAAATCTTTCTTATAACGCCGTGTGAGCCTAATATTTATTTTAAAAAAATATTTCGCGAAATAGCTTCACGTGCTTTAGCCCCCTTATATCGCAGCGTGTGCTTCAACATGAAGTAATTACCCTTACTAGCAACACGCGCATATATGCCCCTTTTCTAGCCACGTGCGCATCAATAACACCAACCTTATGGCACAACATGCGCATCTCATCACAACACAGTAATCAACTTGCACCACACGTGCCCATAAGTCCTAACATTTCCAAATAATTAATACCGATCACAACAATACATAGCTCACAACTCCACAATATTATGTACAAGAATCTCAACAACAACACAATGGCTCATGAAAATAACTCAACAATGAAAGATATTCAATATAACAACAACATCAATTAAAAGCATGTTAATATCCCTCAATTACTACAAAATGAAATAGAAAATAACTCAAAAATGAAAGATATCTATATGAATACAACTTCAGTTAAAAGCATGTTAATAGCCTAAGAGTCTAAACCGGTTAATTAATAAGCCCATGTACATACTCGTCACCTCATGTACACGTCTTTTACGTAATTCAAGTAATGCAATTAGACCAATCCGATAGGATAGTCTCCCCACACAAAGTTAGGCAAGATACTTACCTCAATCAAGCTAAATCAATCCACGATTAAGCTCTTCCCATGTGAAACAACCTCCAGACGGCTCGAATCTAGCAAAAATAACTTAATAACATAAATAAAAGCCATAGAAAACCATTATGGATAATAAAAATTTGATCTTCAACTAAAATTAAAAAGTCAACCCCAGTCTCACACCTCAAAAATTGATAAAACTCAAAAATTCTGAACATCGATTCCGATATGAGTCCAACGATATCAAAATTATCCAATTCCGACCTCAAATCGACCTTCAAATCATCAATTTATGTTTTAGAAAAGTTTGTGCAAAACTTTTCATTATCTCCAATTCAACTCACTAATCAAACACTAAAATCGAGGTTGGAATCACGGAGTAATAACAAATTCGAGCCACACATACTTATCCAAATTCAAATTGTGAGAATCCCTTCCTAAATAGCCCAAAACCAAGCTCTTTAACTCAAAATGGGATAAACCATGTCATGTCCCAAACTACCTCATAGACGTGACTGCCACCCAGCTTACACCACCTGCCAGTCGAACCATTTCTTTTACTCTTAAACTTTTATATATGCACTGAGAGAAATGCGTACAAGTCCAAATGCATAAAAAATTATAAATACGAAATAATTATCAAACTAAAATCATAATTTACTGATAAAATCTAATGAGCACTCAAATAATAAATTTCTTAACCAAATTTCATACTATGGCCATAGTGCATCTACAGAGTAATAGAACTCTAACTGTCAGGTATGCAAACCCCAATAAAATAATATACACAAGAAAGGTAGATCTAAAAATTTGACCTCCATGAATAATGCGACAGCTCAACAATAGAATTGTCACGACCCCATTTTTTCACCTTATGTTGTCGTGATGGCACCTAGTCTCTAAGACTTGGTAAGCCTAACATGTAATAATAACATAACCAGAATAACTAAATAAGATAATAAAATAAAATAGAATAACTCATATAACCTTCCAAAATAGGACCTCAATTCCCAAAATCGGTGGAACCGAGTCATAAGCTCTATAGAATAATCTAGAATGTTTACTACAACACTGTCTGAATAAGAAAAAACAACAAAAAGAAAGGATATGTAAGGTGACTCCGAGGCTAGGGAAGGATGTAACGACCCAGCCGGTCATTTTGAGTGTTGTAGCCCAGTTCCCCGGAGCAGCAATCCGCACCTATTTGAGACTCCATGTATGATTCTAGACCCGTTCGAGGACGAACGTTTGTTTAAGAAGGGCAGAATGTGACAACCCGGTCGGTAGTTTTGTATATTGTAGCTTGGTGCTGACATTTATCACTTTTTCTATTCTCGCTTGTAGTTATATGACTTGCCGAGGTGGTTCGTTTGGTTCTGATGATGATTTGGAGTAAATTGGCACACTTAATGCCAAGGTTGGAGGCTCAAGTTGTTAGAGTCGACCGGAGTTTGAAATTTGTGTAGACGAATCTGTAATGAAGTTTGATGGTTTAGATAGCTTTGTATGGTGATTTGGACTTAGGAGTATATTCGGATGTAGATTTTGAGGTCCGTAGGTCATTTTGGCAAGAATTGGCAAAAGTTGGAAAGTTGAAGGTTTGGAAGGTTGAGAGGTTTGACTGATAGTTTACTTTGTTGATATTGGGATTGGATTTCAATTTTGGGGGTTGGAGTGGGTCCGTTGTGTCATTTATAATCTGTGTGCAAAATTTGAGTTCAATCGGAGTTGGTTTGATATGTTTCGGCATTAGTTTTAGATGTTGGAAGTTCACTAGTTTCATTAGACTTGAATTGGGATATGACTTAGGA
The DNA here is from genome assembly GCA_002018475.1 of Nicotiana obtusifolia. Classification (NCBI taxonomy): domain Eukaryota; kingdom Viridiplantae; phylum Streptophyta; class Magnoliopsida; order Solanales; family Solanaceae; genus Nicotiana; species Nicotiana obtusifolia. Next base: position 196,352 of record MCJB01014336.1, on the reverse strand, counting down.
TTTCGATGTTGGTTGCTGTTATTTGAGTCTTTGACTAAGTTTCTACCATCATTAAGACCTGTTGGTATGTTTGGACGGGGTCCCAGTGGCCTCGGGTGTGATTCGGATGATGTTCGGCTTCACTTTGTGTACTCTTCTTCGCGTTCGCGACATAGGGGTCGCGTTCGTGTAGAGTTATTGATGGAAGGCCGGTTTTCGCTCTTGGCGTTCGCGATAAAGGGGTCGCATTCGGGAAGGCTTGAGGAGGATGTTCATCACGATCGTGAGCAGGGTGCTGCATTCGCGTAGAAGGAAGATGGGCATCAGGCATTTAGCCTTCGTGTTCGCGGGAGTGGGATCGCGTTCGCGTTCGCGTAGGAAGACCAGCTTGGGGGCATCTTATTTAATTGCAATTATGTACTCAGCCATGATCTTTCATTTGCATATCATATCTCAGTCTCGATTATCATTTACTGTTACATCACATGTTATTAAATTTTGGGTTAAGTGGTACAAGATTATGAGCCCTTGAGACTTGAGAGATGGATGACTGAGGTGGGCCTGAGAGCCGGGTTGTCAGTGTTATTGTGAATTAGGTTGCACGTCGCAGAAGGCCATATTGGCTTATTTATTAGTGTGGAACGGTTTGCACGCTGCAGCAGGCCTTATTGGCTTATTTATTATTGTGGATCAGGTTCCGCATCGCAGCAGGCCTTATAGGCTTTATATTGGCACTTGGGAAGGATCCGCCCCTTGGGAGTGTGACATGCCAACAGCGAACGCAGGCACTGTGATTTATGCACGTGCTTTGGTGAGGGGCATTGATGCCAGGAACCCATACAATGCTGAGTGATTGTGTGTGTGATGAGTAGGCATTTGAGCCAAACATATTGTGTACTCTGAGAGTGTGAGTACTTGGGAATAACACTATGAAATCATACATTTGACATGCCTAGTGACATGTAGGCATAGAGATGTACCATTCCTCATGCTAGTTGTACTTGACATTTACTTATCAATGTTGGGCTTTAATTGTTAAACTTGAAAGCATGTCCAAATTTCTTTACGCTGAAAGAGCTACTTATGGAATTTCTTTGAGCTATTTATTATCATTGTCATTATCATATATGTGTTGTCATTATATTTGGTTTTAACTGTAACCTTTTGAGCTCGTCACTACTTTCAGCCCAAGGTAAGTTTTGTTTCTTATTGAGTACATTGGTTCGGTTGTAATCATACTACAGTCCGCACTTCGAGTGTAGATCTAGGTACATCTGGATGAGCTGATTTCCAGATCCATGTTAGTACATGCTAGGAGACATTGAGGTAGGTGCTATAACGTCCGTAGACCTTGACTCTCCTTTTATTTTCTTCAGTATTATTCTATTGCACATACAGTTGTACTAGAGTTTTGGTTATGTTGATAGTTAATTTTGCTCATGTACTCGTTGACACCAGATTTTGGGGTTGTTGACATTTCAGTTATTTGTGTCAGATATTTTTTAGATTTATGCTATTGAGTTTATTAAGACATGTTTTATTCAATTGTTTATATTTTACTCGATTGCCGGCTTGCCTAGCAAGTGTGTTGGGTTCATCACGACAGGTTGGGATTTTGGGTCGTGACAAATGCCAAAAAGCAACCGAATAACAAAAAAAGTGACTGAACCTCCTCTATCATGTTATTGCATATAGTTCAATAGTGATTAATAGATGACGAAAAATGCATATTTTCGATTATGTTTTAATCTTATTACTTATGTGAGTTGAAGGAGATTACATGATTTTTTATTTGAATTATGCTCACTACATGTTTCTTGTATGTAGGAATGAGTTTGAATGAAAGATGATCAAAGACGTTTCAACGCAAAAACAAGACGAGGAAAAAAAATCTAATAGCATGCCACAGGGTGTGCATCGCACGCACCAGAGGAGATGGTGGTGGCCCATAATAGTGAAGTATTGGCACTTGGCAAGGGACTTGACGTGGAGAAAAAAATAAAAGGAACGGAAGCGTGCCAATGGCCGCGTGACGCATGAATCTTGGCACGCGTCCCGGTTATTCTTTCCAAACTTGTAATGTTATGTTACGCCCACTACAATAGTAAAAGTGACATAGGTACATCCTAAAATTTCCTTTTGAAGGGACGAGACACTACTTCAGAGACACAATATATTTGAAGGCAAGAATACGCAAGGAGCAAGACGAAAAATTCTGAAAAAGGAGTTTTAATACTTCTTCTAACTTTTTCCATTGTTGATAATGAACTCTAATACTGTATTCATGTGTATTATCATGAGTAGCACATTTATTTATCTAGGGTATTGATGGACCCTTTTATTGGATGAATTCTTGATACATTTTAATATAATTGAGCCTTTGAAAGTCTTTACTTGTTCAGTTACGTGCGTATTTTAGTTAAATGAAGTGCTCTCGATTGATTGTGCCTAGGTATTATTGGTTGCTTGAGAAAGAATTCATATTTAGGTACCTACTGAACAAAGTCACTCCCTAGGTATATAAGAGATCAATACAATGGGTTTAAAAGCAGGATAAAAGTTAACAATGCTTTCATGGAGTCAGAGTGAGCAGTGAGAATTTTTCAGCTAGAGTAGTTCGAGAGAATACGTCTAGTGAATTATTGCAATTGCTCAAGAGACAATCATACTAAGTAAATGGCTCACGATCAGTAGAGAACAAATCGGCAAAATTATAGGAAATATAACTAGAAGAGTTTTGACAAACTGGGGAAATAATTACTTTGAGCTACATTAATCTTATCTACAGATCATTTGTTTAAACAATCAATATCATTATTTGAATAATTCGTAGAGTAGATTTGCTTGTACTCTTGTGATAGACTAAGTTGATGGATTCGACTTCGACTCTAAAATCGAATTATATTTACAATGAGCTCTAGTACTTTTATTTATAGTTAGACGTGATACAATTTTTGTGTTGTTTCTGGGGAGCTAATAGTTTAGTTGTGTTACGACTCAGCCGGTTGTTGTGTATTAGGGCCTTGTTCCGTTATTTTATGCTTTTCATATGCTTCTTTGTTTTTGTTTCGTGACTTGCGGGGATAGTTGGTTTGATCTCGGTAATGCTGTGGAGTAAATTAGAACACTTAATTCTAATGTTTGAAGGATAGGTTATAAGAGTTGACCGAGGTTTGACTTTTGGGTAAACGACTTCGGAATGGTATTTTGATTATTCTAATAGGTTTGTATGGTGATTTTTGACTTAGACGTAATTTGAATTTGGAGGTTCCTAGGTTGATTTGGCTCTATTTAGCGAAAGTTGAAAATATTAAGGTTTGGAAGGTTCATAGGTTCGGGTGGGAGTTAACTTTGATGTTATGGGATTCAAATTGTTTTTCCGGGAGCTGGAATATGTTCGCTATTTCATTTGGCACTTTTTCGCAAAATTTGGAGTTATTTCGAGTTAGTTAGACGTGGTTCGACATGTGTTTTGGAAGGTGAAAGTTGATTAGTTCACTAAGCTTGAATTGAGGTGCGATTTGTAGTTTTAATGTTACTTTTTGTGATTTGAGACTTCGAGTAGGTTTGTGTGGTGTTTTGCGACTGGTTGGTGTATTTGAATAGGGTCCCGAGGGGCTTGATAGTGTTTCTGATGGGTTTCAGATCATTTTGAGATTTGTTGGACTAGTGAAGTTTTGTTGGTGTCTCGCATTCTTCGCGATCGGGGAGCAGGTCTCGCAATCGTGAATGCTAATTTTGGGTAGCAGTGTTTTGTTCTCCACGTCCGCGAACGAGGAGTTGCACTCCCGATGAATGGATCAGTTAGTCATCGCGCTCATGGGTGAAGGTCTCACGTCGGGGTAGTGGAGAACCGAACTGGGTAAGCTTTTGCATTCACAAAGGATTCATTGCATTCGCGAAGGGTGCACCGCGATCGTGTAGGCATATGGGGCTTGTGCACTATGTTTGCTGGTGTTAGATTGCGTTCGTGAAGAGTATTTTTGGGCCTGGGTCAGTTTGTGCTTCACGAACGCGAGGTTTGGGCCCCGTTCGCGAAGGGTATTGCTGGGCAGACTTTTAAGTTGTCTAATTTCAGGATTTAGACCCATTATTTCAAGGCAAGAGGGTAAATGATTTCTACTTTATATTAACATTATATCTGGATTACCCATGGATTATTACATATAGATTATGGGGGTTTTAAGGAGAAAATTGTGGATTTCGACTATGATTTTATAGAGTGAAAAATAGAGATTTGAACATCGAATTGGAGTACGATTTGGATGAAACTTGTATATTTTGACTCGTTTTCAAATGGGTATTCGGGATTTGGGTTTTTGTCTGATTCAAGAAGGTAGGCCCAGGCTTACCTTTGGTTGAATTTTTGATATTTGATAATGATTGGAGCTTTATTACTTTGAATCGATTTCTATGGCTATGTTTGAAGTTATTGAGTTGTTTTACCTAGATTTGACCCATTTCGAAGGTCAATTCAAGAGGCAAGGACTTTTTAGAGTATTGATTCCCGCGCTTTGAGGTAAGTATCTTGTCTCGGCTTGGGTAGAGGGTATTTCCCCCATAGACTTGCTAGTCTTGGGGGTGATGCACGTACGTAGTGACTAGCATATTTGTGTACTCTGTGGTTATTCATAATCCGGGTAGACCATAGGCTATTATGTGCCTTGATTTTCTATCATGCCTTCATGTACTGTGTTTTCTTTACTTAATTGACTACTTGAACAATTATTCATTCTAGAGATCATCTCTAGGCTCTGTGCATATTAGCATGATAGGATTATTTTGCTATGTTGAGTTGTCTGCCTTTATTATAAGCAAGCTTTCTTCAGCCATGATATTATTTGCGCGTGCTATATCATCATTTATGTGCACTTCTTACCGGTTATCTCCCTTGTTGTTGGTTTCCTTGAGTACTGTCGGGCCCCGTTTTCTCACCGATTTGCCGATAACTCTATTTTAACTAGTCTGTATGTCAAGACCCAAAATCCAACTAGTAGTGATGGCAGCTAACCCAACCCGCTAGGTAAGCTGATTAACAATAATCCAATGCAAATGAGATTTATTGGGAAAAATAATAATGAAATAACTAAACCTTTATACAACTTCCCAAGGACTGGTAGTACAAATCATGAGCTTCTAAGATTTAGAGTTTACAAAGCTGGTATGAAATAAATACATCATCTGTTCGAAATATACATAAATAGATTTATAAAACTAAAGCTACTAAGAATAAGAGGCAGCTATAATGGGAACGCGGGTACTTCTCCAATGCCAGCTCCCGCCACACGCATCAACATCAGGTCCAAAATCTGCACGCAAGGTGCATAAGTGTAGTATGAGTATAACCTACGCAATATACTCAATAATTAACAAACCTAACCTTAGTTTGAACAAAAGAGACGAGCTTGGACAACAGTCAGAGTCCAACACCAATAGCCAAGAACAACTCGTAACAATATAATAAAAGTATTACAAGTAATAACTCAAAGAAATGATGCTCAGCTCATTCACAATTATGGGAAATAGGCATGCTTTTCAGGTAAAACAATAAACCCAAATCTTTCACGAAATTACCAAAATATGAGTATATAAGAAAACTGTGATTTTTCAAAAAAAAAAACATTCAATAACAGATAAGATATTTCATTCTCATATAGCATGAGGAAAGTACATCTCTATACCTACAGGCCAATGTGCATGTGAAGTCATGAATATCGTGTAGCATGAGGAAATGCATCTCTATGCCTACATGTCAAGTATGCATGTCAAATATAATGCATCACAGTGATAAACTCGTGTACTCATACTCTCAGAGTACTCAATCTCACTGCCTCACTCTCAATCACTCGGTACTCTCAATCACTCGGCACTCGGTACATTCAATCACTCAATCCTTGGTACTTGCGCTCACTGCTGGTATGTCAGACTCCGGAAGGGTGGATCCTGCTCAAGCGCTAATATAAAGTCCACACATCTTGCTGCAGCATGCAGCTCGATCCCATAAATAATAATAATAAAGCCTATAAGGCCTGCTGTGGCATGCAGCCTGATCCATCTAATTAGAATAACGCTTGGGCGGATGCTGCCCAAGCGCTGAAGCCCACATGGCTTGCTTGAGAGGTGTTAGGGGTAACAAAGGGTTATTCGAGAGGTCACAAAGGGTACTGGTGGTGGAATGAGGAGGTCCAAGAAAAAGTGAAAGTTAAGAAAGCAGCATACTTAAAGCTAGTGGGGAGCACGGATGAGGAGTAGAAGAGGACGTGTTAGGAGTGTCATGAGAAGTCAAGGAAAGAGGAAAACTTGGCGGTCACAGCGGGTAAGCCCGCAGCTTTTGAGCATCTGTATGAGGATATTGGGGGAAAACGAGGTGACAAGAAGATGTACAGGTTAGCCAAGATTAGGGATAGGGAGGCTCGGGACCTGGACCAAGTGTGGTGCATCAAAGACAAAGAGGGTAAGGTTCTGGTGGAAGAGGCGTGTATCAGGCGTAGATGGCAGGAGTACTTCAATACTCTTGAACGAGGGAGGGGACGAGAACATCGTGCTAGGTGAGTTGGAAAATTCAGGGAGTTATAGGGATTTTAGGTTTTGTAGGCATATTAAGAGTGAGGAGGTTGAGGGGGCTATACGGAAGATAAGAAGGGGTAAGGCAATTTGGCCGTACGAGATCCCAGTGGAATTTTTGAAATAAGTGGGTCGTGCAGGCTTGGAGTGGCTTACTGGTTTGTTTAATGTCAATTTCAGGACAAAGAAGATGTCTGAAGATTGGCAGTGGAGTTTGATGATCCCATTATATAAAAACAAAGGTGATATCCCGGACTGTAACTATAGGGGTACAAAGTTGTTGAGTCATACTATGAAAGATTGGGAGGGGGTGGTGGAGAGAAGGGTGCGACGTAATGTTACTATTTTTGAGAACCAGTTCGGATATATGCCTGGACGGTCTACTACATAAGTCATTTACCTTGTAAGGAGATTGGTTGAGTAGTATAAGGAGAGGAAGAAGGTCTTGTATATAGTATTCATTGATCTAGAGAAGGCCTATGATAAAGTCCTGAGAGAAGTTTATAGACATGTATGGAGGCTAGTAGTGTCCTGGGGGCGTACATTAGGTGATTAAGGATATGTACGAGGGATAAAGACTCGGGTAAGGACTGCGAAAGGAGACTCGGATCATTTTCCAGTGATTCCTTGAGTGATCCTGTGTAGGTGTCCACACTTGTGGGAGATTCTATTGTTGTAGATCGTGTCTATCGCTAGTGTGAGTTTACCATTGGGATTCTTGAGACTAGCATAGATCTTCTACTTCTCGATATGGTAGATTTTGATGTCATCTTGGGTTTGGATTGCCTGTCACCTTATCATGCTATATTGGATTGTCATGCCAAGACGGTGAACTTAGCCTTGCCAGGGTTGCCTCGATTAGAGTGGAGAGAGACTCTTGGCCATTCTACCAGTAGGGTTATCTCTTATGTGAAGGCTCGGTATATGGTCGAGAAGGGGAGTCTAGCTTATTTGGCTTATGTCCGCAATTCTAGTGTGGAGTTTCCTTCCACAGATTCAGTGCCAGTTGTTCGTGAGTTTCTAGAGGTGTTTCCTATAGATCTGTTGGGGATGCCACCCGACAGAGATAATGACGTCTGTATTGATTTGGTTCCAGGCACTCAGCCCATTTTCATTCTGCCATATCATATGGCCCCGCCAGAGTTGAAAGAATTGAAGGAGTTGTAAGATTTGATTGATAAGGGCTTCATTAGACCTAGTATCTTGACCTGGGGTGCGCCTGTGTTGTTTGTGAAGAAGGAGGATGGATCGATGAGGATGTGTATAGATTATCGGCAGTTGAACAAAGTCATCATCAAGAAAAATTATTCTTTGCTGAGGATTGATGACTTATTTGATCAGCTTAAGGGTGCCAAGGTGTTTTCGAAGGTTGATTTGACGTTTCTCTACCATCAGTTGAAGATTAGGTCATCCGATGTCCCTAGGACAGCTTTTCGGACTCTGTACGGGCATTATGAGTTTCTAGGGATGTCATTTGTGTTGACAAATGCTCCAGCAGCATTTATGGATTTGATGAACCGGGTGTTCAAGCCCTATCTGGATTCTTTCGTGATTGTGTTTATTGACAATATCTTGATCTACTCCTGCAGTCGAGAGGAGCACGAGTAGCACTTTGGATTGTACTTCAGATTCTAAGGGATAGCCAGTCATATGCCATGTTTTCAAAGTGCGAGTTTTGGTTGGACTCGGTCGCTTTCTTGGGGCACGTCGTATCGGCAGAGGGAATTTAGGTGGATCCTAAGAAGATTGAGGCAGTTCAGAACTGGCCCAGACCCACTTCAGCTATCGAGATCCGGAGTTTCTTGGGTTTGGCGGGTCATTACCGTCGGTTTGTGGAGGGGTTCTCATCTATTGCAGCCCCATTGACCAGATTAACCCAGAAGGGTGGCCCGTTCAGATGGTCAGACGAGTGTGAGGCGAGCTTTTAGAAGCTCAAGACTACTTTGACTACAGCGCCAGTGTTGGTGTTTCCCACAGGTTCAGGATCTTATTCGGTATATTATGATACATCTCGTATTGGGCTCGGAGCAGTATTGATGCAGGGTGGCAGGGTGATCGCTTATGTGTCGCGTCAGTTGAAGGTCCATGAGAAGAATTATCCTGTTCACGATCTAGAGATGGCAGCCATTGTTCATGCGCTGAAGATCGGGAGGCATTATCTTTACGGCATGTCGTGCAAGGTTTTCATGGATCATCGGAGCCTACAATATTTGTTCAAACAAAAGGATCTGAATTTGAGGCAGAGGAGGTAGTTGGAGCTATTGGAAGACTATGATATCAACATCTTATATCATCCCGGGAAGGCCAATGTGGTGGCCAATTCCTTGAGTAGAAAAGCAGCGAGTATGGGCAGCCTTGCGTACATTCCAGTCAATGAGAGACCACTTGCATCAGATGTTCAGTCGTGTTCTAGCTTGTATAGTCGCTCCGTCTTCCTTGTTTGAGCGCATCAGGGAGCGGCAGACCCTCATTTGCTTGTCCTTAGAGACACAATGCGGCACGGTGGTGCCAAGCAAGTTACTGTTGGAGATGATGGAGTTTTGAGGATGCAAGGTCGTATTTGTGTGCCCAATGTAGATGGACTTCGTGAGTTGATTCTTAAGGAGGCCCATAGTTCCCAGTATTCTATTCATCCCAGTAAGTGTCATGGTTAACCTTGACATGAGGGATTAGGACTAGTTCACCTATTTTCTACTTGTTTAAATATTGGATACAACGTCTACATGAGGTGACAAGTACTTATGCGTTGTTATTGGGTTAAAGCAAACGGGTGGGACTTGTTTCTTGTAATTTATCTCTTTCTTTGATCCTGATATCCATGCTAAAACTAGTTAATTGGTAAATTGATTATTCTTTCCGTACTTATGGACTATCTGTGATAATTGAGTATTGTTTTTGAAGTTGATATTGGTATTGTGGAACTATTGTTGACAGAAGACTTGATATTGCTTTTTCCATCTCCCTATTGTTATATGTTCACTGTACATGGTAAGGGAGAATAAAAGCATGAAGTGTGATGCCGTGCCATATTTATTATTTTATGGTGAGATTGAGAGTAAAAGCACGAAGGGGGATGTCATGCCATTATTACTGTTTCATGACGAAATTGAGAGTAAAAGCACGAAAGCTGATGATGTACCATATTTATCATTTTATGGTGAGATTGAGAATAAAAGCATGAAGGGTGATGTCGTGCTATTATTACTGTTTCATGATGAAATTGAGAGTAAAAGCATGAAGGGTGATGTTGTGCCGTAGTTATTATTTTATGGTGAGATTGAGGGTAAAAGCGCGAAGGGTGATGACGTACCATTATTACTGTTTCATGATGAAATTGAGAGTAAAAGCACAAAGGGTGATGCCGTGCCTTATTATCATTTTATGGTTAGAGTGAGAGTAAAGGCACGAAGGGTGATGTCGATTCATTATTACTGTTTCGTGATAAAATTGAGAGTAAAAGCACGAAGAGTGGTGTCATACTATATTTATCATTTTATGGTGACATTGAGAGTAAAAGCACGAAGGGTGATGCCGTATTTATTATTTTATGGTGAGAGTGAGTGTAAAAGCATGAAAGGTGATGTTGAGTCATTATTACTGTTTCATGATGAAATTGAGAGTAAAAGCACGAAGGGTGGTGTCGTACCGTATTTATCATTGTATGGTGAGATTGAGAGTAAAAGCATGAACGGTGATGCCGTGCTATTATTACTGTTTCGTAGTGAGGCTGAGAGTAAAAGCACGAAGGGTAATCCCGTGCAGTTTTATTCATTATGCTTGTTCATTTTGTTGATTAAAGGTTTATTGACTGATTTTAGTTCTTAATCCCTGTTGTAGCTATCGTATCTTGTACCCCTTTCGCATGTCCCCTCCCAATTTGTACTTTCTAATTTTTTATTTGTTGTTTTATGCATATATCTGTCTATGCATGTTTAATTACGTGGGTGTCCTGTCATAGCCTCGTCACTACCTCGTCGAGGTTAGGCTCGACACTTACAGAGTATATTGGATTGGTTGTACTCATAGTACACTCTGCACTTCTTGTGCAGATTTTGGCACTAGTCCTAGTGGTCCATGAGGCATATCAGCTCGAATTGGCATTCGGAGACTCGAGGTAGATCTGCTGGCGTCCGCAGACCTTAAAGTCCTCTTCCATTTCCCCTATTTACTGTTCTTTTCATTGAAGACAATTGTATTTATTTCAAACCCTATTTGTAAAGACTCTAAAAGCTCGTGAACTTATTTGACTTGATTAATTGGTTTTACTTATTTTACTTGATTAAAATTGGTTTAAGGATTTTCTAACGTTGGCTTGCCTAGTAAGTGAAATGTTAGGCGCCATCACGGTCCCGAAAGTGGGGACTCCGAGTCGTGACACATTCATTAATAATTATTGGTACAACTCTTTTGGCTACAAGATATACAACTTAGTCAAACCTAGATTTCAACAAAACTAAGTATGTAGGAAAACTTTATACATGGGGGGTCCTAAATTTTGAAACCTAAAGGATCACCCTGCGCAACATAAATAATACTTTACAACCCTTTCAGGTACAAAGGTTGCTCATATTATCCATTGAATATAAACTATCATCTCGAGCTATCCGATTACCATCTTTATATTGTTTACCTAAGGCGTACTAATTCAATTCTAGGTCGTACCCTACTATGCCTACCTGTCCCATGCCTATGTCTAGGAGGCATTGGATCCCTATGTAGGTAGTTCTGAACTCATCCTAGGCTGCTCAAATTTAAAACACTAGATGTCACATAATTTAAAAAAATAGGACTCTATATAAAGATGCAATTAGCATAAAAAAGCTCATGTTCACTTCCACAAATAGACTCGTATGAATGTCAAGTGGATAACAATTGATAGTGATGGGGCAGCGACGAAAGGGATAGGTGAAAGGCCTTACGAACATGCTTTTCTGGTTGTGAAATTTTGGTCAGGTGTCACGACCCGATCTGTGGTTTTGTGTAATTGCACCTCGTTACCCCCTTTTTATACTTCACACGTGTGTGTTTATGATTTTATGACTTGCAGGATTGGGTAGTTTTGTTTCAGGATGCTTTCAGGTTCATTTGGACCTTGATTCTTGATTTAGAGGTTTAAATTAGAAAATATTGACCAAACTTTGACTTTTGTAAAAACGACTCCGAAACTGTATTTTTATGCCTTCGATAGCTTTGTATCTTGATTTCGAACTTGGGCATATGCCCATAATTGATTTAGGAAGCCCGTAGGTTGATTTATGTCGATTTGCTAAAATTTGGCAATTTGATGTTGAAACATTTGAACATAGGTAGACTTTTATCTATCGAGTTTGGAATTTGATTTTGTGACTTGGAATAGGTCTGTTATGGTATTAAGAACTTGTCTACAATATTTGGTGTCGTTTGGAGTTGATTTGATAGGATTCGGACGCTTAGTTGTAATTTTAGAGATTCTTGAACTTTACTTTGAAATTTATGTGTTGTAGAGTTCAATTCATAGTTTTAGATGTTATTTTTGTATTTTGATTGCGCGAGCGAATTCATATGATGTTTGTAGACTTGTGAAGATTTTTAGTTGGAGCCCTGAGGGCTCGGATAAGTTTTGGACATGTTCTAGAATGACTTTGACTGAAATTGGCAAAATTTGGTGTCTGGAGCTCTGGTGTAACAATTGCGAACATCAGGGTCGCATTTGCGAAGATGACAGAAAAGGGCAGTTGTCGCAAATGTAACTTCCCCTTCGCATTTGCAACGGATGCAGAATCTGGACAGAGTTTGCAATTGCTAACACCTGTTCGTTTTTGCGAAGTTCGCAGCTTTGCAATTGCGAAGCCTTTCTTGCAAATGCGATGATGACTTAGGCTGTAACGGTTTGCAAATGCAAGCATTGGTCCGCAATTGTGAGGGTTCGCATTAGTGAACCCTATTTCGCAAATGCAACATCTGCAGCTGGTTAAAGGGCTGGGATGCGGGATTTTTGTACTCATTCTCTCATTTTTTAACCCTAGACTCGGTAGGAGGCGATTTGGAGAAGGGATTTTCACCTACAAACTTTGGATTTGAGCCTGTGGAGGCAGACTTTAAAGGAAAAACTATTGACGAGTGTTGAATTGGCCCAGGTAACGCAAGTGTCTTGCCTAACTTTGTGTAGAGGAACTACGCCTTAGGATTGGTATTGTTTGATTCAATTGTGCTAAGTGAAATCTGTGTATGCAAGGTGACGAGTGGGTACACGGGTTGTACGTGGTATTTGACCAGTTTAGGCTACTTAGACTATTTCCATACTTTAATTTAAATCCCATATCATGTTCTAAATTCTCCTAGTCAATCTATTCTTACTTGTGTTAGTTTATCCTTACATGCCTTAAATGATTTCGTCAAAACTTGTTCTACCTCCTAATTGATAAATTGCTCTCATGCTTTAGTTGAACTTGTTGCCTCTTGTAATGCTACATGCTACCTCTTCATTGTTGATTATCATTATTTGAAGTCATTATACATATTATCTCTTTCATTGTTGATTATCATTAATTGAAGTTATTGTTTCATGTTGCCTCTTTCACTGTTGATTACCATTATTTGAAGTTATTGTTCATGTTGTCCCTTTAATTGTGGATTTCCATTATTTGAAGTCATTGCTACGTGTGATCTCTTTCATTGTGAGTTATTCTTATTTAACATCATGGTTATACATTATCTCTCATTGTCGAGTTATTTGTGTTGAAGTTGTGAAGCCATTATCACGTTGAGGCTAAATTGTTACTGTTGCAACATCTTCCTTTTTGAGAATTTTACATTCTTTGTTGTTGTTGATATTCTTGTACCAATTGTGGTGGAGCCATGGGCTATTGTTGTGGAGACATTGATATTGTGGATTGGTGGAAAATTGTGATACATGGGCACTTGTGGTGCGAGTTTTTATTGTCATGTGATATTGACGCGCATGCGGCGGTATAAGGCTTGGGGTTGATGTGCATGCGGTGGTATAAGGTGGGACTTATGTGCGTGTCGCTTTTAGGGGAACTACATGAAGCCACACGGCATCATAAAGTTGGCTAAAGTGCGTGTAGCTATTTCGGAAAATCAGTTTTCAAAACATATTTCAAACATAAGGCTCACGTGGCGTATAAGGAACGGTTGTGATTGAAATTGAGAAATATGAGTATAAGGCGCTACCTCGGTTGTTATTCTTTATTATACAAGGCGATACCTCGATTGTGATTTCGTTATATACGAGGCGGTATCTCGTTGTGATTCTTGTTGTTTATTTGATGTTGCAAAGAGTTTTAGTAGGAACATTTCTTGTTGTTTCACTCTTTATTGTTCTAGCAGTTGTTGCGCCCCTATATGATCATTGTAGTTCTCTTTAGTTGTTTCTTATATGCTATTTCAATTTTAAATTTCCGGTTTTAATTCATGCTATTATCTTGGTTCATATTAGTTATTTCTCCGCTTTTCATTATTTTCCCTTATTACATTTTCATACTGCTTATTTACATCCTAGTAGGTTCTTGACCTAGCCTCGTCACTATTCTACTGAGGTTAGGCATGATATTTACTAGGTACCGTTGTGGGGTACTCATACTACGCTTCTGCACATTTTTGTACAGATTCGTGCATATCATTAGAGAGCATTTGTAGTTGCCTTACGGAGACTTCAAGGTATGCTTGTTCAGTATCCGCAGGCCTCGGAGTCTCCTTCCCTTATTCTTATTTATTGTTATGTTTTCTTTCAGACAGTGATGTAGTAGTTACTCTGGTTGTACTTTGTAGAGCTTATAACTCAGTTCCACCGGTTTTGGGAAAGTATTTGTTGAGATTGTATTTCATGAGTTTATATCAATTATTCAGCCTTGTGTTGGTATTTAATTATTTCTGTCAAGTTTTCATTAACTGTTAGGCTTACTTAGTCGTAGAGACTATGTGCCATCACGACATTCTACATAGGGTAATTAGGGTCGTGACATCGGGCAGTCATGAGCTAATGCTTTTTGGGTTAGTCAAACCTATGGCATGATTTCTACATGAAAACGCAAATGGTTAGTTGTAATCAATCGAGTTCAGAACTCATACATGGATAATTCAAAGCAGACTTAATAAGTCAAGTCCTATAGGCAGGATTTCTAGATGATCATTTTTTAGACCGCTTTAGACTACAACAATTAGACGATATAGGTTCTTGTTTATGTATCCTATAGTCATGATTTCTAGGCGAGAAGTATTAAGATCATGGCTGGTAGTACGAGCAGTTGAACCAATTAATAGAATCCTATAGGCATGATACTAAGTATTCAATCCTAATACATGGTTTCTAAGTAAAAAGGGAAAACAAGTTAACACAGAGTATGTCATATGGGCATGCTTTCTAATCACACTAGCGGTATTTAATTACCAGATATTCAGGGCCAAAAATTCATGATTTCTAAACGAATGAGAAAGATTGATGGTCCTATAGGCATGCTATGTATTAGCAAGTGATACACAGAAATAAAACATGAGGGACAAGTAGCAAATAAAGTCACATAGCTCCTATATGCATGTTCTCTACCCGTTTACGTAACAATTAGACTACCCCAACCCCCTTTTCAACTATTTACCCCGTCATTTGTTTTTACAAGTTATTACAGGCCCAATTACAAATACAAAGTAACTCCGTAACATAGCCAGGCTTTCAAGTAAACTTAGAACTCCATGTGGATTGCAGGCCCAAACTCCAGGTGCTGATAGTATACTTCAAACCCAAATACCAAACCTAGCCCAACAGACCAAGCCCAAACAATAGATCAGAACATATGTAAACACAAAGATCATAAATCACAAAGACATA
Source organism: Nicotiana obtusifolia (assembly GCA_002018475.1). NCBI lineage: Eukaryota > Viridiplantae > Streptophyta > Magnoliopsida > Solanales > Solanaceae > Nicotiana > Nicotiana obtusifolia. The sequence continues at coordinate 180,985 of MCJB01014336.1, read as the reverse complement.
AGTAACAACCTATGTAAACCAAGTCGTCCAAGAACATATACACGTCTTATCCTTAATGTTACAACAAAGAATAGAAGTTTCTAAAATCATCCCAAAGGCACATAGACAGGAACAGGAACACATTTGAGAGCCACATAAAGACTCCTACAAGCATATACAACATGAGAGATATGTAGAGCAAATAGAATAAACACATGCGATGGCTTTCCAAGTTTATCAAATTAGTTCAAATTTGAATATCATAAGGATAGACACCCTAGAATAGTCAGGACTTAATCGCAAGAGCCTAACAAGTAGGGGTTTCTCACAGGAAAGACTTAGCATGAAAATTCATGGAAAACGTGGTCATGAACTAATCCTAGAAAAATAACCAGATAGAAGCTCCTACAGGACATGAAAGTTTAAAGCAAACCAATTTGATGAACACAGTTTAATGGGTATGGCAAATTAGTTAGCAGGTATTCAACTAGTTCAAACATGCCCAGAAAATAATTCTAAGAAGAACAATAGCATTTCATACATAAAAGACATAGCATGAAAATCTAAGGAGGGACATGGGCAAGAATTAATTCTGGGAAGATAACATATAATAAGTTCTTTCAAGAAATACTCAGCATGAAAAACTAAGGTAAATTAGGTTGTGAACATAGTTCAATGAGTTAAAAGATCAATTAGTACAGATTCACCTAATTTTGAAGAAGTCAGAGATTCTATAGGTAGATCACACATGGAAAGTTCAATTATATGTATCAAAGATTTCGTTAAGGTATTAGACCCAAGAAAACTAAATACTAGAAGGCATGGTTCTGCATAACTACATTTTTGATAATGGAATTGCAGTAAAGCATGCAACAACAGTATAATATTGGGGGTTCACAAATAGCAGAGAAACCTAAGTCATGCTTGTCTATGAGAGTTCAAATAATATTGGCACATCGGATACACATGAACACGAACAATTTGAAAAGTAGCAATGAAACAACAGGGTAAAGAGCACTAACCGGTTGCTAAAATAAACGAGCAAAAGAATAGAAAATTAGAGTTTCGATAATGGCTTAGTAGTAGCAATTGAAGGAGAACGGTGAGAATCCTAGGTCCCCGATGCTTCAAAGTTCACAAGAGCCTTAAAAGGGCTTTGAGCAGTGCTTGCATCGAAGGAAGTTATTTAAGTTGAACTATGGTGGCCTTGGCTTTTAGCCGGCCACTAAGCAATCGAACATAACAGTCTCAGAGAAATAGAATAAAGAGTAGAGCAAGTGCGAGTGAGAGAAATTGATTTCAAAGTTCGTTTTCGGGGAATTGGGGAGGGGTTTATATCGTGTTCGATTTACCCATATCAAGAAAGGAAAATTATTCGTTAGAACATATAATAAGGAAAGAATCATATGAAAACCTATTCTAAATCGGAATAGGGTAAAATCAAGCAAACCTTCGTTTGACAAGAGGTCAAAAATAGCCAAAGAACTCATTTAATCGAACCCGTATATCTTTGTTTTCGAGTGTATCAAGTCAATACATGGTAACTATCCAGAATTGGAGCCAAACAAACCTCCCAATTGTTGGCTTCCTTAAATAAATCTGTACCAGACGAATAATTTCAAGAATAATGGAAAGTCGCTGTGAGTACAAGAAAAGGAAAGGAAATATGGAAGATGTCCATATTATCTCGGGTATAGAAGAGGATTTGGGGTGAGACGGCTAAGGTTTGGTATGAGAGGAGGGGAGAGCATTTGAGGGCAGCCATGCGGAGGAAATGGGAATCAGGGTTTGGGGTTGGGTAGATATAAAATTAGAGGTGTTGTTGTGAGCCATTGCTCATTTGAAATCAACGACCAAGATTTAACGTAGATGGGACAGGTCGATAGGTGGGTCCCGATCAGATTTTGCCAAAGGGGTCATTTGGTCTTGGGCCTGGTGTGGTTGGGCCTAGTGTTTGGACCATTTAGGTTCGAACTTTAGACTGATTATTAGGCTGAAATTAAACATGTAATAATTAAAAGAATAAAATTAACAAAATAGCTAGTAAATATATAAAAATACTATTTATGTCATTTAATATTTTAAAATAATGGCTTAGGATTGCAAAAATTATAAAAATGCTATTTTGACCGAAATAATACAATAAGTGTAATTATTGTAAAATATAGGCTATTATTTTAAATAATATATAAATAATATATAAATATAAATATAATTATATAAAATAACATAAAATACTATAAAATATGCATAAAAATATAGATGATTAAGTTGGACAATTAATAACTCAGAGATAGTTTTAAAGGAATAATAAATAAATATTTACCAATTAAAATGCTAAATTCAATTAAAGGCTAAATGCATATGCATCCTCTTAAACTTGCCCATTTTGTTTCTTCATGTAGACACCTATACTAAAAGTAGTACCTATTGAACACTGAATACTAAAACAAAATGTGCATATTGAACACAAATTTGACAGTTCTAAACTAATTTAAGCGTGTGTATGTCACTTGCTATTGACATGGCAAGTAAAATCAATTAAAAAATAACACGTGTCAAATCCTAAAAGAAAAGGGGAGAGACATGGGCCTTCTGATTCCTCGTCGTCCTCCCCAACGATAACTTCTTAAGTGTAACTAAATGCTTGCTTTTCGAAGTATGATGATAGTGTATTGCCTTTGTAATTTGTGGCTACCATTAATAGATCTTCAAAGAAGTATATCCTTTCTTTATTTGCCTTCTTGATATTAGATCTGTTTGTTCCTTCATCTTACGTTGACGAATTATCCGTCGTTGTTATTCATTATTGTTCGAAGGAATTTGGAGGAATTATTAAACTAATTGGAAAAGATTATTCTTTCTTATTTTGAGGAATCGACCGGCAAAGCGGAAAAAGATGAACGGAATTTCATTTTTCCGGCTAAGTTCCATAGCTTCAAGGAGAAAGATCTTTTGTACTGGGATTTAGAGCTATGCCACGCTCCTATAATCTGTGTTGTGCGCCCATTGTGCCATCTCAGTAGATTGTGTCTAATTGTGCCATCTCAGTAGGTACAATTTTTGTAGAGGTTAAGTGATCAATGGGTACAAGATTCAGTATAAGTGTCTAAGTGAAAAAACTGACAAATTTAAGCGGCTATATATGTATTTGGCCAAATTTAAAACATACATGAAATAGTAGTGCAAGAAAATATTCTATAAATATTACTTAAAATATATGAAAATACATGACAAACATGAGGGCAAAATTGAGTATCAACACCTGCCTCTCTTTATTGATGAAAATTTATCGGTAAAAAATTTGAGATGATAATCAATTTTGTCCGAGTAGGAGAGAATGAGGGTAGAAGATGATAAAAATATGGGGGTCGGGCACTGTTTCTTGAGCTGCCTACATATTTCTACTTTTACAGGAATCATGCCGCGCATAGTTTTGGATCTAAAGGCGAATGAGACCTATGGAGTTATTATGGAAAGACTGCATACTTTAAAGAATGATTTCCTCTGGATAGGACGATATAATGGATAGTTGATATTTCAGGTGAAGAGTACAAATGGCAATAATGCAAGGTTGATCGTTACGAATGCGTGATGCAATATGATTGGCGAACAATTATGAAAAATAAGAGTAATCAGTTATCGATTGGCGGTCACTTGGAGATACTCAAGGTATGTGAACGTTTGAACAGAAATAGAAGCAAGAATTTCTCCCATTTGGAGAACGGTTACCATCGAGTTACCTGCAAAGTTTAGAATACAATGAATACAAAGCATATACATAATAGTTATAATGTCATTGTTGTGAGTGTGGAAATTTATACATGATCAATTCCATTCGGACGACGATGATGATGTCCTTAGACCATGACGTCCTGGGCCATGAAGCGTATGATAAAGGGATTCGTAGGCCATGAATTGGTGTCCTCGAGCTAAGAGAATGGTGCCTCTAGACTATGATGCCTTTGAATAATGATGTGCAGTTTCGAGATTCTTAGGCCACGGAATGGTGTCTTCTGGCCATGAAAATGGTGCCTTTGGACTATGACGCCCTTGGATAGCTTGGCGATATTTCAGCCAATGAAATGCAAAGGTGTGGCAATATTTGACTGTTCTATAAAGAAAATGGCGGTGTTTGGGCCATCACGATCCTAAAGGTAGGATTTTTGGATCATGACACAAACCCTCGCAAATGCGAGTTCTGCAGCACCAGCAAAAATGATGCCCTTCCCAAACTCGTTTGATACCAATCTGAAACTCACCGGAGCCCCTTGGGCCCAAAACAAAACATCCACAAAAGTACATCAACCTCATATGAACTCGCTTGCAAGTTTGGCACATCAAAATAACATCCAAAACTACGAATCGAATACCCAAATTCATCATGCAAGCTTTGAAACTCAAGAACTTCAATATTCACAACCAAATGTCTGATTCCTACCAAAACAGCTCGAAATGAGACCATACTCTGCAAACAAGTTTCAAATGACAAAATAGACCTATTATAAGTCCCAGAACAACAATCTGAACCGGATAGCCACAAAGTCATCCCATTGTCAATATTTATGAAATTTGTAAACCTTCAAAGTGTCCACTTTCGGCAAAAAGTGTCAAATCATACTAGGAACCTCCGAGTCAAAATTTGGGCATAAGCTTTAGTCCAAAATCACTATACAAACCTATTGGAACCATCAAATCACCAATCGGAAGTCGTTTATACAAAAGTCAAACCTCGGTCAACTCTTATAACTCAAGCTTCCAACCAAGGAACTAGGCTGAAACCAAACCAACCATCCCCGCAAGTTACAAACAACAAGTAAGCCTACGGGAACCATTAAAATAGGAAAATGAGGCTCAACTACACAATCGACCAGATGAGTCGTTATACATACAATCAACTGTCAATTCTTGGATACACTTCCACAGTCCGCAACCATAGGTATAGTACGCCTCTTAGAAATATGACCTCCAAACTACGAGAGTATCGTGATCTCCATACTTGGTCCCCGACTCTTCCACTCAAGTGGCTGACATGTCATGCATGCACAATCATCCCATGGGGGATAATCCCATAAACTTCCGCACCAAGTAGCGAAACTCGAACATCAATGGCTATCAACCATTCAATCTCTGTACTACTACTCAAGAATCCGCAATCACACGGAAACTTTCACAAAAAGACACCCTTCTCGAGCGATATCAAAAATAGTTCTAGCATTTTATTAACCATCATATATATCCCACGTTGTCTAGAACTCATAACATTCCTTTCAAAACTAAGCCGCAACCTTCTGCATTCAATCCCAATTTCACACAGCGCACCGCACCTATCATGCTAATATGTGAAAATACGAGAATCTCATTATCGACCCTGAATCACGAATAGGATACGCACTCCGTCGACCAGAAACCTCCTACTGAACTCAATTCAGGAGAACATCACAACATGCAACCAAATTTTCATGCCTGTAGAAAACACTAAGCACAAGCCGTGGTTGAAATCATCGCAAGCTCTTTGGAATCTATATGCACATAACCAAGCAAGTGAACCGAATACCTCTAAATTGCCCAAGTCATACAGTCTACCAAACACAACAGTATTACCACAAAACACATGTAAAGTCTTATAATACCAAAGGAACCAATCATCGTTATTACTATGCTAACCCAAGCCACTGCTAAACGGACCCAACTTCTTCCGATTACTCATGACCCGCCTTCACCGCAATACTACTCCTTCTCAGTACGCTATAGGCCTCAATCGGAACCCATCCTAAGTGATCCCAACATGAAATCTCGTCATCCTAAGACTCGTGAGCCACTTTATTCCCTCTTATACATCAATTAGTACCTAAAACCGATATACCTGCTATGAAGTGATCTTTATGAGACTGAAGTTGTTTCTTCCATCTCTCAAACACTTCCTCACAGAACCGATAATGATACAAAAATGCTCCAAGTCTCTTCCAAGAAACCACACAAATCTCGAGTCTTTAGTCAAACACAAATCCGAAATCCTAGATACCACATATTGAATCTTGAATCAATCATAACTTTCTCGAGAGATACCCACTCAGTCCTAGTCCAAAATATATAGTAAATCACATCGAACATTTAGTTCTCCGTCAATACATGAATACTCTAGAAAGAAACAACTAAGTGAATCCTTCCCTTACACACTACCTCTACAGAAGAATATCGAACCTGAGTCTCCACACAATCTCAATGTATCACTAAGGTAAAATACAATGCGTACCCAGCAATTCTTTGCACAAATCCTCTATTCTTTGCACAAATCCTCCTCAAAGACATCCTCCTATGATAATATCTAATCCCCAAGAATCCCTTAGTCCATAATCTATAGCAACACATGACTAGGTGACCTAATCGCCGATGATAGACTCTCCCACTTTGCTCTAAGCCATAATAACATAACTCAAGAACCGACGATGATCGCTCCTCATTAACTGTCATGATCCCACACTGTTACTTAACTGAATTTCTCATTAGCTCGTTGATAATTGGTAGAAAAAGTACTAATTGATGTATAATTTATCCCATATGTAGCTCTTGTTTGTTTGGATTTGGATGTTAATCGCATTGATTCATGTTAATATAATGTATTTTTATGTGTAGGAATGAGTTGAAAACAATCGGGGACGAAATCGGGGAAGAAACGAGCTAAAACAAGAAGAAACGAACAAAGGCGGAAACCAGCCCACAGGCCAGCGCCCAGCGCTGCCTGTGGCGCTGGAACCAGTAGCTTCAGCAAGCATTCTGCCTTCAGTCCCCTGGGGGGCGCTGGGCGCTGACCAGGGGACCAACTCCGAAAATTGTCTCCTTTTCGATCTAGAAGACCCCAAACCGCCTCAAAACCTTTCCAACTCTTATACAAACATCCCTAAACCCATCTAGGAGGAGAACAACATGATTTTGGAGCAAAAGGGAGCTAGGAACATCAACAACATCAAGAAATTGTCCATTCATCAAGCAAAACTAGTATCTCTATTTTAGTTTTTCTTCCTTAGTTATTTGATTTTGTTGAACATGAGTGGCTAATCACCCCTTGTTCTGGGGTTGTGATTAGCCATGAATATTGTGTTTCTAACTTGATGGATTTGTTTTAACAGTTAATGTGGCTAAGATTGTTTCTTCAATTATATGCTTAATTTCTTAATTATTTGGCCATTAATTGAGTTATATCAATTTATCTATGCTATGTTTGAGAAAACTAAGTTTAGATTAGAAGAAGAATTGAAGAAAGCATGTTCTTAACTTTGTTAAAAAGAGCGGATTCGCGATTAAGATAGGAATATACTTAATTGTCATGCTTAATTATATAAATCGTGTTCTTCATGCATTCTTAATAGATTAATTCCATAGGAATATAGGCATTAATCTTGTTAAGAATAGACGAATAGTACTTCGGAAGAAGACTATGAGTATCATTATCGATTAATTAGCAATCTTACATTAACTATATGAACAATAAAATCAATTAGAACGCAATAGGATTGGCAATAGAATCACAACCCTGGAATATTTGTTTTATTGATATCCAAACACATACTTGTTCATTATAATTCTTAGATTTAATTTCGAGTTAAAATTTAGCATAAACTATAAATTCAACTTGATCATTGCTTGATAAAATAACGATATTAGTTGTTCTAAAGTAGTTAACTGAAGTCCCTTGGGTACGATAATCCGGACTCATTGTCCTATATTACTTGTCGATCACGTATACTTGCGTGTGCGTAAGGAACCAACAAGTTTTTGGCGCCGTTGCCGGGGACTTAAAATTTTACTACTTTACAATTTACAGCTTTTATTTGTTATTTATTCAACTTTTATTAATCGGCTCACGTTGTTTGCTTTGACACAGGCTTTTTTGTTGAATGTGGAGAAGTAGAAGTGCAAACAACTTGCTTCCCTTTGATCCAGAGATTGAACGTACCTTACACAGACTAAGGAGGGAGGTAGACGCCAGGACCAAAAATAACCCAGAGTTGGATATAGTTGAGCTACCACAACCTATCAACATGGCAGGAAACGCAGAAAGGGCGGTGATTGAAGCTGCAAGGCCTAATCTGGCCAACATGACTCAGGCAATTGTCAAACCTGAGATCACAGGACACTTTGAGCTGAAGCAGTATATGGTGCAACTTATCCAATCTACGGGCCAATATGTGGGGCTACCTCACGAAGACCCACAATGACACATTCAGAACTTCTTGGAGATAACAGACACGTACAACTACCCGAATGTGTCAAAGGACTATGTGAGATTAACTTTGTTTCCCTTTTCTCTGTTGGGGGAAGCAAAAGAGTGGCTACAGAAGGAGCCAGCAAACAGTATATACACATGGGATGACTTGGCAAGAAAGTTTCTGATAAAATTCTTTCCTACCAAGAAAACCAAGTCACTGAGAAGTCAGATTCTGGGCTTTGAAC
>MCJB01014336.1:92408-167985 GCA_002018475.1 Nicotiana obtusifolia | reverse complement strand
TTCCGGCTGAACGCATATGAGAATGCCAAGCTATACAAAGAAAAGACAAAGAGATGGCATGACAAGCATATTTAACCACGCTATTTCGAACCAGGCCAGCAAGTATTGTTATTCAATTCAAGATTGAGGCTTTTTCCCGGAAAGCTTAAATCAAGATGGTCAGGGCCATTTGAACTAGTGCGAGTTACGCCCTACGGAGCAATTGAATTAAGAGCTTTTAACAGTGAAAGAAAGTTCTTGGTGAATGGACAACGGGTGAAGCATTATTGGGGAGGAGTGGTCACTCGGGATAAAACTAAAATCACATTTATAGAGGAATGAGTCCGAAAAATTGCGTTGTGCCGTGACGTTAAATTAGGCGCTTGTTGGGAGGCAACCCAATGTTAATGTTGTTTCTAGTTAACTTCTTGTTTTTAATTTTTAGATTAGCTTGATGTATACAAATAGTATAGGTCATATTGTAATAAGTGATACAAAAAAAAAAAAAAAAAAAAAAGGGGCGAAAACATTCTGCCTGCGGGGCCCAGGCCAGCGCCCAGCGCTGCCTGTGGCGCCCCAGGCAGTGTTCTTCAAATTCCCAGCCCCCTGATGGGCGCCTAGCGCCGGGCTGGAGGGTGTCCAGGTAAGTCACTTCTTCTCTTTTTAATTTCGACCCAAACCCATTAACCCGACCCATAACCCATTTCCCCTAACTAAATAACCCTTTGATCATCCCACACCCACCCGATTCCTCACTTCACTCACGAACTGAACACAAAAACAAACAAAAATCTCTCTGCTTCTCGTGGTTCTTCTTCCTCTTCAACAGACATCTAGTTTGTCATTCTTCATAAACACATCAGGTATGATTTCTTCTTCTTCTTCTTCTTCTTTGTTTTTCCTGATTATAATTAAGAACTACATACTCCCAATCTCCCCACAACCCCTTCGCTCCTTCTTCTTCTTCTTCCCATTCACTTTTGTTTTACACATTCATGTTTTAATGGGTTTAAAGCTGAGCGATTTGGTTGGTATTGACTGTATCGGAGTAGTAAACCAATAGTCCCTCTACTTCGTCAAAATCATGCTTCTCATTCTTCTGCTTGTCGAATTGCAGGTAGCGATGGCACGAGATGGAAACAAAGGCAAAGCACCTGGCAAGGCATCAACTACTGCACAAGCACCAAAGAAAAGAAAACAAGGCGAAGGATCTTCTCGCCCAGCAAAAGGAAAACAAGTCGACGAGAGCTCACAGCAAATCTCTACCAGGCCCCGACCTCGACTTGATTTGATCGATGATAATGCAGCTACCTGGTACCGGAATTTTGTGCCCATGGGACGCTATGTCTCGGAGATGGGCATCAACACTACTCTATTGGAAAGGAGATTTCCAGATATCCTTGCTCGCCTCCGCCTATCGAGAATGGAGAGGTTTCTTGAATGCCCAGGACCGGAAAACCTCAGTGCAGTTCAGGAGTTATATGCTAACTGGGACCTCCATCGATCCAGATCTTATGTCCAAGGTACGAAGGTGTCCTTAGGGAGGGAAGATTTATGCCGGTACTTAGGAGTTGCTAATGCTGACCCTCAACGATTGCAACAATTAATCCGCAGCCCTCCTTATCAGCTTATTCGGCATATGCTATGTGGCATTGATTCCAACGCCAAATGGAACAGGAAGCAAGGCAACATTCACCTTTCCATGGTCCGTACTGACTTTAACAAAGCTGCCAAGGTTTGGCAGAACTTTGTGCAGGCTAGGCTGATGCCTGCCGACCACAGCAGTGACTGTACAAGGGCCAAAGTTTGCTTAATCTTCTCCCTCATGACGGGCCGACCAATCAATGTCGCTGACATTATGCTCACGGAGATGGCTCGTACACGATTTGGGTGCCAGATACGGAGGCTATATTTTGGCAACCTTTTAACCCAATACATGCGGTTTCTAGGAGTCCCTGAGTACCCGGGACATGATGAGGTCGTAGAGGCTCCACCAGGGCTCATGGACATCACATCAGTCATGGAGCCTGCTTCAAAAATAACTTCGGCAGCCAAGGCGGAGCGAGAGGAGAACTTCAACCGATATGTGTACAATGCTCTCAACCTGCTGATGAGCCGAGCCGGCCATTTCTGATGATAAGCGTCAGCACTTGCGTGATGATCTTTCGGGCGCATCAAAGGAGATGCTCGGGATTGCTCCGGGTAGTCCGGTCCACTCCGAGGAAGATGCCAATACTGTTCAGGGCTCGGATCATGAAGGAGACGACGAGGAGGACGCCACCAGACCATTGGCCATAGTACCTTTCGGCATGGATTCCGACGAGACCAGCACAGATTGAGGGGAGTTTCCCTTACACCCTACTTTGTTCTTCAAATTTTTCTATATATATATATATATGCATCGGGGACTATGCATGTTTTAAGTGTGGGGTGGGGGTAAATATTGGTCGTCTCATGCTGAGAAGTTTTATGAAAATGTTTGTCTAAGTGACCTTTGAGGTGATGTTCATGAATTTTTTTTCTTTAGTTGCATATATTCTTAGTATAATTGTTGTTAGTTAGATTTTTGTTGAGTTATAATAGCTTTTGTAATTTTTAGTAGTTATTTGTTTTAATTTTTTTCTATTTCGTATTTAGTAGCATTAGGTAATAGACATATAGTCTAGTTTTTTTTCCCGACGACGGATTGTGTTTCTTGAGGGATAACAACTGGACCGAAAATAACAAAAAAGATTTTTTTCTATTTTTACGAAGTTAGGTAATATTCCTTGGTTTTTCTTAGGGCACCGGTTCTTTTCCAAGGATGTAATCCGAACCGGGCAACTTTTTTCTTTTAGGATTAGTATTAGGAAAAGATGAGTGAGAATGAATTACTTCTTGACGGTTGATGCTAGTGCGATAAGTTGTGACCATATGATCCAATTCCCATTAAGTTAAATTAAAGGTGGAAAGAAAACATCCCAATTTGTGACACCCCTTCTCAATTGTTGACTTGCTTAACATCTAGTGCGTTATTTCTTAATTGTTTCAATTGTATATGCTTGCTCAACTCGACATGTAAACAGAACCATTGTAAGTGAATCATGTGCATTGTGCGAGTGAGATTTTGATCCTCTGTGTTATCTCGTATAGTCTAGAACTTGCCCCATGTGTTAACTAAAACGAAATTGTAAGTTGGGATAATCTAAGAAATGATATAGGCACTTCTTTGTTTGATTTTGGATGTGCTTGTCGCATCAAATATAAAATTTTCCATTGTTAGCCCTTTTGAGCCTATAAGCCTCTTTCATTCGGTACCTACATTACAAGCTATTCCTTTTATTTTGTTCTTAAATTGAGCCTTATTTGAACCTTTACCTCCGAAAGCACTTACTCGCTAGAAGAAGTAAGGGTGGTGTTGGAGGGATTGTCTTGTTTATGAATGGAACTGTGAAAGGACTTATTGGTTATTTGAAGCTAATTTGAAAAATCATTAGCGGATGAAAAAGGTGTATGGAGGATGAAAAATAAGAAAGGAAAAAAATTGATGATGAAAAAAAAAAGAAAATTGATAATAGAAAAGATATGAAAAAAATTCACCTCCTATTATTGTGCGCTAAGTGAGTTGAAAAGAAAAGGCTATGTATGTAAGACAAGTTTGGAGATTGAAAGAAAAAGAAGTGTTTGAATATTGAGTATAGTGTATTAAGTGCTTAAGAGGACTAGTCACTACTTCCAAATATATCTTACCCGTCCCCTAGCCTACATTACAACCCGACAAAGTCCTATTTGATCTTAGATTTGACTAACTCAATTAGTGGAAGTCTACACTACGGGCAAGCTTATGGTACTATATGGGATGCATATGAGTTCTTTGTGAGAGTGAGAGTTTGTGTACAAATCGTGTGTGATCCCATTCATATATATATCTCTATTCACTCTTCATATGTTGGTGAGGCACATGATTTCATGAACAATTGGTAATGTATGCGTTGTCTTGTTGGGTAAGTATATGAATTGAAGTAGCTTTATGTGGTAAGTCAGCATTTGAGGTTGGGTGATGACAATTGGGGTGTTGAATGTGATTGAATTTATAAGGTTAATTGAGCTTTATGGGAATGATATGGATAAATTATGTGTCATACTTGTTCAACTAGTATTGATTGTATTCAAAGAGTATGAAGTGTTTTAATATTGAATGTTCGTGCTAAGTTAAAAGTTAATAGTTGGGAAAGGTTGGTTAAAGTCCCATTGCTAAAGGACGAGCAAGAGTTTAAGTGTGGGGTGTTGATATAGAAAAAGTACTAATTGATGTATAATTTATCCCATATGTAGCTCTTGTTTGTTTGGATTTGGATGTTAATCGCATTGATTCATGTTAATATAATGTGTTTTTATGTGTAGGAATGAGTTGAAAACAATCGGGGACGAAATCGGGGAAGAAACGAGCTAAAACAAGAAGAAACGAACAAAGGCGGAAACCAGCCCACAGGCCAGCGCCCAGCGCTGGAACCAGTAGCTTCAGCAAGCATTCTGCCTTCAGTCCCCTCGGGGGCGCTGGGCGCTGACCAGGGGACCAACTCCGGAAATTGTCTCCTTTTCGATCTAGAAGACCCTAAACCGCCCCAAAACCTTCCCAACTCTTATATAAACATCCAAAAAACCCATCTAGGAGAAGAACAACGTGATTTTGGAGCAAAAGGGAGCTAGGAACATCAACAACATCAGGAAATTCTCAATTCATCAAGCAAAACTAGTATCTCTATTTTAGTTTTTCTTCCTTAGTTATTTGATTTTGTTGAACATGAGTGGCTAATCACCCCTTGTTCTGGGGTTGTGATTAGCCATGAATATTGTGTTTCTAACTTGATGGATTTGTTTTAACAGTTAATGTGGCTAAGATTGTTTCTTCAATTATATGCTTAATTTCTTAATTGTTTGGCCATCAATTGAGTTATATCAATTTATCTATGCTATGTTTGAGAAAACTAAGTTTAGATTAGAAGAAGAATTGAAGAAAGCATGTTCTTAACTTTGTTAAAAAGAGCGGATTCGCGATTAAGATAGGAATATACTTAATTGTCATGCTTAATTATATAAATCGTGTTCTTCATGCATTCTTAATAGATTAATTCCATAGGAATATAGGCATTAATCTTGTTAAGAATAGACGAATAGTACTTCGGAAGAAGACTATGAGAATCATTATTGATTAATTAGCAATCTTACATTAACTATATGAACAATAAAATCAAGTAGAATGCAATAGGATTGGCAATAGAATCACAACCCTGGAATATTTGTTTTATTGATATCCAAACACATACTTGTTCATTATAATTCTTAGATTTAATTTCGAGTTAAAATTTAGCATAAACTATAAATTCAACTTGATCATTGCTTGATAAAATAACGATATTAGTTGTTCTAAAGTAGTTAACTGAAGTCCCTTGGGTACGATAATCCGGACTCATTGTCCTATATTACTTGTCGATCACGTATACTTGCGTGTGAGTAAGGAAGCAACAGTATCTAACTTAGTTGGTTTGCTTTTCTTCTCTATTTATCCTTATATATTATCTACTTGTGATCACTTGTCATGCCTCTTGAGTCTTTAATTGATATTGACCAAGTTATTATGCAATTCCAAATGACTATCTTTTCTGAGTTTAAACAGTCTGCATGTTTAACCTGTAGTGTGCCTTGAATGACTGCTCATGTTTACCTGAACTTCATAGTCTTTCATTGATCATTCTACTGTGATCTTCACCTCTACCCATTGTTTTCCATGTGTTCTTTTTGTCTTGTGATAGAGTTTATGATTCAATAATCCTAACTAAGATAAACTTGAAAGTTCATAAGTTCGTGTCATCCACCACTAAACTATAGCATGAAATCTAAGTGATTAGATGCATTCCTTCTTTATACTTGTATCTGCTAACCTGAAGGAAACATTTAGGCTCTCACCATGGCATTCTCATGGTTATACCTAACAGTTGGTTGCATTTGCATGAAACAGTCTTGTTTGAGTAGAACTTTCTTCTTTTCATGAATACCCATAGTTCTACTGTCTATATTCTGTTAAGATTAAGTTATCCTTTTCTTCATGAACAAGTCATTATCATGGTTTGTTATAGTTAGCTTGTAATTTCTATTTAAGTTGAACTTGGTTGTCTCATGTTAGTTAAAACCTTCACTTACATGTTTAGGTCAAAACCTATTTAGATATAGTGTTTTTCTTGTCTTTAATATCCTTTGTGCTACTATTGACTTTGGGAAGCTTACATGCAGTTATCATTAAGTTCTCCTCGATAAAAGTAGGACTTTGTCATTATAGTTACAAGTCAACTGATAATTTTTAAAGCTGAATATGATGACTTCACATTTAGATACTAATTTAGACTATATTCCTGAAGTAAACTTGTCTTGGTATAATATTCTTTTTATCTGTAATCCCTCTCCCATCATGACATATTTAACTCGATTATGTAACATGCAAAGCTCCGTTATCTATATGTAATTACAACCTCACTTGAAGTGCCTGTATATAGCTGACTGAACTTGTAGTCAAATCTTTGAACTTGTAGTCATTTGAAGTTTAATCCTGTTTCTAATATCTTTGATAAAAATCTATAAAAGTGGTTAGTCATAACTATTTTGTCTGAATATTTATTGTTGACTTTTAAAATTCCAAGTAGTGTTACTGCTTCATGCATATGCTACTAGTAAGACCCAAGCAAACCAACCTATAATTAGTCTATCATAGGGGAAATATTTACATCTTCTGGGTTGCTACACACCTGAATTTTGTGCCCTTGCCTTTCCTTTGAATGTATTTCCTTAGTGTTGGACATTTAACAGTAGTGATGCTTCTGCTTCTCTCCTATGTGTGCTTGAAGTCTGACCTTTAGATTTACCTTATATGTATTTTTATTTGGTATCAAATGTAGCATGTGTTCCTTAGGCCTTAGGCTTTTAACTCTAGGTTGGGATGCTCTCCCTGGCACAAGCATTGTCCTAGACCTTGAATCCCTTGGGAACTTTGGAGTGTCGAGGGATTCAAAGGGGGTATCCACCTTGAGTAGAACTCCCTCCTTAGCTCTTAATTCATTGACACTTTTGGTTCCTTGGGGGTTTAGTGTTTAATGAGAGTAAAAGGTTTTCAGTTTGAATTATTTTTTCATGTATAACTACCACAGTAGTATAATTCCTCATAGCATTAGACTATTGATTGTTACACCCCATGTTTTCGTACGTGAGAGTACGTCGTAACTCAATTGATGTAAGCTCAGAAATAAGATTATATTTGAAAGTACATAAAGTAAATTAATCATGTAACCATGGAGGTTGAATCTCTTTAAGATCATGGATAACAAGTACCAAGAGGGTTGGGAGTCTTAGAAGAAAAACGAATCGAACAAAATAAGTTTCGTCGAAAGTCGACAAGTTGGGAATGTTATGACATGTACTTTGGGGTGAGACTATGGTTCTTAACACGATAAGCAGGTTATGTTATAAGTTATTCTAATCGTATGATACTCGTGTCCTACGTTTTGAAGTCAAGCGATTTATGGAACAAAAGTTGGCAAAGTTCATCACAAGGTACATTGATAATGTGCTGAAATTAGGTCAAATGGAGCTGAGCTTTTCTCCTAATTTACTTGGAATTACAGGATGAACCACATATCAAATCGAAGATATACAAGTCTAGTTTCCTGATGCATCAACCGTTTGCTGGTACGACATCATAGTAGAGAGATATTCGCATTTTTGCGAGACTGCACAAGCAGCTACCAATGGGACCCACTTAGGTGGTAGACGACCCTTGAACATTTTAAAGGTTTTGGACGGCTCATTTTTGGTCATTTTCGAGCACGGACAGTTCCCAAACTCTCTCAAACCTCTCTAACAGTCCTCTATGGTTCCAACTCGAATCCATGGTGGTTTTGCCTAGGCCTAACCTCAAAAATTAGCCTAAGTGAAAAAAAGGGTCTCTATGGCGTTGTGATGCCATTAAAGGTGCTTGTAAGCTAAGGGAAGCTTCAGTTCGATATTGTTCTGATTATGTAAGGTATGTATAAGACCTTATTGCTTGGGATTATGCTTATCTATGTGTTGGGTAAGTTATTTGGGTGAAGAACTACAAGATAGAACTTGAAGTTGTATAAGAAGTTGTTGTCTCTTATTGGACTATTTTGGAGTTGTGCTTATGACTTCATATGGCTGGAAATTATTAAAATTAAGTTGGCTATTATATTTTTAGTATGATTATGTTGGTTTACATGTCAATCTTGTTGAAGAAATTGGTCACTAGAAAAGAAATGGCTATAAAGCACTTGGAAGTTGTCCAAAGTGATATTATCTTGTGTTAGGCTATTTCGGGTAACATTAAAATTGAGTACAATGCTGGAAATCCAGTAAAAGGTATTGGTTATTATATTGGATATATTACTAAGTTCAAGAATGAATGATATTGGGGTTGAAGGGTGCTAAAGGGATTCAATCCGAGCTTGCCGCTCGTCGTGATATGTTCCTGACTTGTCAATAAATTTTGTACCCTATTGTTGATGTTGCTCCTATGGTGTTGCTCTGGCTGTTGTTGTTGGTATATGGTATTGGAGGAGGCCCTTGTTACAGGGGAGATGCTGCCCAAATTTACATAAACGAGCTACTAGTTTAAGTTGCGGACTGAGCCTTTACTCAACACTGATTTTAAATCTCCTGATGCTATGGTAGATTAAGTTGAGTTCTTTGAAGAATTTCTTGGAAGGTATTAAGGATTCAACGTAGTTAAGGTATATTAAGGCAATCCCTTCTTTCCTTTGGCATGATCCATATGATAAAACGAAACGAGCAAACACGCAACTTTCACAAGTGACTCCGTTCTTAGAAGTACTAGGGATGCCAATGTTCTTGATTCCACATGTAACCTATTATTATTTCGTCTATTCATGGGTCTCAGAATATACATATGTTGATAATGTTTATTCCATGATATTAACCGAAGGCATATTGATCTTATGACATCCCGAGAGATCTTATTGACTTACTTCTTATGCATTGCATTCATTTATACATGTACATTGACCCATGACCAGATAGCGTTATATACGCATATATTATATGTATATGAGGTATGGGGAAAGGTTATGGCATTATATACGCACCACCACATGGTCAGCTGGTATACGTTGATGATTTCGCCCATAGAGGCCGAGATGATATGATAGGATGCCCTCAGAGGCTTGATGACGTTATGTACGCGTATAACCTATGCATGATATGACATTTATATGCATATGCTTGACATTATAAATGTTTCATGATTCATAGAGCTATGCAGATTTACAGGTTGAGTTTTTTACTCTATTTTTTTCACGTCTTTTATATACTGCTTTTCATGCCTTACATACTTGGTACTTTATTTGTACTGACGTCCCTTTTCCTTGGGGACGCTGTATTTCATGACCGCAGGTCCCGATAGATAGGTTGACAATCATCATAGGAGGCTATTAGCTCAGCTGAAGGTGTTGGTGCACTTCACTTGCTTCGGAGTTTCCTATTTGGTTAGTATTCTTTGGACATGAATAGATTGGTATGGCGGGGCCCCTGTCTCAGCCTTTATGACGTTTGTGTACTCTTAGAGGCTTGTAGAAATGTGTCATGTATATGGATGATTGTACCTTGTTGGTCTATGTTTGAGTATACAAATGATCATTTCGGTCGTATAGGCCTGTATGTCACATGTACAAGTTTCTATATCATGTTTGGCCATCCTATGTCTAGTATTCCCTTCTATTTATTCTTGATATCTCATGAAGGCCCTTCTGACCCAATTACCCATGATGGTATGATAAGAAAGATATATTACGTAGGTACTCGATTAAGTAAGGCACCGAGTGCCCGTCGTGGCACTGTGGTTTGGGTCGTGACAAAAGTGGTATCGTAGCAGTTCTGACCTAGGGAGTCTACAAGCCGTGTCTAGTAGAGTCTTGTTGATGGATGTGTTGTGCACCACAGTTATAAGCACGAGGCTACAAGGTATCTAGGACAGTCACTCTTTCATCTTATTCTAGACCGTGTGGTAGAGCTAAATTGTAAGAATTCAAACTCCCATATTCTATTCGTAATACAAGGATACCTACATCCAGAAAGACAGTTGGTAAAAGAATTAATGCGGCCGTGGAAGAGTTTAGTCAGAGGAATTCGATTTTGCATCATGCTTATGATGAGTAAACGTGAGGTGTTCAGCAGATCATGTGTGTTCTAAGACGTGTAAGCTTCTTGATAAGGAGCCTTAAGGCATGAATATCTATCCACCTATGGTGTAAAAAGCAACAAAAGAATCATAAGGTAGATATAAGTTTCAACAAGTAAAAGTACGTCGTAAGTCAATTGATTTAAGCTCAGAAATGAGATTATATTTAAAAGTACATAAAGTAATTATCATGTTACCGTCAAGGGTACAAATCTTTAAGATCATGGATAACAAGTACCAACAGGGTTTGGAGGCTTAGAAGCTAAACTAATTGAAGAAAATAAGTTTTATCGTATGTAGTCGTGTGTTACATTTTGAAGTCAAGCGATTTGCAAAACAAAAGTTGGCAAAGGTCATCACAAGTTACATTCATAATGTGCTGAAAATTAGGTCAAATGTAGCAGAGCTTTTCTCCTAATATAATTAGAATTACATGATGAACCACATATCAAATCGAAGTTATACGAGTCTAGTTTCTGACTCATTAACCGTTTGTCGGTACGACATCGGAGTAGAGAGATATTCGCATTTTTGTGAGACTGCGCAAGCAACTACCAATGGGACCCACTTAGGCGGTGAACGGCCCTTGAACATTTTAAAGGGTTTGGACAGCTCATTTTAGGTCATTATCGACCACGGACAGTTCCAAAACTCTCTTAAAACCTCTCTAAAAGTCCTCCATGGTTACAACTCGAATCCAAGATGGTTTTGCCCAGACCTAACCTCAAAAATTAGCCTAAGTGAAGAAAAGAATCTCTATGGTGTTGTGATGCCATTAAGGGTGCTTGTAAGCTGAGGGAAGCTTCAGTTTGATTTTGTTCAGATTATTTAAGGTGTGTATACAACCTATTTCTTGGGATTAAGCTTATCTATGTGTTGGATAAGTTATTTGGATGAAGAATTACAAGATAGAACTTGAAGTTGTATAAGAAGTTGTATTCTCTTATTGGACTATTTTGAGTTGTGTATATGACTTCATATGGCTGGAAATTATGAAAAATAAGTTGGCTATGATATTGTTAGTATGATTACGTTGGTTTACATGTCAATGTTGTTGAGGAAATTGGTAACTAGAAAAGAAATGGCTATAAAGTACTTGGAAGTTGTCCCTAGTGATATTATCTTGTGTTAGGCTATTTCGGTAACTTTGAAATTGAGTACAAGGCTGGAAATCCTTTAAAAGGTACTGGTTATTTATACTGGATATATTACTAAGTTCAAGAATTAATAATAATGGGGTTGAAGGGTGTTAAAGGGATACAATCCAAGCTTGCCGCTCATCGTGATATGTTAATGAAATATTTTGTACCCTATTGTTGATGTTGTTCCTATGGTATTGCTCTTGTTGTTCTTGTTGGTATACAGTATTGGAGGAGGCCCTTGTTACAGGGGAGATGCTGCCCAAATTTAAATAAACGAGCTACTAGTTTAAGTTGCGGACTTAGCCTTTACTCGGCACTAATTTTGAATCTCCTTATGCTATGGTAGATTGAGTTGAGTTGTTTGAAGAATTGCTTGGAAGGTGTTAAGGACTCAACGGAGTTAAGGTATGTTAAGGCTATCCCTTCTTTCTTTTTGGCATGATCCATATAATACAATAAAACGAGCTAACACACAACTTTCACAAGTGATTCTATTCTTAGAAGTATTAGGGATGCCTATATTCTTAATTCCCTAAGTGTCCTATTATTATATCATATGTTCATGGGTCTCAAAAAATACGTAAGTTGATAAAGTTTATTCAATGATATTAACCAAAGGCATATTGATCTAATGACATCCCGAGAGATCTTATTGAGCCGAGATGATATGATGGAATGCCCTTAGAGGCTTGATGACATTATGTGCACACCACTTGCTCCGGAGTTGCCTATTTGGTCAGTATGCTTTGGGCATGTATAGATTGGTATGGTGGCACCCTGTCTCGGCCTTTATGATGTTTATGTACTCTTACAGGCTTGTAGACATATTTCATGTATATGGATGTCTGTATTGCCTTGTCGACCTATGTTTTGAGTGTACATATGATCATTTCGGTCGTATAGGCTCGTATATCACATGTATAAGTTTCTAAATCATGTTGGGGCATCTTATGTTTAGTATTCCCTTATGTTTTATACTGGTTAACTCATGGTGGCCCTTCTGGCTCACTTACCCATGATGGCATGATAAGAAAGATATGTCACGTTAGTGCTTGGTTGAGTAAGGCAAAGGGTGCCCTTCGCGGCCTTGCAGTTTGGGTCGTGACATTGATGCTTTAATAATATATATTTGGCTCCAGTCGTCTATTTATATATGTTTCATACATGGTTAAATATGCTTAATATATGGAGCATGTGTCTAACAATTTTTCCTCTTCTTTTGGACATGTACATCATTTGGGCCTGCTGAGTCCCGAAGGAACTCAGGCCCAATCCCAGCCTTGTTGCATTTTTTAGAGAGTCCAACATCAGCTGTAGCAGCATCTCTTTACTATTGGGCCTGCCTTCTTGAGGCCTAATTACCAGAGTCCAGACTTCTTTCCCTCAATTCCTTTATTTTTATTTATTACTTCCTTAATCTAGTTTACTGCTTTATTACTTTTATCTACTGCTTTGTTGCTTTGTCGCATTTTTGTTGTCATGTATTTAACACTCATATATTAGATCATACTTTGTCTTCATGCTTTAATATCATATGAAACATAGGCAAGCTTTAAATACTATAGGATTTAAAAAGAACTAGTTGGTAATTAATTCTCACTTCGCTAATTATAATTTAGTCATATCATTACTATGTTCTCGCTCACTTTCTTTTCTTAAAAGATTTCTGAAGCCCGGAACTTAGTGAAAACAACGGTCCATTTTCAAAAGGAAATTAGAGATGAATCGCCAACTCTACTATCATAAGGCAAATAAGAATTTTGCAAAAAAGGTGAGGAACTATCGCCTTAAAGAATTTTTCAACAAAGTGATCTTTCTTTAAATCTTCAAATCCAAGTATATTTTAGGCTCAATTTTTTACCAACATCTTTTAGAGTTATATGAATACCCGTTCCCTAAATCAGTTGTATTTCATAATATAACCTATTTTCACAAGCTTTATAAGAATATAGACAACTTACATACATATTTTCAAAACTCTTTCAATATATCTTTAAACTTCTTTATAAATTCACACCCCTCTTAAGTCTCACATCCCTTTTTATACTCTCCCTTAGTTATACAATAAGTCGTACTCTTTTATAGTAATTGAGCATAGTACAAATAATTGATCCCTTAAAAATTAGTATAAGTCATATGGAGCTACCGAAGGTAGATTTTACGGGGTACCTAACACCTTCCCTTAGAAGAACAAGAACCCTTACCCGTAATCTCACCGGTTAGCAGACCAATAAAAATATAACTTAGTAATTAAATAGGTTCCTTGGTATACCTTTAAATATTAGGTGGCGACTCTCTTTACCAACAATAAAGAAACCACAAGTTGAATCTTGTTTTGACTAGTGCAAAAAGGGTGCAACAAGGGGTAGAAACACACTATCATCTTGATGATCTTAGTAGAGATGTACCCTGCTCTTGATCAGGTCAAGCATGGTTTCGGACACTCCAAGGGTTGTAATCTCTTACTGCATATTTGGCTGCTGGAACACTTTCATAGGGGTGATTACGTCAGGAGCTTCTATGCAGGCCACTGAATGACTACATAGCCAGTCATCATCCAAAGAAGATGACATTCATTCTAGACAGGTTTGCAAAGCGTGGAAATACTATGGGCTGGGTGTGTTTCTTTAGTAATTTGACAGACGAGCAAGTGTATTGGATGTTCAAGTGGTTTCCTAATAGCGAGTTTATCATAAGATCCAAAGGAACTACTCACTTAGTACTGATCGGGCTGTGAAGCATCTACCTTACGCTCCTATAAGGGTAATGAGGCAAGCTAGAGGAAACAAGTCATACCTCGGGTTTCTAACATGGTTCGGTATAAAGCAGATTTCAAAGGAGATGTCATCCCATTCAAGATTAAAGCCCAATATATGTGGAATCAAAAGATCATCATGGAGGGAGAGACTATTGAGCTAATTAGGTATCAGGAGGGTCATATGTAGTACTATCTCTCATGTTTGGAAAATGATATAGCCGAGGACGTCAAACTGAGGGTCAATCTGAAAGATAGGGTCATAGATGAGGTGGCTGAGGCAAAGGTGAAGTACAAGAGGCTATGTAAAAGAGTGTTCGAATCTGAAGCTAAGAATCTGGAATAGCATAAGGTGAATATGGAGGCGATCAGGGAATGGAAGGAGACTGCAAGTAAGTCGACAGAGAGTTTAGAGCATCTAGAGCAAGGATTGATGGAGCTAGAGGGGAAAATGAGAAAGAGGCTTTTGGATTGGCAAGGCATTGACCATGATGAAGGAGGAAAGCTGGCAATGGCTTACTTAATACTCAACATGTGCGACCTGGGAAATGTGATTGAGGGATTCAAAAGAGCAAAGCACGGAGAAGGTCCTTCAGGAAAACGTAGACTAAGAGTTAATGTTCTTTACTGCTTTCGAGATTAGATTATGTTAGATTGCAATGTAATTAGGCTTAATGCCATTAGTGACTTTATAATTATTATTTCGATTTAGTGTAAGATTTATTTGGCTTATTTTCGCATTAATGGAATGAGGCAACGTTGGCATGAATTTTCTCCAAGTCTATGTATGGCATAGGCCTACCTCAGGCTCAATGAGGTCCGTAAATTAGGACGCGGATTATTGCATGACTGTAAGGCCCCGTAAAATTTTGCTTAAAACCCGAGGTTCTGTGGTGGCGAGGTAGGCTAATATGTTTAGTGATGGTAGAAAATCTTCGGAGCAAGCAAGCTCGTCGCGGTACGGACTTTTTGGGTCGAACAGTGCGCTAGGGAGTTAAAGGAAAATATTGGCAGAAAAAGACATTTCTGCGGCCCACTAATGCAGCCGTAGAATGGCCGTAGAGTGAAGCAGAAACTTGAGCAAAATTTGTGGGCCATTATGCGCTGAATTATGCGGCTGCAGAATTAATTTACGGGTCGTAAATTGCATTGCAGGATCGACATGAGGAATTCCAGGAGCAGATTATGCGGACTGCTTTGCGACTGCAGAATCGATATGCGCACCGTAGAACGTCCACATACCTAGGCAGAGGTGCCCAGTTCTGGAGGGCCATTTCACAGACCGCAGAAGCATAATGTGGTCGCATATGCGACCGTAGATTGTGTTCCGGAGCTTCATTTTTTTGGTTTTTATAACTCGACCCTATTCTATTATATAGACGCTATAGTCCATTTCTTAAGTAAAAACCTTGTATTTTGAGAGTGAAAGAGTGCTCTGGAGTGGAGAGGGTTCCTCAACAATTTGTTCTTCAATTCTTGCGCAAATCTTGGAAGATTAACAAGGGAAACTCACTAGGTCTTCATCCAAGAGGTAAGATTCTACACCCTAACTCTTAATTTCGAAATTTAACTAAAAATAGGTAATTAGTAAGGAAATTCTTGGGTGCGGAAGTT
Organism: Nicotiana obtusifolia; assembly: GCA_002018475.1. Lineage (NCBI taxonomy): Eukaryota > Viridiplantae > Streptophyta > Magnoliopsida > Solanales > Solanaceae > Nicotiana > Nicotiana obtusifolia. Next base: position 152,258 of record MCJB01014336.1, on the reverse strand, counting down.
GTTCATTTTGCATACATGTGTTACCAAGGGGTGTAGGAAGATTGTTGAGCTGCAAATGGTAGATAATGGGCGGTGGGATGACGGAATCGACCATAGGAGGACCTTGCAATGTTAATGCACACCTAGTGTTTGATAAAATGCTAAAATGAGCTGGAACCATGATCGTTTTCCTAATTTTTTGTTCAATTTGCTATATTTCTAAAATAGATTGAAGTTGCAAAGATTTCCGGAACATTTTAGAGTTTAAGGAAGCTCAAGTGAGGTATGTTTGCTAAACTCTTCTCTTAGAATTGAACCCCGCAATGTCCTTGTAAGTCTCATGATGCACTTTATAAATTGAATTTTTGTCAATGAAGCATTGTTATTGCGACGACCATGGATACACGCAGCTGGGGCACTCGCTTCTACTCTGCACCAGGCTATGAAGTTCGAGCAGAATCATCAAGAGGTGATTGTTGCACACTATTTTGCACAAGACAAAACAAACTACAACCTATAGTACTCCACAAGTTTAATTAAAGTTTAGAGTCGACATCTAGTATTTAAGGTATACTAGAAAACCTATACTACACTATGTAATGTACATTTGATTATGGTCTACGAAACTGTTGAGATTCTGAGTAAGGGTTCAAGTTATCTTGAGGGAAAGGTGTTAGGCATCCCTCAAGATCCACAAAATGTGGTTCCTATGGACTCAATCCAATTAGTAAGGGAAGATTCAAAAGAATGATTAATTTAATGTTTACAAAGAATTATGAAAATGATTTGGAATGAAGAATGATTGAATATGAACGTCACTAGGGATATTTATGTGTAACAGAATATGTGCAAGGATGGAGAAAAAAAGTATGTGAAGTAGTTAAATGTTAATGACTAAATGAAGTGTATCATCAAGTAAAGTATTTACAAAGTAACCAAATGACTTTAAGTTGAAAGGAATAATCTCGAAAGAATTTAGTTGCAAACAAGATCAACTATTGTAAGAAAACGTGTCTAGAAAATAATTAATCGAGAGTGGAAAAAGGAATTACCTTTGAATATTTTTTCTTTATGTGATGAATAGGTTAAGAAGAGAGTTGATTAATATATACAAGAAAATTATGAAAATAAATTAAATAAAGAAAAATTAATTATGGCAAATGAATAATGAAATAAGTTTATATTTATGTGCACATGTAGTAAAAGATGAACAACAAAATGTTTGAGATGACTTTCATTATTTTTGAATTGGTACACAAGATGTGAAGAATGCAATTTAATATTTTTAAAAGAATGGATTAGGTAAGAAGGGGACAAAATATGATTTGACTAAAGTACAAAGTTTAATGAAGGATAGGACATAATGTAAGACAAGGTTAAAGGATGTACGAACACAATATCTTACACTTTTTTCACAACCCCAATTTTCCCTCCTAGGATGTCGTAACGGCACCTAGTCACTGAGACTAGGTAAGCCTAACACTTACTAAATTAATAGAATAATTCAACCATGAATGATAAATATGAAATAGAAATCTTTATACAAAACTTACAATTCCCAAAATCGGTAGTACAAGTAATTAGCTCAACTGAGTTTGCTTGAAAAATCCATAAAAGCAACTGTTCGGGATAGAATTAAAAATTACAATGAAAATATCATAAGGTGACTCTGAGGCCTGCGAAAGTAATGGTAGGTTTACCTTGAGTCTCCACAGTTCGACCGGCCAGCTAATAATCAACAACAACCCAGCACCTGGATCTACAAAAAAAAAATGCAAAAGTGTAGTATGAGTACACCACAGTGGTACCCAGTATGTATCAAGACTAACCTCAGTGGAGTCATGAGGGGGGACAGTCAAGACACATACCGGACTAAACAACCTAAACAAGTGTGAAGATGAACTAACAGAGAAAAATAATATTAATATACAACTAAACAGGATAAGGAATACAAACCAATACTTGCAACGAGACACAAATAACAACAATATCTAACACGAAAGGCCAGGTAATAATGTCATAGAGTAAGCTGGACGCAGTCTACTTGTGGTGAAATCAAAATAAAGGAAAATCCAACAACAACTCAATAAGAATAATCCTTGTCACACTAGATTTATTCAAGCATTTCCACGAGGTACCGAACCTCATAATCACAACTCGCGGGTCTCAATTCTTGAACCCTAATCACTTGGCATCTTGTGCCCGCATTACAACTCATATCCGCACGGATGGCTCACATGCCAATAGAACATTCCTCACATAGAAGGCAAGTAGACAAGAGTACGTATAATGATAAATGACGTCAGGATTCACCTTTTGAAATCAATATGGGTGATTTAACAACTTGTATGCTTGTGCAAGTGTTCTACCATAATTCTAGTCAACAAATAGGAACATAGACAATGAATGGCACATATGAAACGATCACCACGAAATGTATAGTGTAATAAAAGTAGCAATGATGTTTGAAGCAGCGACCAGCACAACAAGATTAGCTACATAGAACTGAGCATAAAAGGCATCACGAAGGAAAAAAATTAGTAGTATGCTAAGGAAAACAACAATCAAAGACAAGTGCACAAAAAAGGAGAAATGACAATAACAGCCTTCCCGAGGTACAGCCTCGTAGTCTCAAAAAGTAAAATGCATCACGACTTTCCTTATTTCACCGCGGGAGCCTTTATGTTTAGTTTTGAAAATTATTTTCCCGAAATAGCATCCCACGTTTTAGCCCACCTTATCACACCACAAATCTTCTAGTACTTCCCCTACTAGCCACGTGTTTCAACCCCACCTTATCTCACCGTATGTGTTTCAACACCCGGACTTTATACCACCACATGTGTATCAATAATAACAACAGCACGGCAGAAACCTCGTGCAACACAATAACACCCACACGGTAGAAACCTCATGCAACACAATAACAATCGTAGAGCAGAAACCTCGTGCAACACAATAGCAACCGCATGACAGAAACCTCGTGCAAACAACATAAAAATTTTCTCAACAAAACACGTATGCCAAAAACATAACAACTCAAATAAATTGCTTTCACAATATGAGCCCACATGCAACAATATTTCCTCAAAACAGTTTCAATATCACAACCACACATAGCCCTTGGCTTAATAACACTGAATACAACAGTAACAGCGACAATAACACTAGAATACGGCAGGTAAATCAACTCGGTAACTTCAAAATACAATGAAAACGAAAGAGCAAACTTACAAAGAAAGACACAACAGGAAATAATGGTACAACATAGCCTTAGCCTAACAAGGAAGAGATAATGTGCAGTCATGATTCCACAGAAGTACAATTCAACGGTAAAAGGGATGACATGAATCAATGATTCCAGTTAAGAATAAGTTAACAATGATAAGGAATAACAAATGTTCATTTAGAGTTGAGCAATTACGAAAGTGATACCAAAAATTCAATTAAGGATAACTTCAACTAATGATAGGCAATTATAAAAAAGATAATAATAACTTCAATCAAGGATAAACGATTATGGAAAGGATAGCACGGTAATATAAGAGGCAACAACTTTAGTTAGGGCACATAAGAGTTTAATCGACAATAAGGGTAGAACATGAAGCAACTTATTCCAATTAAGACGTAAGGGTGAATTTAGTAAATTGGGAGTTTAACATGACAAAACGAGCCCTAAATGGTCAAATTTTCACAAATAAGCCCGAGCACGTACTCATCACCTCGCGTATACGGCCTTCATATGACGCAATTAGCACAAATGACTCAAATCCTAAGGGGAAGTTCTCCCACACATAGTTAGGCAAGATACATAGCTCAAAGAAGCTAGACTGATACTCTAAAATGACCTTCTCAAGTGAAACAACCTCCAGATGGCTCAAATCTAGCTAAATTAACTCCAAATCATAAATAAAATTCATCGGAAACAATTTCGATTAATAAATCTACAATCTTTAACAAAAACTAAAAAGTAAACTCAAAAGTCAAACCCTGGGCTCGTACCTCGCAACCCAATAAAATTCATTATAACCGAACACCAATTTTATAATAAGTCCAACCATACAAGAATTACCAATTTCTGATACAAATTCATCCTTTAAATAGTCATTTTATATTTTAAAAGATTTTTACAAAATTTCCTATTTTCCTCAACTCAAACCACTAATTTAATGATAGAAAATGAAAGATGGAATCATGAAACATAATGAATTTCGGGTGAAGAACACTTATCCCAATGATTTGCTTGAAAAATCCACGAAGAATCGCTCAAATCCAAGATCTACAACTCAAAATATGGTGAAAATGGCTAACCCTCGAATTAGAATACTTTTATTCTGCCCAGCTATTACACATCGCGATCGTGGAAAGTTCCACGCCATCGCGAAGCATAAAAATGAAGTCTGCCAAAATAAACCTACTCGAAAGCGAACAAACAGATGCGAATGCAAAACACAGTTACCTCCTAATACGCGATCGCGGACCTGATGATGCGAAAGCAGAGAACAAATTCCTGATGCCCTTTCCAGCTCCAACTCTAGTCGAACACGGAATAAGCATCGCGAATGCGGACATAAACCAACTAGACCTTGCGCAATCGCGTGAAAAATGTCGCGAACGAGACGAATAAAAACACTAAGTTCCCAGGATCCCTTCGCGATCGCATCATCATCTTCGCGATCATGAAGTGCAACAGCCACACCAGAAACCGGCATCTCTAAAGCATGAAAAAATGGCGCGTAACCCATACGAAACACGCCCGAGGCCCCCGGGATCCCGTCGAAATATACCAACAAGTTCCATAACATAACAAAGACCTGCTCGAGGTCTTAATCACATCATACAACGTCGAAACTACAAATCGCACCACAAATCGAACTTATAAATTTCAAAATCTTCTAACTTCTAAAACATGCGCAGAAACATATCAAATCAACCCGGAATGACGTCAAATTTTGCATGCAAGTTTCATATGACATAACGGAGCTAATTCGGCTCTCGTAATCGAAATCTGACCTCGATATCACTAAAGTCAATTCTTGGTCAAGCCTATCAACCTTCCAAAACTTAAATTTTTTAATTTTCGTCGAAATGCTTCAAATTACAGTACAGACCTCCAAATCCAAATCCCGACGCACGTCTAAGTCCAAAATCACCATACGAAGCTATCGGAATCATCAAAATTTAATTTTGGAGTCGTCTATACAAAAGTCAAAACTTCGGTCAACTCTTACCGCTTAAGCTTCTAAAATAAGAATTCTTCTTCCAAATTGACCCTGAATCATCCGAAAACCAAACTCCACCACACACAAAAGTCATAACACATAATATAAAGTTGCTCGAGGTACTAAACCACTGAACGGGATGCTAATTCTAAAAACGACGGGTCGGATCGTTACAACTTTCAATCAAGTAAATAAAGTACGAAAGAATTTTTTTCAAAATGGACGAACATGTATAAGAAGTTGCAAAAGAAATGAAGATATAAGAGAATATATAAAGGATAAGTGGAATATTCCTAAATTGACTGAATGAATATTAATTAAAGATATACTTTGAAAAATTATGTTTTATGCACCAAGATTAACTATTTAAGTGAAAAGTTAAAATATAAAAATAGAAACTTACTCTAAATAATTGGTAAAAGTGAAAAAGAACAACGTTCGAACAATCTTATTATATATAATGGATAAACTAAAAGAATTGTTTTGATGAATAATGAATGAATATGGTATGGAAATGATGTATCAAAATACTTATGGCATAAACAATTATTGTATCAATACAAGAAAAATATGTGTGCTAGCGATGAATTATTATTCGATGAGTAGCTAAAGACTATTTTTAGAGTCATGGTCTCGGAACACAATTATGTGACCCAAACCCGAATGACTATAAGGCGTAAGTTTCTCAAAGAATGGTATGATAGTCCAACTATAATTTTCTACTTAAGATATGTCAATTAAGTAATAATTTACATATAAAATGATTCAAAAAGGTGCACATACAATTGTAAGACAAAGATAAAATTATCTATTTTATTTTTTGAAAGATGACATGTTTTTATTTTATGTATGTCTGATTTAGTTAGTTGGATGCATGTCAATCTCATTATGAATGTATTCAACAATCTAGCATACATGAGTAATTTTATGAAGTCGCAACATACAATATTATGAATTTCTAATTATTAAATGTATTTGCAAAAAATGCTTTTGGGAAATTATTTTGAAATATAGTTTTGGAAAATAGTCTTAAAAATAATGTAGGAGGCTCAAATATGTGTTTTCCGATATCCGTCTACACATGAGAACGGAAACTGCCTCGGTAGCGACTCTAGTGGTCAACCGTGTCGCCCTCCATAGGTTTTATTGGTTCATCGTGTCTCGTCTTTTATTCCCTGATGTTTATCTTTAATGCCTAGTTATTTCGGGTCCGGTTCAGAGGATCCTTTGTGGCATCGTAGCCTCAAAAATTATTCTCATCGGCGTGTGCAATAATATTTTTCCAATCCGCATCTCTTACCGAAACCGAGTCAATCAAACGACTATTTTATCGAATGGATCCAAGTTCTACATTAATGAAGAGCAACAAACAGTAGTGGTCCCATGAGCTGTAACGGGTAATTCTCATGTAATGTGTCAAAAAAGCAAATAGGCTTTCACAAGAGAATCAAAGAACAAACCGAAGCGACAGCCAACAGTGGTGTAACAAACCACTTTCAAACCAAGAAATGGCATTAATCAAACAGTATAAAATATCACCATAGCGGTCAACCAATTAACAAAATACCTAGCGAACAGGCGACGCGAACTCATGATAATAACGTCCAAACATAGTAAACAACCACAACCAAAGGCCTCAAATTGTTGGATGAAGGCGCAAGAACTAGTGGCCGCAAAACTCAGAGGTCGCCGGAAAGATAAGGTTCCATGTTTCTCCAGATCTTAGCTTCAATATCAAAGGCCAGCGGTGCTACTTCAACAGTGATGACACCGGAATAGCACCAGCAACATCAAGAGAACATGGCATCGCCGGAGTCGACGGGAAAACACAGATCCAGTCATATCTGTTCGACCAAATATAATTATTTCCGGCGATTTTTGAGCAAAGCCGTGAGGGAACATAGATGGGGGAAGAGAGAGTGGGGGGGATGAGAGAAGGGGTGAAGTCATGGCCATCGCTGGTCATCACCTCCGATGACGGCAACCATAGAGAAGGCGCAAGCTTTCTTTCTCTCAAGGTTGAGGGAAAACAGATGAAAAATGAAGGGGGAGGAGGCTGTTTATTGAGAAATGAGGGTGGGAGACAAAAGGGAGTCTCCAAAAATGGAGATGCGTCTTTTCTCTCTTGGAGTTGAGAGTGTCCCTTTTTGACATAGGAGGCGGCTCAAGGTTACTAGACTCGCCTGAATCTGGTTTTTGGCAGAGGCAGCAAGAGAGCTAGACAATTGTGGTTTCTTGAGAGAGAAAAGATGATGTTGAGAAAACTTTTTTAGGGTTTTTGTCTCTCAAAAATATGATGGTGTATTTTTGTGTGTGTTGTGTAAGAAAATATATTATAGTAGGATGTATGTAAAAATATGTGGTTCTTGTTTTTAGTAAAAAAAATAAATATAAAATAAGAAGAAAAACATGTGGTTGAAATAAAAAGGTGTCACGTCACATCACATCACATGTCATATAGTGTCATGTCGTGTCAATGTCTAATCACATTAAATGTCTTGTCACATCGGATGCTGACGGGATATTGAATTTGACTGACTTGATCCGTGTTTGGAAATCAATTCCACTATCTTTCATAAAATTACTAGGTTGTGCTATGAATTAAAATATAATTATTTAATAAGAAAAATTTGTAGTGTTTACTCAAAAATATACACTACAACACTTGTGTCATAGTTATTATTATTTTAATTTTAAAAGACAATAAATTGATAGAATATCTTAATGTTGAAAAATAGGACCATTATTAATAAATCGCTTAAAATTTAGAAAAATGCACAAAAACAGTAGTATTTAACTAATTACAATAAAATGATAAAAATTCTCATATTTTGTATATATAAGAGTAATTATCAATAAATTGCATTAAAGCTAAATAATGTGCAAAAAACTATATTTTTATTATTTTTGACTAGGCAACCTGTAGAAGTCATTTTTTTAAATATGGAGGGTCAAAATTGATTGCAACAGCTGCCCCTCTTTGACTGGAGATGATGTAAGAGTCTTCGGACAAAGAAATTTACAACATACTCAATTTTGACCTGACACGACAGGAAGTGGAATGAGGAGGTTTTGAAGAATGTGATCGAACTCTGGTATTTGAGTTGCCTACATATCTCAGGTTGCACGAGAATCAGGTCGTGCGTCGTTCTAGAGGATTGAGTACTACATATGAATCGTAGCCTTAAGGTGGAAGAAAAATGTTCGAGGACGAAAAGGTTCGTGTGATCTCGACATTTCTTCCAAAATTGCCCTAGTGTTGGACTGTGATACCATTAGGACGCTGGTGTTGGATGATAGGTGCATTTGATTGGATGGATTTTGATGCGGATGCGGTCGGGCTCTATGTTGAGTTTTCCTACATATCTCGGATGTAACAGAATCAGGCCGATTGTAGTTCGAGAAGTCGATGGGATGATTTTGAATTTTGATTCTGTGAGTTTTCTCAGTGTCAAACTGTGATGACAGTGGTGTTTTATGACTATGAGGTTCGAATTGCCTACACACCTCATGTCAATGTGACGTAAAAATTATATTTGGTGACATGCCGCCGATTATTGTTGGAAAGCTCGACGACCGTCCTCAAAATATTTCCCAGTATATTTGCTAGAAGATAGTTCCACGTCATGTCGCGTCTTTGATTATGAGAGTTGACGATGTGTGGATTATGCTTCTATTTGGCTTGAGAAGATGGATTTGTGATTTTTCTAATGAAATTGGGTCCCAAGTTGGAACTCTAATTTGAAAAGGGATCCGGGCTAGATACCGGTCCAAAGAAATTGGAGCACTTTAATTTTTTGAAAGAAATTCGGACTGTGTACCGGTCCGAAGTGATCGGAGCACTATAATTTTTCAAAAGAAATTCGGACTGTGTATCGGTCCGAAACGATATCAGAGTGTTTAAGTCTAAAATACCCATATTAGAAGGTGGATGCCTGTAAAATTGAACTTGAAATGAAATGCCCATTCTTTAGGAGAGCGCTTGAAATATTGACCTTGAAATGAAAATGCCCATTGTTTAGGAGGGCGCCTGAAAATTTGGCTTTGAAAGGAAATGCCCATTATTCAGGAGGGCACCGGGAAAATTTTGCCTTTGAAATGAAATATCCATTGTTCAGGAGGACGCCTGGAAAAGCAAGAAACTATTTTGTTATTTAAGAAATTGATGAAGAGGGTTCTGTTATTAATGACTCATGTACGCAATAGATGCAAAATGATAGAATTTTTAAATGATATGGCCGGGTCTGACTAAGACTGCCTACATATCCTAATGGAATCAGGCCAAGACGTAGTTCGATTGCAAAAGATGACTAAATCCAATATGGATTGCCTATGTATTCCTACAAAATCAAGGAGTGCTTGTCTAAGCCGCCCGTGTTGGTCACACCAGAACCTGGAAGACCTTTACTGTTGTACCTATCCGTGTTGGATGAAACCTTTGGTTGCATCCTGGGGCAACATGATGAAATCGGAAGAAAAGAGCAGGCAATATACTATTTGAGTAAGAAGTTCATACCGTACGAGGCCACGTACTCTTTTCTAGAGCGCACCTGTTGTGCTTTGACATGGATAGCCCAAAAAGTTCGACACTACTTTTGCGCATACACTACATATCTCATATCAAGGGTGGATCTACTAGAATACATCTTTCAGAAACCCATGCCTATGGGTAAGTTAGCAAGGTGGCAGATATTTCTAAGTGAGTTCGACATCATCTATGTGACTCAGAAGGCGGTCAAGGGGCAAGCATTGGCTGATCACTTGGCAGAGAACCCCGTAGACGGAGAATACGAACCATTGAAGACGTATTTTCCCGATGAGGAAATGTCATTTGTGAGGGGAACATATTGCTGAAACGTATGATGTGGTTGGAGGATGTTTTTTGATAGAGCCGCAAACTTCAAAGGAGTGGGCATCAGAGTTGTTTTGGTATCAAAAACCGGTCAAAACTACTCGGTGTCCGCCAAGTTCATATTCTCATGCCCCAAAAATATGGCAGAATACGAGGCTTGCATCTTGGGAATCAGACTGGCCATCGACATGATTATTCAAGAGTTGCTGGTAATCGGAGATTCAGATCTGCTGGTACACCAGGTACTTGGAGAATGGGCTACCAAGAACACTAAAATATTTCCATACTTGCATTGTGTGCAAGATTTGATCAAGAGGTTCACAAAGATAGAATTCAAACACGTCCAGAGGATTTAGAACGAGTTCGCAGATACGCTGGCTGCCTTGTCTTCCATGATACAACATCTACACAAGAATTTTATTGATCCTATTCCGATAGAGATCGGTAAGCAGCCCACTTATTGTGCGCATGTTGAAGAAGAGTTTGATGGAAATCCATGGTTTCACGATATCAAGGAGTATTTGGAGAAAGGAGAATACCCAGGAAAAGCTACACATACTCAAAAGTGCACGCTTCGAAGATTGGCCAATCACTTCTTTCAGAGCGGAGGAATTGTATATAGAAGTACTCCTGGCTTGGGATTGCTGCGATGGGTCGATGCCGAGGAGGCATCTAGATTGCTCGAAGAAATACACGCCAGAACCTGCGGACCTCACATGAACGAGTTCGTTCTAGCCAAGAAGACATTAAGGGCAGGATATTTCTGGAATGCTATGGAGACAGACTGCATCAAATATGTACAAAAGTGCCACCAATGCCACATACATGCTGATATGATACGGGTGCCACCCAACGAAATCAATGTAACGAGTTCATCCTGGCCTTTCTCTACTTGGGGTATGGACGTCATCGGACCAATTTAACCCACTGCTTCAAACAGACACAGGTTCATTTTGATGGCTATAGATTTCTTCAAAAAATGGGTCGAAGCCGCTTCTAATAAAGCTGTGACTAAGAAGGTCGTAGCAAACTTCGTTCGGATTGTATTTTTTGTCGATTTGGAGTACCTAATTCAATCATTACCGAAAATGCTGCAAATCTCAACAGTAATCTGATGAAAACCATGTGCGAAACATTCAAGATCAAGCACCTGAATTCTACAGCATATAGACCGCAAATGAATGGAGCCGTGGAAGCCACCAACAAGAACATTAAGAGTATATCAAGGAAGATATCAAGGTGTCAAGGCGAGGAGCAAAGGTGAAATGAGGAATCAAAGGCACGAACTGACATTTTCCCCCAAAAACTCACGATTTTCTTTGGATGCAGGCATAATGGACATAACAAGCACGCCCAAAAATATATAACAAGAATGTTATCTTCACACCGATGGAAGTCACCAAGCACAAACGCGTCAAGCTAGGGATCACTTTCCCTCCCACATTTAATCGTTGTTTTCTCTGCATAGGGCTAAGCACTGCCCTCACTCTTTGCATAGGGCGAAGCACTGCCCTCATCATTGCATAAGGCTAAGCACTGCCTCTCTCTGCATAGGGCTAAACGATGCCCTTATTCTTTTCATGAGGCTAAGCACTACCTCTATCATTGCATAAGGCTAAATGCTGCCTTTATCTGCATGATACTAAACATTGTCTCCACTCTTTGTATAGGGCTAAGCACTGCCCTCATCGTTGCATAAGGCAAAGCACTACCTTTCTCTGCATAGGGCTAAACGTTACCCTCATTCTTTGCATGATGCTAAGAACTGCATTCATCATTGCATAAGGCTAAATGCTGCCTTTATTTGCATGAGACTAAACATTGTCTCTATTCTTTGCATAGGGCTAAGCATTTCCCTCATCATTACACAAGGCTCAGCACTGTCTTTCTCTGCATAGGGCTAAGCACTGTCCTCATTCTTTGCATGAGGCTAAGCGCTGCCTCCATTATTGCATAAGGCTAAATGTGGCCTTTCTCTGCATAGGGTTAAATGATGCCCTCATTACATTGCATGAGGCTAAGCACCGCCTTCATTACATCGCAAAAGGCTAATCGCTACCTTTTCTTGCATGAGACTAAGCACTGTCTCTATTACATTGCATGAGGCTAAGCATTGCCTCCACTATTGCATAAGGCTAAACACTGCTTTCTTCTACATAGGGCTAAGAACTTCCCTCATCACATACAAGGCTAAGAGCTGCCTTGTCTCGTTCTCGCATACGACTAAGCATCACCTATTCTCCCTATCAAACTATTGATTTTGCTGTATCATTGCATTTCATAGGCTGAACATCGCCACATTGTCCGTGTATAATGTATACTAGGACACCAATACTACACTATGTAATGTACATTTGATTATGATCTATGAAACTATTGAGATTCTGAGTACGGGTTCAAATTATCTCAAGGGGGAGGTGTTAGGCATCCCTCAAAAATAAAAAAATGTGGTTCCTGTGGACTTGATCAAATAAGGGACGGAAGGTTCAAATGAATGATCAACAAATACTCACAACTATTACAAAGAATAAAAGAATGATCAATATTCACTAGAATGAATAGTGATGATATTAAACTTGTAATGAATCATGTGCCGATGAAGTATGCAAGTCTTTTGGTATTTTTGAAATGAAATGATTAAAATATATTGGCTCGTATCAAATATAAGTAAAGTGGACAAGGCAATCGTATTCCAAAGATAAGTTGAGTACAAAGTGAGTTCTAGATAAAGAATAGTAAAATATTTGAACAAATATATATGCAATAATATGTAGTATGTGAAAAAATAAAAGGGGCATTAAAGAATGGTATTTTAGTGTAAATTGAATAATATGAAAACAGAATTGTACCTAAAGAATACATGTCAACTCAAAGTGTTTGAACAAAATCTTGAACTTTCAAGTTTACTGGTATTTTAGTACAAATTGAATAATATGAAAAAAGAATTGTACCCAAAGACATGTTAACTCAAAGTGTTTGAACAAAATTTAGAACTTACAAGAATAAACTTGAAGATAAAACGACTGATAATTATAGTCAGCAAGTTTTAGATGGACGACTACAACAAGAGAAATTTATACTAAAGGATTGCGAAAAAAGGGGAAAGAATATTCAATTGCACATGAAGAGATATTTGACAAGTAATTTGACCAAAGAGTGTAGAATGGATTATCTCAATGTATAAAGAGCAAAGTGAAAGAATTATTTTGATGAATAAAGGATGATATATATTCATAGTAAGGCATAAAACATGACATGGAATATGGAATTAACTATTCACAAGAAAGTAGACAAAATATATGAGAGAGAGGTGGAAAGCTTTGAAGAAGGCATGCGTTTTAATTATTGAAACACAAAACGCTATATTTTGACAAAACAAAAATATTCGGATGGAGGTTGAATTAAAGAATAAATCCATGAAAGTTGACTCAGGATTAACAACTTAGGGATAGAATATGTGAAAGGAATTTTATGTTGGAATGGTCTTGAAAAGAATGGTAAATGAAGCTCTTAACAAATGCATGGCTAACGAAGAATTAGTCAAGAAATATAGACAAGCACAATGGTTGTATTAACATGAATCTAATGGTTGTATTAACATGAATCTAATGGTTGTACAATGTGTAAAATATTTTTAGAAAATCCCAAAAGAAGACAACCTATTGTGTACAATTATATGTGAATTAATCATATTAAATATCATTCACAAAAATTAGATTAATTATCATGGATTTGTACCAAAAATGTATTTACTTAGAGTTAAGTAAGTAATTTATAAATTCGGAGACCTAAAAGTATAACCAAACATGATAGCTCACATGTAAAAGAAATATACAATTATCCTGTTAGAAAAACAAATGCCATGCTTATGTAGTGAACAACCAGTTTAATTAATTAGGTTCGCATCGTTCCTAGTTAATTAATCAAGTTTCGAAAACGTATTTGATAATCTAATTAAAGATGCAAGCTACACATTTATTTGATATACATGTTGAGTGTTAATTTTAACTAGATGTATTTTTGTCCTACGTGTCGTCACACATAAACAAATATCAAGCAAGCATAAATAAATATCAAACATGGTAGTATACCTACAATTATACTATACTTGCATTTTTTGGATACATCCTAGAATAGGAAGAGGGAAGCGGGGATTTGATGAGGGGTTCATCTTCAATCTTTCTCCAAATGCCGTCTTTCATAAGCGACTTCGTATGATACTACCTCGCAAGACAAGAGGAGTGAAATTATTAGTAAAGTATAAATTAAACAATAAAATAATTAATTTTAGAGATGATTTTATTTGAAAAATGTTTTTGAAAGATTGTTCTTTGAAAATGTTTTTGGAAAATTATTTTTTTGAAATAGTTTGAAAACGTTTGGGAAATTGGTTTTTGGAAAATAGTTTAAAATAATATAGGAAAATACTCTTTTTAAAATGATATAAAAATTATTTTGGAGGCTCGGATGGTGTGTGCCATATAGCAATAAGACATTAGAACGCGAACGCCAACTTGGTAGGAATTCTAGTGGCCAACCGTGCTGCCTCTTGAAGCGCGGACATTCACACTCTCGTCTTTTATTTTTTCTTTGGCTTTCATCATCGCGTAATAAATATATTCCGAGTGACTGTGTAGTATCTTGTCCTTTACTAGTCAAAAATCACAAGGCCTCAAAAATTTTATTCTCATCGACCAACAATTGTTCGAAATCAGTATGTCCAATATTAGAAGTGAAGCGCAAGTAACACAAATTGTGAAACAGGGGCTAGCAACGTTGGTTTTTGGAAAATCAATTCCAATAGCAGCTGAACACCAACATCTAAGACAAGAGCAAAGCAAACTCACAATTCAACATAATCCAATAGAAGCAATTCTAACATTGTGTTCAAACAACAAAAATGCTAACAACATTAGTAAAATAAAGTTTCAATGGAAAAAGAGCATTATGAAGGCTCATACTAACGACATGGGGCTTTCAGATAAAGCTTCCAACAAACCAAAACAGGCAAGGTTTGAAACTACCTTAACAGGTCAAAACAACATTAAATAAATACCGTGAAAAAAGAAAGGCGCAAAAGTCCAACAAAAAAAGATAAAACGCAGCCAAAATAGTGACAGTGGGACTGGGGGCTCGTTGGGAAGTGAGACTTCCGGCCAGATCTGGGCCATGTCTTTGAACCAAAATGTAAAGTAAAATAGAGAAAAAGGAGACTGTAGTAGTGGCCAACGGCTATCGCTGTCATCAACCAGAAAATCCAGAACCAATCAGATCTGGATCGCTCCTTCCATTTTTTTCGTCCACTATAAGCAAAGAGGAGAAGTTAGGGGAAAGGGGGAGATCGCTGCCTAGCTGGTCACCACCTCCAGCGGCGATGACTAATGGCTGGCGAAGCGGCAGAGACGAAGGGGATGAGCAGCCATAAGAGAGGCGGCATGCTTTGGTCTCTCCAAAGTTGGGAGAAAATGAGAGAGTTGTGGGGTGTTGCGGCTGGGAGTGAGAAGATATTATAATATTAGGGTTCCGTATGCCCCAAAATCTGATGGTCTCCCCTTTGGTGTGTGTATTGTATAGTGTATTATAGGTAAAAATATATAGGGTGGGGTGTGGGTAGAAAACTTAGGGAACAAGTTTAAAAAAAAAGGTAAAATGTAAAAGAAAGACATGGTCAAAAATGAAGGAAGGTCAAGTCACATCGATGTCATGTCTCGTCAATGTCATATCGCGTCAATGTCTGGTCACATCAAATGCCTTGCCACATCAGATGTTGACTGGACATTGAATTTTAGTGGACTCGATCTGTATTTTGAAATTAATTCTACTGGCTTCCATATAATTAATATACTGCATTGTAAAACTGAAATATAATTACTTGATAGAGAATCTTGTAGTATTTATTCAAAACATAACTACTACAGTTGTGCTGTGGTAATTATTATTTTATTTTTTGAAAAGATAGTAAATTGATAAAATATCCTAATATTTGAAAAATAGGAAAATTATCAATAAATTGCTTAAAATTTAGAAAAATGCACAAAAACGCTAGTATTTATCTAATTGCAATAAAATATTAAAAGTTCCAATATTTTGTAAAATAGGAATAATTATCACTAAATTGCATTATAGTTTAAAATGTGCAAAATATTATATTTTATTATATTTTGACAAAGAAGCCTACGGAATTTATTTTTTAAATAAGGAGACTCAAAATTGACTATCAACAGCTTCCCTTCTTTGACCGGAGATAATGTAAGAGTTTTCAGGCAAAGAAATTAACATCATACTCAATTTTGACCCGACATGATTGAGCGGGGGATGAAGGATGTTTTGCAGATTGTGACCGAACTCTAGTTTTTGAGTTTCCTACATATATCGAGTTGCACGACAACCAGGTTGTGTGTAGTTTTTGAATGATTGAGTACTACTTACGAATCATAGCCGCGAGGAGTGGAAGACAAATGCTCGAGGACGAAAAGATTCGTGTGATCTCGACACTACTTCCAAGATGCCCCCGTATTGGACGGTGGTAACACTGGGATGTGGATGTTGGATACTAGATGGATTGATTGGATTGAACGAATTTCGATATGGATGTGGCTAGCCTCTGTGTTCAGTTTTCCTACATATCTCGGATTAATGAGAATCAGGCCAGTTGTAGTTCGAGAAGGCGATGTATGATTTGATTTTGATTTTTGATTTAAAATTGCCCTAGCATCAAGTTGCGATGGTATTGGGTGTATTATGACTATGAGGGTTCAGATTGCCTACACACCTTATGTCAATGGGACATAAAAACAATACTTGGGGACATGCCGCCGATTGTTGTTTGTAACAACCTAGCCAGTCCTTTTGAGAGTTGTAGCCCTGTTCTCCCATTTACTGCTCATTTTATGTTTTATGGTTGCTATGTGACTTACCGAGTTAGTTGGTTCGATTTCGGGGATGTATCAGAATGAATTGAGACACTTAGTCTCAGGGTTGGGAGCTTCAGTTTAAAAGGTTGACCGGATATTGACTTATGTGTAAACAACTCCGGAATGGAGCTTTGATGGTTCTGTTAGCTCCGTTGGGTTATTTTGGACTTAGGAGTGTGTTTGGATAGTGATTTGGAGGTCCGTAGTTGAATAAGGCTTGAAATGGCAAAAGTTGAAAAGTTAGAAGTTTGACCGAGAGTTGACGTTAAGGTTACCGGGCTCGGATTTTGGTTTCAGGAGTTGGAGTAGGTCTGTGGCGTCATTTATGACTTGTGTGCAAATTTGAGGTCAATCGGACTTGATTTGATAGGTTTAGGTGTCGAATGTAGAAGTTGGAAGTTCATAACTTCATTAGGCTTGAATCGATGCACGATTCGTGGTTTTAGCATTGTTTGATGTGATTTGATGCTTCGAGCGAGTTCTTCTGATGTTTCAGGATTTTTTTTTGGTATGATTGGTTGAGGTCCCGCGGGCCTCGGGTGGATTTCGTATGGTTAACGGATCAAATTTTGGACATGGAGATTTGCTGAAATTTCTGGTGCACTGATTTGGTTTCCTTATACGCGATCGCGTGGATAGATCCGCAATCGCGTAAGCTTAATTGGGCAGTGGAGGACTTTTCTCTATGCGTTCGCGAGATAGGGACTGCGATATTGTAATTGGTGGATGCAGTGAATCGCGAACACGTGGCTAAGGTCGGGTTCGCTTAGAGTATAGGAGGCAGCAGCTGAGGTCACGCATTTCCTCTTCGCAATCGCATGTACATGGAAGCGATCGCGTAGGTTAAGGAAAGCAGTTCTTCGCGTTTGTGTAGGGTTTAAAATCAGGGCAGTTGAGTTGTGCTTCGCGATCGCGAAGCAATTTCCGCGACCGCGATTAAGGATATCTAGGCAGGCTTAAATATTTCCAAAAATGAGGTTTTCAACCTATTTCACAAATTTGATTTTGGGAGCTCGATTAGAGGTGATTCTTGAAGAGGTTTTCAAGGAAGTGATTAGGGTAAGTGATTCTTACTTAGTTTTGGTTAAATTTCATGTTTATATCTTTGATTTCATCATTTAATTAGTGATTTGGGTTGAAAAATTAGGAAAAAATGGAGGAAAGTCCTTAGGCCGAATTTTGGGAATTTGATCTTGATTTTGATATCAGATTTGAGTAATTTTGGTATGGGGGACTCGTGGTTGAATGGGCATTCGGATTTTGTGACTTTTATCGGATTCCGAGACGTGGGCCCGGGGGTTTAACTTTTGAGTTGACTTTTTGACTTTGGATTAAGAACTTAGCATTTTTATATGGAATTGATTCCTATAGCTTGAGTTGATCGTATCAAATTATTTGTGACTAGATTCGAGGTATTCGGAGGCCGTTTCGCGAGGCAAGGGCTTGTTGGAGTAGAGTTTTGCATAGTTTGAGGCAAGTAACACTTCTAAACTTGGTTCTGAGGGTAGGAAACCCTGAATTGTGTGTTATGTGATTGGTGTTGAGCTGACGCACATGCTAGGTGACAGGCGTGTGGGCGTGCACTGTAGGAATTGTGGCTTGGTCAATTCCATGGGACTGTATATTCAATTTATCTTATCATTACCGTATTTTTACCAAGTGTTAGAGAAATTGAGCTGCCAGTCATGTTAGAAACCCTGCTTAGGCTACGTTTCGATACCGTTGGGACCCACAGAGGTCATGATACATGTTGAACTATTTGCTTAACTTGCCATTTTGTACTCAGTCACAGCTAATATTGCACGCATCTTAGTCTCTGTTGTCCTTTATTGATATATCATATCGTCAATGTTTGTGCTGATTATCATATGATTCTAGTGAGCCCAAGAGACTGGAGAGATTAATGACTAAGTGATGTTGAGGGTCTATTGTGAGTGATATTCATGGGATTGGGCTGCACGCTGCAGCAGGCTTTATTGATTCATGCTAGGATTGGCTTATTATAGTGCTTAGGCTGGATTTTCCCCTCCGGAGTTTGCACATCCACAGTGCGCGCAGTTGCTAGCGATTATTTATATTTGGGATGGATCAGCCCTGGTTTATTTGCATTTGGGCTAGATCTGCCCTGTTATGTGTTGAGTTTTTTTGCAAAACATGAAAGCATGTCTAAATTCTTGTACCATTACCTATAGATTACGAATTTCTGAGATATCTTTTCATGGATTTTCCGTATTGTTAATTCTGTTTGTAGACTGTAATATTAGAGTCTGTCACTATTTTCAGTCCAAAGGTTAGATTTGTTACTTATTAAGTTGGTTATACTCATGCTAAACCCTGCAGCTCGTGTGTAGATGTAGGTGTTTCTGGTCACGACGGTTGCTTATTCATAGAGTTCAGACACTCGGAGATCATCGAGGTAGCTACTTTGGCATCTGCATGCCTTGAATCTCCTCCCCTATCTTTCAGTTTATTTATTTAGTTCTACTTTCCAGACAGTGTACCTGACTATGTCATTATGTAGATGCTCATGTACTTAGTGACACCCCGATTTTGGGAAAATTTATGTATTAAGTTATGATATTCTATCCCATTTTCTGAGATTTTTATTTATTAAAACTGTTTTAGTATATTTCAAAGTTGAAAGTGTAGGAAATGTCTGAGTAGTCGGCTTGCCTAGTACCATGATAGGCGCCATCACGACAAATTGGGTTTTGGGTCGTGACACTATTGGAAAACTTGACCTCCGTCCTCAAAGTCTGCCCTAGTTTATTTTCTAAAAGATAGTTCCACGTTGTGTCGCGTCTTTGATCAGTAGAGTTGACGAAGTGTGGACAATGCTTATGTTTGTTGATGTGATTTGATAGGGATGGGATTTTTGAATGAAATAGGGTCCCAGGTTGGAACTCTAATTCAAAAGGGGTCCAGGCTAGGTACCGGTTCGAAGTGATCGAAGCTCTTTGATTTTTCAAGGAAATTCAGACTGCGTACCGATCCGACGTGATCAGAGCACTTTGATTTTTTGAAGGAAAATTCGGGCCGACACCGGTCCAAAGTGATTGGAGCACTTAAATCTAAGACACCCGTATTGGAAGGCGGGCGCCTGCAAAATCGAACGAAAAATAAAAGCCCCATTTTCAGGAGGGCTCTTGAAAAATTTGGCTTTGAAATAAAATGCCCATTTTTCAAGAGGGCGCCTGGAAAATTTGAAATTGAAATGAAATGCCCATTGTTCAAGAGGGCGCCTGGAAAAACAAGAAGCTATTTTTCTATTTAAGAAGTTGATGAAGAGGGTTCTGTTATTAATGACTCTAACAAGCAGAAGATGTAAAATGATAAAATTTGAAATAATATGGCCGGGTCTGACTAAGACTGCCTATGTATCACAATGGAATCAGGCCAAAACGTAGTTCGATTGCAAAAGATAACTGAATCTGATGTGGATTGTCTATGTATTCCTACCAAAGGAAATCAAGTCATGGCATAGTTCCGGATATGTAGAAATGAGTTTCGGTTTTCTATTACAAGCGTGGGACCGGACCCCACGTGGACTTCCTACGTATTCCCCCGTGGGAAGTCAGGTCGGGCATAGTTCTGTTACAGCAAAACCTAACTCTAGCGTCAACAAAACTTGACTCTTTTTGTTTTCTGTATTTTTCGTTGTTTTGTAGCTTTGTGGAGAATATTTGAAGAAAGACGGCAATTTTATTGATCGTTCATATTTTAGTTGACTTTGGTTGGTACCAACGATTAGTTTTGTGCATAAAAATTTTCACCATATACTTTTCAGCAAACTGAGATCAGCTTATAGGTAATTCCTATAGCTTCGAATGTTAACTCAGATATACCTAGGTTCGACAACACTTGTTCGTCTTGCTTCAATCAAAGGTTTCAGCTTCGGCCTAACTCATGTCCCCTCACCAAAAGAAAGTCCTAATTTTCACACATTTTGAAGTATTTTGATTTTTTAGGAAATTTTGAGAAGTACACTCACACTCAAAAAGATGTTCTATGCATGCAATTGAGATACTATGCTTGATTTTTATGTGAGTATCCACTAATGTGAGAAAAATTGGAGTAGGATCATGTAGGGCTTTGTTATCGTCTTGTGATGTAGGCTTGGGGACGGGTAGGATATTCATTTGGGATAAAAGTGGCTAAATCCTCCATGAGCACCGCACTGCATCCGTGTTTCCGGCGTTCAAACCATGCTTCGGCGCTTGATCTTGTTCGGTTCGATGTCCCTTTCTTTTGTTTGACTTCTTTTGAACTTGTAGGAGATTCTTCTTTTGTTCTTGGAGGTTTCTTTTTTTCTTTTCTTTTTTTTCCTTTTTGAAGCTTCTCCTGCTTTGCAGGATTTTTCCCTTCTTTTGTTGGAGTTCCTCATCTTTGATTTTGTAGAGTTTTCCCCTTTTTCTATTTTTCTCTTTTTCTCTTTTGTTTCCTCCGAATTAGCGGAAGTTTTCTCCTTCTCGTTAGATCCTCCTTTTGAATTTGCGTAGTTTTCTCTTTCTTTTCTTGAAGTCATGTCTTTGATTGCCTTGGACTTTGCATCTTTCGCCTTTTTTATGCTTGTCGCCTTCACTTTGGTTTCCGTCCGAAGTTACACGTTTTTAGTGTGCTATAGGAGGTTGGGCCAAGAGAGAGGTAGTGCTTGTAAGCACAAATAAGGGTATAGGATAAGATATGGTTGTCCAAGAAAAAGGTTAGGCTCAAAGGGGGAATACCGGAGATTAATGTCATTTAGTAGGCTTGAAGGACTCAAACGGGTCAAAGAAGGCCGACGATCCTTTCCTGAACTAAGCGTTACTCAAGAGTTCGCCTCAAAAGACATTCGAGCCAAGTTCTAGATCTACAATGCAATTCAATAAATTTTAATCTAGGTTCACCACACAATACATATGAAATAAATGAGTTCGGCTTTGTTCTTACCTTAACTGTCAGCATGTGAATTGATGAAATAGATGAGTTCGGCTTTGTTCTTACCTTAACTGTCAGCATGTGAATTATTTCAAGTGTCACTAAGGTTTCGTTAAGAGGTACCGCAAGAGTCTATGGTTTACCTTAAGCTCATTCTCTCCATCATACCCATTTTATACTTGTTCTTTCCCATGCACGCTCCTAACTATGTTGGTATCAACCAATCAATATTTTTGTGATTTTCCTGTTCTTTTTTTTTTCTTTTGATAAATGGGACAAGAGTCAAAGAAAATGTTGTCTCTTCTCTTCTATTTGTTTTGTTTTTTTGATAAATGGGACCAAACCCGAGGAAGGATTCTCCTTTTTTTTGGATTTTGGGATTTTGACTGAACAAAATTTTTTGTTTTCTCGGCATAACCAATTTTTTGTGATTTTGTTTTTTTTTTTTTTGAAAAATGAGACCGAACCCAAAGGTTGCCTACGTATCTCGTTGAAATGAGAATCAGGTCAAGCGTAGTTCAGGAAGGGTGGAAAGAAAAATATTTTTTCAGATTTTCATTTTGATTTTTTTGATTATTGAATAAGAGAGTTTTTTGATTTTTGATAAAGAGAATTTAATGTAAAACGGGCTTTGTGGTTCTCGCTCGGAAATGCTATCGGAATTGAAGGTTAGACGGGCTTTATAGTTACCGTTCCGAAGCGATATTGGAGCATGGAATGTTAGACGAGCTTTGTTACCGTTCCGAAGAGACATCGGAGCATGGAATGTTAGAGGGGCTTTGTGGTTACTGTTCCGCATAGAAGCATGGACAGGAAGTAAATTGACGTGTTGTGTACAGTTCTGTATAGGAGCATTGTTAGTACAGGGCTGGGTACCGTTCTGTTTAGGAGCACTGACATAAAAGTAAAATGACGGGTTGAGTACTGTTCAGTATAGGAGCATTGTTAGTATGGGGCTGGGTACCATTCCATTTAGGAGCGCTGATAGGAAAGTTAAGTATCGGGCTGTGTACCGTTCCGTATATGAGCATTGGTAGTATGGGGCTAGGTACCATTAAGGTTAGGAGCGCCGACAGGAAAGTTAAATGATGGGCTGAGCATTGTTAGTATGGTCAAGGTACTGAACCAATTAGGAGCGCTAACAGAAAAGTAAAATGACAGGCCATGTACTGCTCCGTATAGAGCATTGTTTGTACGAGGCAGGGTACCGTTCCGTTTAGGAGTGCTGACACGAAAGTAAAATGATGGGCTGTGTACCGTTCCTTGTACGAGCATTGTTAGTACAGGGCTAGGTACCAATTTGTATAGGAGCGCTGACATGAAAAGTAAAATGACGGGCTGTGTACCATTCCGTATAGGAGCATTGTTAGTACGGGACTGAGTACCGTTCTGTTTAGGAGCGCTGACAGGTAAAGTATAATGATGGGCTGTGTACCGTTCCAAATAGGAGCATTGTTAGTACGGGGCTGGGTATCGTTCCATTTAGGAGCGCTGACAAGAAAAGTAAAATGACGAGTTGTGTATCGTTTCGTATAGGAGCATTGTTAGTACAAGGTTGGGTACCATTCTGTTTAGGAGCGCTGACATGAAAAGTAAAATGACGGGATGTGTACCATTCCGTATAGGAGCATTGTTAGTACTGGGCTGGGTATCGTTCGGTTTAGGAGCACTGACAATAAATGTAAAATGACGGGTTGTGTACTATTCCGTACAGAAGCATTGTTAGTACGGGGCTGGGTACCGTTCCCTTTAGGAGCGCTGACAAGAAAAGTAAAATGACGAGCTGTGTACCGTTCCTTATAGGAGCATTGTTAGTACAGGGCTGGGTACCATTCCGTCTAGGAGCACTAACAATAAAAGTAAAATGACGAATTGTGTACCGTTCCGTATAAGAGCGTTGATAATACGGGGGCTGGGTACCGTTCCGTTTAGGAACACTGACAGAAAAGTAATATCTCCGCATGATGGGAATAAGAGGAACTGAAAATCTCCAGATGATGGGTGCATTTTTTGATTTTTTGAAAAATGAGATCGAACCCGAGAGGGTCCTCGATTGACGATTTTCTTGATTTTTAAAAAAATGAGATCAAAACCGGGAAGGATCCTTATTGATGAATTATTATTTTATTTTTTTGAAAAATGTGACCGAACCCATAGGTTGCCTGCGTATCTCGTTGAAACGAGAATCAGGTAAGGCATAGTTCGGGAAGGTTGGAGAGCATGAGACTTATGA
This sequence comes from Nicotiana obtusifolia, assembly GCA_002018475.1. Classification (NCBI taxonomy): domain Eukaryota; kingdom Viridiplantae; phylum Streptophyta; class Magnoliopsida; order Solanales; family Solanaceae; genus Nicotiana; species Nicotiana obtusifolia. Next base: position 128,141 of record MCJB01014336.1, on the reverse strand, counting down.
TTTTTAATACTTTTTTCACTCTCTATTCCAAGGCATTGCAACTAACTATATCAATTGCATCAAAGATATGTATGAAATGCAAAGGTATAAACAAACTCGGAGCGATGCCTCGCTGTACCCATGATTGTGTGTGGTATCTCTGGAGTTGAAGAGTGTCTCCCTCTAGAAGAAGTGCCCCAGCTTCTCCTTCGAACAGTTGCCTCGATGCCCCTGACTGTCTGTAAGACAGTTGTTGTGCTTGTCTCCCAATTGACTGCAGGGATGTTTTGTTGTGACCTTTAAGCTGTCCACAGAAAAATTTTAGTGATCGCCCTTAGATATTAGCCGGAGCGATTATCTGATGCAGATAGAAAAATATAGTGAGAGGAAGTGCCTTCACAAAATGATGGAATCAAGAATGGTAACTAACACACCCCTGATTGTTCGGTTTATGTTCCACAATGTCCGATGTCGAATGCTATTTCCCGTGCAGTTCCAGGATGATGCACCTTTCGGCCGTCCACAGGAACCATTTGATGATCGTCCCTAGTTGACAACCAGGAACGATGTTATAATATTGAAAAGTGGTGAGAGCAGTGAAATCATGAAAATTGATTGAGTTCATTGTAAAACTACTAACTCCCCTGATTATTTGACTAATACTCCTCAAAGTCCAAGTCCAGATGATATCTCCCGTGAAGTGCTCAGGATGATGTACCTGCAAAACTCAGAGGAGAAAATGTTAGAGTCTCTCTAGGGCGAAGTTATAAGATTAAGAGGGTGCAAAGTTAGGCCGTGTAGCCAATATTGTATCCAGTTGTGATCAGGAATGCGATATCGGCATTCCATGATAGTTTCGGAGATGATGTTGTCCTTCATGCATCCAAAGAAAAATTCTTAGTCGAGGGAGGGAAATTGAATTATGTTGACTTGAGGCTTCGCTTGTCCTTCCTTATCTGTCTGAGTCATGTGAGTATGACACTTCTCGAAGGATGACTAACAACCTTCCCCTGCAATAAAAAGTGGGCTGACTTGTTTCAGTACTGAGGAAATTATTGGAAATAATAGGGAGACCGAACCCTTATGTAGGGTTGCCTACGTATCATGCTAAGGCAGAAATCAGGTCAAAACATAGTTCGGGCCAACTAGTGGAATTATGTGACTTGTATGGTTGTCGTGAATGAGTGATTGTTCTTTGAAAAGTATAATTATGAATGAGTATTCTTGGGTGGGTGGGTGGAGACTGCTAACTCCCGAATAAGAGATAGACGGTAGCATAGCGCATGGATCTGTCTCAAATGACAGAATTCAGCGAAAATGTGAGATGTATGATTGTGAAGAATACGTCAAATTAGTGGAAGATGTACCGAATTGGATTAACGTATCTTTGAAAAGGATGGTAGAGTCCAAATGATAGTTTGATTATGGGAATGGTCATGAAGACCGGAATGGACATGTGTATTTGATAAGTCAAGGTTCAACACAAGTCAACCATAGTTTAGTCAGACAAAGAGAACCTAACAATGGATAACAAAAAGAATGTGCATGTAATGGATGAAGAATACATAATAATGGCATGCAAAAAATATATAACAAATATAAAAAGAATATGTAGCAAGTAAAGCATATGCAAGGATTAATTTAGCTAAAGCAAGCTGCAAGATTTTGTGTACAGTGACCTAGGAATTTTAAGAGTATATTTACCTAGATTCGAGCATGAGTTTAGGGAAACCGCAAGATGGTACGTAGTTAACCTCGTATGCTAATCTCTGAAATTAGAGAGTTTTGAAAGAAGGTTCAGAGGGGTGAAAAGACAGCCCTCGCGTGACTTGTGTGTGATTGTGCACAACCAAGTGTCGACATAATAGTGATGACAATTCAATAAGGCAACACTAAAGCATGAGACAAAGAATATACAACATTGGCATTCATGAAAGCATATACAACATGGGCATGTGTAAAAGCATATACAACATGAGCATGTGTAAACAAGAACACATAACATAGGCATAATCAGAGAATGTACAATATAGGCATAACTAAAAATATGCAGCCCGAAGCACGCAACTGAGAATACACGACTTGAAGCACGCAACAAGTAATATACAACATGGGCATGTGTAAAATCATATACAACATGAGCATGTGTAAACAAGAACACAGAACATAGGCATAATCAGACAATGTACAATATAGGCATAACAAAAAATATGCAGCCCCAAGCACGCAACTGAGAATACACGACTTGAAGCACGCAACGCAGAACATGCAGCTTGAAGAGCACAACAAGTAATATACAACTCCAGACAAACGATAAAGAACAGACCATATTGAAGCATGCAACGAAGAATGTACGCCTTGTAGCAGAAAGCATACAACTCAAAGCAAAGAAATATACAACTTGCACCAGAGAATATACAACTTGAAGCCTGTGACAGAAAGAATAGAAGTTAAAGTATTGGAGAACCTGTAATCCCTCAAGTAATTGATCAAATCCGATGTGGTTAGAACTTGGAAGTATCCCCAGCAGAGTCGCCATGTTGCTGCACCCTATTTTGTATAAGACAAAAGAAACTACAACTTATAGTAATCTACAAGGTTAATTAAAGTTTAGATTCGCCGCCTAGTATTTAAAATATACTAACAAACCTATACTACACTATGTAATGTACATTTGATTGTAGTCTATGAAACGATTCAAATTATCTCGAGGGGAAGGTGTTAGGCAGCCCTCAAGATCCACAAAGTGTGGTTCCTATGGACTCGATCAAATAAGGGAGGGAAGGTTCAAATAAATGATCAACAAATACTCACAACTACTACAAAGAATAAAAGAATGATCGACATTCACTAGAATGAACGGTGATGATATTAAATATGTAATGAATCATGTGCGGATGAAGTATGCAAGTATTTTTGATATTTTTTAAATGAAATGATTAAAATATATTGACTCGTATGAGATATATATAAAGTGGACAAGGGAATCGTATTTCAAAATATAAGCTGAGTGCAAAGTAAGTTCTAGATAAAGAATAGTAAAATATTTGACAAAATATATATGCAATAATATGTAGTATGTGAAGGAATAAAAGGGGCATTAAAGAATGTTATATTAGTGTAAATTGAATAATATGAAAAAATAATTGTACCTAAAGAATGCATATTAACTCAAACTGTTTGAACAAAATCTTGAACTTACAAAAATAAACTTGAAGAGAAAACAACTCATAATTAGAGTTAGCAAGTTTTAGATGGACGACTACAACAAGAGAAAATTTATACTAAAGGATTGCGAAAAAAGGGGAAAGAATATTCAGTTGCACATGAAGAGATATTTGACAAGTAATTTGACCAAAGAGTGTAGAAGGAATTATCTCAATATATAAGGAGCAAAATAAAAGAATTATTTTGATGAGTAACGGATGATATATATTCATAATAAGGCATAAAACTTAACATGAAATATGTAATTAAATATGCACAAGAAAGTAGACAAAATATATGAGAGAGAGATAGAAAGCTTTGAAGAATGTATGCTTTTTAATTATTGAAACACAAAAGGCTATATTTAGAAAAAACCAAAATATTCGGATGGAGGTTGAATTAAAGAATAAATCCACGAAAGTTGACTCAAGATTAACAACTTTGGGATAGAATATGTGAAAAAAAATGTTATGTTGGAATGGTCTTAAAAAAAATGGTAAATGAAGCTCTTAACTAATACATGGCTAACGAAGAATTAGTCAAGAAATATAGACAAACATAATAGTTGTATTCACATGAATCTAATAGATGTACAATGTGTAAAATATTTTGAGAAAATCCCATAAGAAGACAACCTATTGTGTACAATTATATGTGAACTAATCATATTAAATATCATTCACAAAAAAAAGGATTAATTATCATGGATTTGTGCCAAACATGTATTTACTTAGCTGAAGTAAATAATTTACAAATTGAGTGACCTAAAAGTATAACCAAACATGATAGCTCAGATGTATAAGAAATATACAATTATCATGTTAGAAAAACGAATGTCATGCTTATGTAAGTGAACAACCAGTTTAATTAATTAGGTTCGCATCGATCCTAGTCAATTAATCAAATAGCGAAAATGTATCTGATGATCTAATTAAAGATGAAGCTACGCATTTATTTGACATACATGTTGAGTATTAATTTTAACTAGATGTACTTTTGTCCTAAGTGTCGTCACACATAAACAAATATCAAGCAAGCATAAATAAATAATAGGACATTGGTAATCTATCTACAATTATATTATACTTGGATTTTCTGGATACATCCTAGAATAGGAAGTGTGAAGCAGGGATTTGATGAGAGGTTCATCTTCAATCTTTCTCCTAATGCCGTTTTTTTTTTAAAGATTGTATTTTGAAAATGTTTTTAGAAAATTGTTTTTTTGAAATAGTTTGAAAACGTTTGGGAAATTATTTTTTGGAAAAAGGTTTAAAATAATGTACGAAAATACTCTTTTGAAAATGATTTAAAAGAATTTTTTTGAGGTTCAGATGGCGTATACCATATAGAAATAAGACATTAGAACGCGAACACTGACTTGGTAGCAACTCCGGTAGCCAACCGTGTTGCCTCCTGAATCGCGGACATTCACATTCTCGTCTTTTATTTTTCCTTTGGCTTTCGTCATCGCCTCATAATTATATTTGGTTCCGGATCCTAGGGACAGTGTAGTATCTTGTCCTTTACCAGTTAAAAATCATCACAAGGCCTTAAAAGTTGTATTGTCAGCGGCCTAGTATAGCAACTGTTCGAAATCAGTATGTCAAATCTCAGAAGTGAAGTGCAAGTAACACAAACTGTGAAACAAAGGCTAGCAACGTTGGTTTTCGAAAAATCAATTCCAATAGCGGCAGAAACGCAAACATCTAAGACAAGAGCAAAGTAAACTCACAGTTCAACATAATCTAATTGAAACAATTCCAACAGTGTATTCAAACCACGAAAAAGCTACAATATCAGTGAGATAAAGTTCCAATGGCAAAAGAACATTATCAAGGCTCATACTAACGACATGGGACTTCCGGAAAAAGCTTCCAACAAACCAAAACAGGCAAGGATCAAAAACACCTTAACAAGTCAAAACAATAGCAAATAAATGCAGTGACAAAATATAAGGCGCAAAAGTCCAATGAAAAAAGATAAAACGCAGCCAAAACAGTGATAGCCAGAATGGAGTCTCGCTGGGCAGTGAACCAAAATATCTGGGCCATGTCTGTGAACCAAAATATATATAGCAAAATACAAAGAAAGGAGACAGTAGTAGTGGCCACGGCTATCTTCGGTGTCGATCAAAAAACACAGATCCGTTTAGATCTGGATAACTCCTTCCACTTTTTCGTCCACTATTAGCAAAGAGGAGAAGTGTCACCACCCCAATTTCTCTCTGTAGGATGTCGTGATAGCACCTAGTCACCAAGACTAGGTAAGCCCAACATTTACTGAATTAAATGGCATAATTAAACTAGATACAACTATTAAGCATGAAATTCATATTTCCATAGTGAACAAATAATCTTGAGTGCAATACAATACCCAAAATCGGTAGCACAAGTCATAAGCTCTACTGAGTTTACTAGAAAAATCTCCTAAGTACAGCTGTTTTAGAATAGAAATAGACAGTACAAGTACAAAATCAGAACGTGACTCTGAGGCCAGCGAACGCGACAACGGGTATACCTTGAGTCTCCACAGCAAAACCCAAAAGCTAAGCATGGTAAAGATAACAAAGCTATACTCGAAGTAGGACACTATAAACAAATGGTAGCAACAGGGAGCAACAGGTAGTAATGCCGTGAAGTAAGTTGAACATAGTTTAAGACTGGTGAAACCAAGTAGAGAAAACAAGTAACAACTCAATAAGGGCAACCACTTCCACACAAGATTTGTTCAAGGATTTTCCCCGAGGTACTTCGCCTTGTAGTTATATTTCACGGGTCCCAATTTATGGACCCTAATCACGTGGCATCTTGTACCCACATTACAATTCATAACCACACGGACGACTCACGTGCCAAGGGAGTGATAGTACCTCATATCCGCACGGATAACTCACGTGCCAACAATAACAATGACTCATGACCGCACAAACAACTCGCGTGTCGATTGGACAACTCTCACACAGAAGGCAAGTAAATGAGAGTACATGTAAATGGTCAATAACAACAGGATTCATCTTCTGAAACCGATATGGGTGATTAATTACGTGTATGCTTGTGCAAGTGTCCTATCATAACTCAAGTTAACAAGTAAGAGTAGAGGCAATTAATGGCACATAGGAAACCATCACCACAATATGTACAAGGTATATCTCACACAAGGTAGGCGCACCACCACACAAATATCATAAATAATCATGCCCCCAGGCCATCACAATTTATCACAAATCATCCCCGACATAGCCCGCCTTGTCTCGCCACGTGCGCAACAATAAATTAAATGCCCGCCTTCTCTGGCCACACGCGCATAATAATATTCCCACCTTGTCTCGCCACATGCACAAACCCACATATATAGCCCGTGTTGTCACGCAGCATGGGAAATATCAATAGTAACAAAAGCACGAACAACTCACGTGTGAACACCTCGAAAATCCTCTCGATAATACCACGTGTGCCAAAAACATAAAATCACAATATAAGGTCTTTCACCACATGTGCCCATATGCCAAAACTTTCCCTCAAAACAAATTTCTATACTGCAACCATGCATAGCCCTCGGCTCAATAAACACTGAGTATAACTACTACTACAACAACAACAACAACACGAGAGTACGACAAGTAAATCAACACAAGAACTATAGAACACATGGAAACGGAAGAACGAGCTCAGAATGAAAGACACAACAAGTAATAATGGTTTCAACAAGAATAGCTCAACAAGGGGAGAGTAATGTATAACAACGATTCAACATAAGTACAACTCGACGATAAGAGAGATAACATGAAGCAATGATTCCAAATAAGGATAAGTCAACAATGAAAGGGATAACAAAACTTCAATTAAGGTTAAGCAATTACAGAAGATATAATAATAACTTCAATTAAGGTTAAGCAATTACGGAAAAGATAATGATGATTTCAATTAAGGTTAAGCAATTATGGAAAAGACAACATGACACTAAAAGAGGAGACAACTTCAACTAAGGCACAAAAGAGTTTATTGGCAACAAGGGTAGGACATGAATCAATCAACTCCAAATAAGACATGTAAGGGTGAATCTAGCAAAGAGAGGATTTAACATGATATGACAACTTCACTTTTAATGAACCTAAGAGCCTAAAACGATCAAATTTACATAAATAAACCCGAGTACGTACTCGTCACCTTGCGTACACGGCCTTCACATGATACAATTAGCACAAATGACTCAAATCCTAAGATAATTCCCCCATACAAAGTTAGGCAAGATACTTACCTAAAAGAAGCTGGACCGATACTCTAAAATGACCTTCTCGTATGAAACAACCTCCACACGGCTCAAATCTAGCCAAAGTAACTTCATATCATGAATAAAAACCATAGAAAACAAATCCGGATAATAAAGATTCGATCTTTAATGAAAACTAAAAAGTCAACCTCGGGCTGGCACCTCAAAACTCAACAAAATTACAAAATCTGAACACTTGTCCTGATACGAGTCCAACCATGCCAAAATTATCAAATTCTGATATCAAATCGTCCTTCAAATCATCATTTTACATTTTTGAATGTTTTCACAAAATTCTCATTTTCCCAACTCAAACCACTAATTTAATAATAAAAACAAATATAAAATCATGAACTAAAATCAAATCGGGGTAAAGAACACTTATCCCAATCCAACACGTGAAAATCCCTCAAAAATCGCTCAAATCCGAGGTCTACAACTCAAGATATGATTAAAATGGCCAAACCCTCGAAGTAGAGTTCTTATATTACTGCCCAGGTATTCCTCTTACGCGATCGCGGAACATGCTTTGCGATCGTGAATCACAAAATTATAAACTACCAAATGACCTTACGTGAACACGACACGCTGACTACGAACGCGATGATTTACCTCATTATACATACGCGAATGCGTTCTTGACCATGAGAATGCAAAGGCTAAAATAACTTGTGCCCAGCCGATCTCACCCACTATGCAAACGCAGTTCCACTTTTGCGACCGCGTAGAGCTATCTTCTCAAGATCCACGAATGTATCCATATACTCGCGAACGCGAAGAACAAATATTGCCTGCCTCCCAATTACCTTATGTGAACACGTCAATCTACTCAGGATCGCGATTAAGAATGCACAAGATATCAGATCAACAATCCAAAATAGGAGGAAATGGCCCGTAGCCCATCTGAAATACACCCCGAGGCCCCGGGGACTACGTCCAAACATACCAACAAGTTCCATAATATAACACGGACCTGCACGAGGCCTCAAATCACATCAAACAATATCAAAACCACGAATCGTGCCTCAAATTAAACTTAATGAACTTATGAACTTTCAACTTCTAGAACTCACGCTGAATCATATCAAATCAACCCGGAATCACCTCAAATTTTACATGCAAGTCCCAAATGACATAAAGGAGCTAATCCAACTTTTGGAAGCGCAATCCTAGCCTGATATCACCAAAGTCAACTTTCGGTCAAACCTCTTAACTTTTCAAGCCTTCAACTTTCCAATTTTCGCCATAATGCATCAATCAACCTACGGACCTCCAAATCTAAATCCGGACATATGCCTAAGTCCAAAATCACCATATAAAGCTATTGGAATCATCAAAACACTATTTCAGGATTCGTCTACACAAAAATCAAACTTCGATCAACTCTTACTGTTAAAGCTTCTAAAGCAAAAATCTTTCTTCCAAATCAATCCCGAATCATCTTAAATCCGAACTTGGCCAAACACGCAAGTCATAATACGCTATAAGAAGCTACTTGAGACCTTAAGCCACTGAATATGACTCTAATTCTCAAAAGGACCGGTCGGGTCGTTACATCCTCCCCCTCTTAAACATATGTTCGTCTTTGGTATTGCTTATGCTTCTAATTGAATCCCAATACATTCAGTTACCATGATCACGCATAGTCGACTGGCTTAAGTTGTGAGTCTACTTGTTCTATTTCACCTTAAGATAATATGTCTTCCTGCCATGGCACTGTTGGACTTGGGGATCTTTGTGTTATACTCAGCATGATTAGGCTTCGTATTGATTGCTTGCTTGCCTGTTTGGCATGTGTAATTGTCATTACCTGACAATGACTCTATCTGACCTTCATGACTTAGATTCCTAGGTTTTAAAATCCTTTTTAAGCTAACTGTGGATCATGTTTTATTCTGAACTCACTATGGAAAAGCATAGCATGTTCATCTCGTACGTATCTAGCATGTTTACCCTGTTAACCCCAAATAGCATGTCTCCCTAACTCTCCAAGTATTATGTCTATATTCAGCATGCTATCACCTGATAAATGATTTAAGTTATGTTGCCATTTACCATGTTAGAAATTAAGTCTATTGATTCTCATAGTTTCCTGTTCTTTGCTTAATCAATCCTGTCACTCTTGCTGCTGAAATGCCAATGTGTTTGTGAATCTTGCTAAATGTCACACAATCATGTATCTATGAGGTATTGTTTTACGGCTATTTAGTTGATTGCCATGTGTAATCCATTAACTTATTTGGTTAAGTGGTCAATATTGTAATTGTTGTGCTTGATATGAGTTCGTGTGTGGCTTTGGGTTGTTCAAATGGACATACTCTCCTGTTTTGCGATACGTTTGGATCTATGCCTGCTATCCGTGTGAAAGAGTCCTTTGAAGGCCCAGGCAGTACTGGGTTACTTCCATTTGGGCATGTTTTTGGGCCTGCAGTTGTTCCTTGTGTAATTTTTGTATTTGTATTCATTATCTGGGCCTGTAATAATTAGTAAACAAACAATTGGGGAGTTAGTGAAATGGAGGAAGCGGGTATACTTTAATTTTTGCCTAAATGGGTAGAAAATATGTCCATAGGATTTATTTGCTATGGCTGCTATTTGTTTGACATGCTTCAATTCTACACACTAATAGAAATCATGCCTATAAGAAATCACACACTTCACTTAACTTGTCTAATACCTGAACACTATCCAAAGCATGTTGGTTCGAGTAAATGCTTTACCTGCTTCCATGTCTACTTCTATGCGCTATTAGACGACATGTCTATAGGATCCAAGCGCCAGTAACTATTTGCTTAATTGTGTAATTATTAGATAGCATGCCTATAAGATGCAATAATACATGCCTTTGCTAATGCTCATCTAGATACCATGACTATATGGTTTTTAACTAATTAATCAATCGATTGCTTCTGTTGCTTTCGTTATACTGCTTACCTAGATGACATGCCCATAGGAACAAGCATGATAAAATCGAGTTCAAATACTAACTATTACAAATTCTTCCTATAGGATACTGTTACTCGCTAGGAAGCATGTCTAAAAAATCAAACGCTGGTAATTCTAAGTTTTCAAACGGTTGCACTTTCTCATAGCGTAAAAAATTTAGAGATCATGCCTATAGGGTTTGCAATACTTGTAATCTGCAAATTCGTTATGAACAGCAGCACTGCTTGTACGACACTTGAAATCAGAATCACATAAAAGCCATGTCTATAGGATTTTATGACTCTAATATGTTTTAAAATTCTGAAATTGTTTGCTGCCTAATATAAAAAATCTACCCGCGTGCATTTGTTGCTTATGCGTTGAGGCTAACTTGAGTCATCTATTAACTTTATGCGTAGTCCTACGTGCTTTGAATGTGCGCCTACTTTTATCATTTTTTTGAGCATCCTAAGTAAGTCTAGAACGACCCAAATAGTAAGTCCAAAGTCTCCTCGACCATAGGCATGGGACGGGTAGTACACGCATAGAGCACGGTTTAGAATTGAATTAGAGTGCTCCAGGTAAACAATTTTAACATAGTAATTGGGTAGCAAGAGATGGTAGTCTGTACCCGCTGAATAATATGAGCAACCCCTACCCTAAGAGAGTTGCAAAGTATTATTTATGTCGCACAGGGTGATCCTTGAGGCTAAAAAACTTAGGACCCCCTCCTTTATATGTTTATTGTTAGCACTTTTGTCTCTTGAACTTAGAACAATTAAGTTGTATCTTGCAGCCTCAAAAGACTTGTACTGATTATTTATATGTAGTTTAATTCTTGTGCTATTTTCTTTACATCGTAGTAGAACTTTAAATTCCCTGTCTTGCCTCACCTACATGATCACATAGGAAAAGCATAATCCCAATAATTTCACATAGCGTAAACTTCGGCCGGCACCCATTGTTGAGGACCTCGAAGAGTGTCTAACATCTTCTCTTTGAGGTAATTTGAGCCCTTACCCGATCTTTGGGGACACAGGCTAATTAAACAGAGTTATTCGCAATTAGGTGCCTTAACACATCTTGAAATCGTTAGGTGGCGACTCTTCTCTTTTAGATACTCATCTAAAAGAGTTGTCACATGTTGAAACCTGCTTTCGAGAGAAAAAGGGGCGCGATAGTGAGTATTCTCATTCATGCTAGAGATCATGTCTAGACTTGTGATATATTTAGACATGATGGGCTATTTATATGTTGGATTACATATTGTAACCGTAGTCAGATAATGCACATGCATACAGACCTCCATGTTTCTCTACTCCCGAACCCCTGGGGACTCGAGCCATTCATACCCGCAGGTTATGAATCAAAAACAAACTTACGGTAAGTCTCAAACAATGAAACGGAATGATAGAAGTCAAAACGACCGATTTGATTATTGTATAACGAGAGCTAGACCATAATAATACAAAATTGAGGGAGCTAATTTGATAAAAACTCCACTAATCAGGTATATATAGGAGTGAGCAATCCTACGCTTAACCTTTATTTGAGTAAATCCAATCTTATTACTTGTGTTTTTAGTTGTCTAGTTTAATTTATGTTTTAGTTCCTGATCACCCAGTCTAAAAAAGTTAATTGGTTTGTGCAAGGTGTGTGTTCAAACATAGACTTAACCACCCTAGATAATTGCTCCTCGTGGATTCGACTTGGTCTTACCAGTATTATATTTTGACAGGCACCTTTATGTCTGATTTAAGAATACGGTTGGGCATTACCAATTATTTTCGTGGTGGTAAGAATATGAATTAGGCTTATGTTAATATTAAAATATGTTGAGACCATGAAAAATAATATATATCTATATATATATATATATATAAGTATTTCACTTGGATGGACCGTATCTATATTCGAAATATATTACTCCTTCTATTTCAATTTAGATGACACACTTTCCTCGTTAGTTTGTTCCAAAAAGAATGATACATTTCTATAATTGAAAATAGTTCAACATTAAATTCTTCAATTTATCCATTTTACCCTTAATGAAAAGCTTTTATAAGCACACAAATATCATGGTTCCACAAAGCTTTTACTCCTCAAGTTTTTAAGACCACAAGTTTCATTTTTTTTTCTTAAACTCCGTGCCGAGTCAAATTAACTCATCTAAATTGAAACAGTATAACATTTTGCGGTATAGAGAAAATACTGGTCTTATTAGCATATCATTTTGAGTCTTATTAAAGGTCTTTATTTGTACTTGATGTCTTCCAACGAGAAGTTGTATGGTGTCGGATACAATCGGGCACATAAGAAATATCGGTCTTGGGTACAATCCGAGGTTGGTTTATTTTGGATCGGGACCACCGCTTCAAGAAGGGAAGTCCGAGGTCAGACATCATCAGTTCGGGGCCGAAGCGTTCGAGACCGATCTGGGGAAAAGCATCTTATGGTAAAAGTATCACTTTCGCATAACGGTAGGGCCGGAAATCTCGTGGTATGCAGTTATCTCGGCGGGAATCACGGCCCCAATCATCAGAGACGTTGAACCCAGTATTTTTAGGGATATTTTACCTTGTAATTAGGTTCTTTACCTTATGTAGAATTCCTTTCTCTCCTCATATAAAAAAGAACTCAATTCTATTATAGAGCACACAACATACTATTAGTAATACAATTATCATTTTTAGCTATCTTCTTCATAAATTGTCAACTTTTCCTTATTGCTCATTTCGCCACAGCAAAGTCATTCAACCTTAGTGGTTCGTTTACTCTCTCGCTTATTTAAAATCAGTCTTTATTCATCACTATTTATTTTATTTTATCAGGCCTAGTCACGTATCCTTAATACACCACGTACAAATTCAATTGTTACCCGTATTTTAGGGTAAACTGTTTGGCGCCCACCATGGGGCTAAGGATAATAGTGAACGTTTGATACAAATTTCTGTCACACACTATTTTACGCTTGTTCTTTGCAGAATCTTTTGTTTTCAGGATACAATATAGTCATGTCACACTCACATCCCATCAACGACAAGTTCGACCACCAGGGCGAAAACAACAATGTGATGCTCGGTAATGAGGTTCCAACCGACGCCAACTCTCAAATGGTGGTTGATGTAGATCAGACTGCTGGCCCGTCGAATAGTGTTCGGGGAGAACACCATTCGAGAACTCAAAATAATGAAGGGGACGAGATCAGCCTCAAAATGATATTCGACATGCTACAAGCCCAGCAAGCAGCCATCGCCCAATTGCAAAGTCGCAGTCAGGTTTCGGACAGGGTCGAAGCCAGTTCTTCTCGAGGAGTTGTACCCGAAAATGAACCGACCGCAGCACAACCAGATGAAAGCGGGTCGGGAATAAATTCTGGAATCATGAAAATGCTCGAAGAGCTGACCAAGCGAGTCGAATCGGGTGAAAAGAAAATTGAAGCCAACGACAAAAAAGTAGAAACGTATAACTCGAGGGTAGACCAGATTCCAGGAGCACCCCCGGTGTTGAAAGGCTTGGACTCAAAGAAATTCGTACAAAAGCCTTTCCCGTCGAGCGCTACCCCAAAACCTATACCAAAAAAGTTCCGCATGCCAAAAATCCCCAAATACAACGGGACATCTGATCCGAATGAACATGTAACGGCGTACACATGCGCCATAAAGGGAAACGATCTCGAAGATGACGAAATTGAATCCGTTCTTCTGAAAAAATTCGGGGAGACTTTGTCTAAAGGAGTAATGACTTGGTATCACAACTTACCTCCAAACTCCATCGACTCCTTCGCCATGCTTACAGACACCTTCATCAAGGCTCATGCAGGTGCCATTAAAGTCGAAACACAGAAGTCAGACTTATTCAAAGTCAGGCAAAGAGATAACGAGATGCTGAGGGAGTTTGTATCTCGATTTCAAATGGAGCGAATGGATTTACCATCGGTCACCGATGATTGGGCCGTACAGGCTTTCACTCAAGGGCTCAATGCCCGAAGTTCAACGGCTTCTCAACAGCTCAAACAAAGCTTGATTCAATACCCCGCTGCCACTTGGGCGGACATACATAATTGGTATCAATCAAAGATCAGGGTCGAAGATGACCAGCTCGGAGTCCCTTCGGGATCCGCTTATCCTATCAGAACTCATGATCGGATACTAAGAGATAATTATCGAGAGCCGAGGTCGAACAGAGATAGGCATCGACCGTACCCTGGCGATCGAAGGGCCATCTCGGGAATACAAAGGTCCCGATACAGGAGAGAAGGAACGATCCTAATCAAAGGAATCGAGGACCGTTGCCAAGAAATAACTTCGAAAGAGCCGCTAACCACCGAGAAGTGCCCAGACTGTCCGACTACAACTTCAACGCCGATTCAGCGACTCTCGTATCCTCCATTGGCTGCATTAAAGATACCAAATGGCCTCGGCCGCTGCAATCAGATCCGGCCAAAAGAGACCCCAACTTAATATGTAAGTACCATGGTACACATGGACACAAAACGGAAGATTGTCGGTAGCTGAGGGAGGAAGTAGCACGGTTGCTTGAAAAAGGGCACCTTCGGGAATTTCTAAACGACCGGGCCAAGAACCATTATGGAAACAGAGACAGGACCACAAATCAAGAAGAACCTCAGCACACGATCAACATGATAATCCGAGGGGTAGATGCACCCCAAGGCCCGGTGTTGAAGCGTACTAAGATATCTATCACCCGAGAGAAGCGCACTCGGGATCATGCGAAGGAAGGAGCCTTATGCTTTAGTAATAAAGATGTAGAAGGAATTGTAGAGCCCCATAACGATGCCTTGGTGATATCGATGCTCGTACACAAGACTCGAGTAAAGCGTGTATTTGTCGACCCCGGAAGCTCAGCTAATATAATTCGGTCATGGATCATCGAGCAGCTTGGATTGTCAAACTAGATCATCTCTGAAGTTCGAATCCTCAATGGTTTCAATATGGCATGCGAAACAACCAAAGGGGAAATAACACTGATGGTTAACACCGCCGGTACTGTTCGGTCAACAAAGTTTTGTGTGATCGGGGGCAACATGCGCTACAATGCCTTGCTCGGAAGACCTTGGATTCATGATATCGGAGTTGTACCTTCGACGTTACATTAGATGTTGAAATTCCCATCAGCTGATGGGGTCATAACCATTTACGGAGAATAACATGCAACAAGGGAAATGTTCGCAGTGGAAGAGACAGTACCAAAACCGACCGCTCCTTCCCAGAAGACCCAATAGCAATCACAGACACCACTTTCGACAAGCGAGGGTGAGCAAGACCAGCTCAAAGATGACAATTACCGGGTTCCCCGGTCATTTATCGGTCCCGATGAGTCCGATCTGACCAAATCAACGGTCTAAAAGCTCGAACAGATTTCACTCCGCAGCGACTTGCCCGATCGAAAGGTATGCCTGGGCTCGGGCTTAAGCTCCGAGCTCAGGGCCAAATTAATTAAATTTCTTTCAGCTAACGAAAATTCTTTTGCCTGGTCCCACTTTGTCATAACAGGGATACCGCCGAAAATTACAACTCACAAGCTGAGCACTGACCCCAAACTCCGGCCGGTCAAGCAAAAGAGGCGGCCTCAGTCCGAAATCAAGCAAGCATTCATCAAGGACGAGGTAACTAAATTTTTGCATATAGGGTCCATTCGGGAAGTTATGTACCCGGAATGGCTAGCAAATATAGTTGTAGTTCCTAAGAAAGGAAATAAGCTTAGGATGTGCATAGATTATAAAGATCTAAACAAGGCGTGCCCCAAAGACTCCTTTCCCTTGCCCAACATCGATCGCATGATCGATGCTACCGCTGGCCACGAGACTTAG
Source organism: Nicotiana obtusifolia (assembly GCA_002018475.1). Classification (NCBI taxonomy): domain Eukaryota; kingdom Viridiplantae; phylum Streptophyta; class Magnoliopsida; order Solanales; family Solanaceae; genus Nicotiana; species Nicotiana obtusifolia. Next base: position 111,928 of record MCJB01014336.1, on the reverse strand, counting down.
TTTTCTCGATGCCTATTCTGGTTACAACCAGATACAAATGGATAAGAATGATCAAGAAAAAACATCCTTTATCACTAAGTATGACACTTATTGCTATAATGTAATGCCTTTCGGGTTGAAAAACGCGGGGGCTACCTACCAACGCCTAGTAAATAAGATGTTCGAAAAACAACTAGGAGTAACAACGGAAGTTTATATTGATGACATGTTAGTTAAGTCCCTGCGAGCAGAGGACCATTTGAGTCATTTGCAGGAAACATTTGATGTCCTGAAAAGGTACAACATGAAGTTGAACCCAGAAAAGTGTGCATTTGGAGTAGGCTCAGGAAAGTTCCTTGGCTTTATGGTCTCAAACCGGGGAATAGAAATCAACCCCAATAAAATCAAAGCCATCGAAGACATAACGATCGTAGACAGTATGAAAGCTGTACAGAAACTGACAGGTCGAATAGCAGCCCTAGGCCGATTTATATCGAGGTCATCGGACAGAAGCCATCAGTTCTTCAACTTGCTGAAGAAGAAGAACGAATTCTCATGGGGACCAGAATGCCAACGCGCGTTTTGGAAGAGCTTAAAAGGTATCTCTCTAGCCCACCTTTGCTGCATACGCCAAAAGCAGGTGAGCAGTTGTACCTTTACCTTGCTGTGTCGGAAATAGCGGTGAGCGGGGTCCTGGTCCGAGAAGAACAAGGTACGCAATTCCCCATTTACTACATCAGTAGAACACTAGGGGAGGCCGAAACTAGGTACCCACATTTGGAAAAATTAGCACTCGCATTATTGAGTGCCTCTAGGAAGTTGAAACCATACTTCCAATGTCACCCCATATGTGTAGTGACAACTTACCCACTTAGGAACGTTATGCACAAACCTGAGCTGTCAGGTCAATTGGCCAAGTGAGCCATCAAAATAAGCGGATACGACATTGAGTATCGGCCTCGAACCTCGATCAAGTCTCAAGTACTAGCTGATTTTGTCGCCGACTTCACACCGTCGCTTATCCCTGAGGTCGAGAGAGAGCTGATGACCGAATCGGGGGCTCCTTCAGGAGTGTGGATTTTGTTCATAGACGGCGCCTCAAATTCGAAGGGATCGGGGCTTGGCATCGTACTCAAACCCCCAACCGGGAATACGATTCGACAGTCTATAAAGACTGTAAAATTGACTAACAATGAAGCAGAATATGAGGCTACGATTGTAGGTTTAGGGTTGGCCAAAATCCTGGGAGCAGAAGTAATCGAGGCCAAATGTGACTCCCTCCTCGTAGTCAACTAAGTAAATAGAGCATTCGAGGTCAGAGAGGGGAGTATGCAAAGGTATGTGGACAAGCTTCAGGTCACGCTACACAAGTTTAAAAAATGGACCCTACAGCACATACCTTGAGAACAAAACAGTGAGGTCGATGCCCTCGCCAACCTAGGGTCATCGGTCGAGGATGAAGAAATTGATTCTGAAAAGGTCGTGCAATTATTGAGGTCGGTGGTGGAAGAACGCCATGCCGAAATCAACTCAACGAGCTTGATCTGGGATTGGAGAAACAAGTACGTGGAATATCTTAGTTCAGGTAAATTGCCATCGGACCCCAAAGAATCAAGGGCATTACGCACAAAGGCAGCCCGATTTTGTTTGGCCGACGACGGAACATTATACAGAAGAACATTCGGAGGCCCTCTCGCCGTATGTATTGGACCCGGAGACACCGAATACATCTTAAGGGAGATACACGAAGGAACATGCGGCAATCACTCAGGCTCCGAATCCTTGGTTCGAAAAATAATTTGGGCCGGTTATTATTGGATCGACATGGAAAAGGATACGAAGGAGTTTGTACGCAAGTGCAGCAGATGCCAAAGGCACGCGCCGATGATTCACCAGCCCGAAGAGACACTGCATTCGGTCCTATCGCCATGGCCGTTTATGAAGTGGGGAATGGACATCGTCGGCCCCCTCCCTCGAGCACCAGGTAAAGCTCAATTTATTCTTTTTATGACTGACTACTTTTCTAAGTGGGTGGAAGCACAGGCTTACGAAAAGGTCAGGGAGAAGGAAGTAATTGACTTCATATGGGACCATATTATTTGCCGGTTTGGGATGCCATCAGAAGTTGTATGCGATAATGGCAAACAGTTCGTTGGCAGTAAAATAACAAAGTTCTTCGAAGACAACAAGATTAAGAGAATATTGTCAACTCCATATCACCCCAGCGGCAATGGTCAAGCCGAGTCAACCAACAAGACTATAATTCAAAACTCGAAGAAAAGGTTAGCCGACGCAAAAGGAAAATGGAGGGAAATGCTGCCCGAGGTCCTATGGGCATATCGCACAACCGAGAAAACTAGCACCCGGGCCACCCCATTTTCCCTACTCTACGGCACTGAAATACTGATACCGGTCGAAGTAGGCGAACCGAGCGTTAGGTTCCGATACGCAACCGAAGGATCAAACCGGGAGGCTATGAACATCAACCTGGAACTTTTGGATATAAAAGGAGGGAAGTTGCTCTGGTTCGGTTGGCGGCGCAGAAGCAAAAAATCGAGAGATATTACAATCGGAGAACCCATCTCCGGTACTTCAACATTGGGGACTTGGTACTCAGAAGGGTTACACCCAACCCTCGAGATCCAACGAAGGAAAATTGGGACCGAACTGGGAAGGGCCCTATACTATCTTGAAGGTCACCAGAAAGGGATCTTACAAGCTCGGAACTATGGATGGCAAGCAACTTCCAAACAATTGGAACGTAAGCCACCTGAAGCGGTATTATTGTTAAGGTAATATATTTCATCTTTTCTTTTATTTTGTTTCTCGATACTAACATCTGCAGGTTGCAAATGGAACGGCCTCGAGTCAGGGAACACGATATACTAAGACAGAAAGCACGCGTTGCACTCTTTTTTCCTTCGACCGATTTTGTCCCAAATCGGGTTTTACGGCAAGGTTTTTAATGAGGCAACCAGGAGTCGTGCTAATTTAGATCGGCCGCTCATCGAAGGTAATGAAATTTGGTGCTCGACTTCGATCGACCTTAAACATCTAGGGATTGCTTGTTTATTTCGAAATCTTCATTTAGCTACTTCAAATTCAAGGGGACTTCAAGCAGATCGTTAGGAGCCAATGTAAGGGTCAAACGGTCAAAGGAACCGTGCTCGAATAGATCGATCTGCCCCTTAAGTAAAGTTGTACAAGCGTATGAGTGTTAATAAAGTTTCTTTGGCACCAATATTCTGTTTCTGAGCCCAAGGGCCTCCTCGATTATCATTGCACTATCTAAGAGCTAACATCGTTCAACTATCCACACTAAATTCGAAGGGGAATAAGACATATTAAGGCAAACCCCAAAACCGATTGATAGGCCAAGGCCGTATCGGGTCAAGAAAACTCGAAGGGAAATGAGATCTACTCAGGCAATCCCAATTTATAAAAGGCTAAGTCCAAACCAAGTTAAAATTCGGGGATGATTAGAGCTTGCCAAGGCAAGACCTCGATTCTTTAAAAGGGCTAAGGCCAAATCAACTCGTTGAAATTTGAAAGGGATCCAAATTTTGCTAAGGCATGATCCCGACTTCTTAATAGGCCAAGGCCGCATCGAATTAAAAAAGTTCGGGGAGGAACGAAGCCTGTTAAGGCGACTCCGAATTTGTAAAAAGGTTAAGGCCGAATCGGGTTAAAACCTGTTAAGGTTAATTCAGCCCCTTAACGGACCAAGGTCCCCTCGAGATGTGGGCCTTATTCGGTCGGGCATGAAAGAAAGAAATCTATGGCGGAATAAACCCTAGCTAAGGCGGGGAAGTTTGCAAGATGTAAAAACTTTAGAACAAAGTCAGACAAAATAGAGGAATCCTTTTATATATTCAAATTACAAAAATGACACATCATTTTACAGGCAACGTCAGTCAGAACCATCTTTTTCTTCCTCAGGGAAGGCCTGCCTCCTTGCTTCAGCTTCGATCTTTGCTGCTTCATCGACCTCAGAAGATAGATCGAAGCCCCAAGCTTGTAGCTCCTCGAGGACGGAGAGACGGGCATGGCACTTAGTGTATTCGACCAAAACCTTCGATTGCTCCTGGGCAGCCTCGGCATCAGCTCTGTATTGAGCTACCAAATCGTCGGCGTCAGAGTGGCAACCTCAGATTTTGCTGATTGCAGCTCATTCACCAAAATATCCCGATCCTAGGTAAGCGTCTCAACTTGGGATTGAAGAGATTCGGTGCTCTTGGTCAGAACTCCGATTTTTTCTTGTGCCTCCGAAACCTGCTTTTCCAAGGGAACTAAGCGAGCTTGGAGGGTCTCTTTTTCCGTAGTCAGTGCATCGGCCTTGGCTATCCATTCATTGGTTTCAGCCTTAGCCTCGCTCACTGTAGACCGGAGTTGATTTAATCGGTTGGTTTGCTAACCCAGCTGGTCGATAGCTTTGTCATGCTCGTTGCGCATGAAGTCCAGCTTGGCTCGAAGGTTCAACATCTCCCTCTCGAACCGCTGACGTTGTGCCTTTTCTTGTGCCATTTCTTCCCTTATCCGAAGGAACGCCTCATGATGAAGCACCGAAGACTACAAGGTGTACATAATAAAACGGTCAGTGCAAATCTAAGGGTAAGATAACGGGCGCCAAATACAACCAATGGGGGAGTATGTCCAGTCCACCGCGTCCATTGCGGCCTGATCCTCGTGGGTCACCGAACAACAAAGATAGCTAGCCACACCTACAAGCGGAGCCAAAGCTCGAGCATCCTCGGGAATGGTGAACTTTATTACTCTGTTCCGATCAGGATTGGAGCTCGGAGCGAGAAATCTATCGACTAGCTTAAGACCGATAGACACCCCACTCGTCTCGGCGGGGGGACTCCTTCTCGGCACTTCGAGCCCGAAGGTATCGGCCGATGGCACTCCATCAAAGAACTCTTCAAAGGCTCCTGCTGATACCGGGCCTTTGCTCGGCGTGTGCGTCCTTGCAGCTGGGCTTCATTCAGAGTTGCCTCCGAAAAAGAGGGGGAATCCACTGTCTTTGGGAGGTCCGAGATCCCTTGTGTTGCCTCCCCTGCACCGGCACGTACCCCGGTCCTCGTCCTTGCCTCGAGATCCTCTGCTCGAGGGATGCAAGCCTCATCGACCGCTGGCTCGGGGACTGCCCGAGGCGGTTCGTTATTTAAAGTATCGAGGTTTCTATCTTCCTTGGAGTCGTCGCTCAGTTGGATAGACGGATCAGTGATTTTGGGTTTACAAGCTAACATTTTCTTCCTAGTTTTCCTTTTCCCGGGCTCTGAAGGACTAGGGACTTCTTTTCTCTTTTTGTCTCCCTCCTTCTCCGAGACAGGGGGAGGGCAAGGGGCTTCCCCATCAATGGGTGCCGACCTCAACTCAGCATCCTTCGATAGACCTACGAAGAAAGGGGAAAAATTAATGATAACGTCGATCGCTCGAAAAGAGAAAGATGAATATTGTTGGGCTCACCATGATTTTTGGCCTCCCAAAGGCCTTTTGATATTTCTCGCCAAGCTCGCTCCGAGTAGGCCCTCTGAGCCACCACTTTCCGAACCCACTCCTCCAAATGATGAATCGCGGTCGTCGTTTGAGAAACGGCTGCACCTTACAAAATATATCGGTTAGAAACCAAAAGGAAAACAGCAGATGGTTTTAAGTAGGGAAACGACGCTTACGTCTCAAGTTCCACCTCTCGGGGAACGGCATATCTTCAGCAGGGATCAAGTCCGAGGTTCTTATTTGAACGAACCGGCTCATCCAACCCCAGTCCTTGTCCTCATCAATGCTCGAGAACGGAGCTTTGCTGGCCCGGCGAGTAAGTTTTATTAGCCCCCCTGGGAACATTCCGGGACCGTACAGTCGGAGTAGATGGTCAACAGTGAAGGGGTGCCCGTCGACTTTACTCACGAACAAGCGGAAAAGGTGAACTATCGGCCAAACGGAGGGATGGACCTGGCCCAAGGTAACATTATACCTTTTACAAAAGGAAACAATTATGGGGTCCAATGATCCCAAAGTAAAGGGGTAGGTATAGACGCTCAAGTAACCCTCTACATGGGTGGTAATCGCCTCATTCGAAGAAGGGACTACCACGTCCTTGCCAACCCATTTACACTTCGTCTTCACCCTATCAAGGATTTTGTGGGTGGTCGAGCTAATGTACATGGAGACCAGTTCGCCCCGGCCAGGTACTAAAGAGGCTTTCTCCACTTTGAAGTCGTAGCCGATAAAGCATCCAACCGGTACGAAATCTTTCAGGGGAGGCTCTGTCGAAGTTTCCTCAATAGGAACTGGTTCGACCTCTTCAACGGGGTGAGAGGAAGAAGGTTGTTGTTTTTGAGGGACGGATTTGGATGTTTTCGCCATTGTAGTTGAAGAGATGAGAGTAAAAACAAAGGATAATGTATGAAAGAAGTTTGAGGTGCAAAGATGCAGAGAGCAAAAGCAAGGAAAGGTTTGAACAACGTAAAGTTTGGAAGTTAAAGAGTGAAGGAGCTATTCATACTTTTCAAAAGCGGCGGTTCAGAGCACGAGGTGGAAAAACATTAAATGGCATTTGCAGAAGTTGCAGGGTTTGTCGCCAGCTACGACACGCAAGGACCTTTTTTGACAGCGATCACGTGTGTCATCATGCTGCCGTCACCCATCAGCGAGATGTTTTTTAATTTATGTGATTTGACGCTTCGAACTTCGTGTCGTGCTCAATAAGTATGCCGTTGCTTGACCTAATTCCGAAGGGCGGCGGCTCATATCGTTTCTTGTCACTACTCTCCAACAAACGAGGGGACTATCTGTATGGGGTCGGATACAATCGGGCACATAAGAAATATCGGTCTTGGGTACAATCCGAGTTCGGTCTATTTTGGATCGGGACCAGCGCTTCAAGAAGGGAAGTCCGAGGTCGGACATCATCGGTTCAGGGCCAAAGCGTTCGAGACCGGTCTAGGGAAAAGCATCTTATGGTAAAAGTATCAGTTTCGCGTAACGGTAGGGCCGGAAATCTCGTGGTATGCAGTTATCTCGGCGGGAATCACGGCCCCAATCATCAGAGACGTTGAACCCAGTATTTTTAGGGATATTTTAACCTGTAATTAGGTTCTTTACCTTATGTAGAATTCCTTTCTCTCCTCCTATAAAAAGAAGTCAATTCTATTGTAGAGCACACAACATACTATCAATAATACAGTTATCATTTTTAGCTATCTTCTTCATAAATCGTCTACTTTTCCTTATTGCTCATTTCGCCACAGCAAAGTCATTCAACTTTAGTGGTTTGTTTACTCTCTCGCTTATTTAAAATCAGTCTTTATTCATCATTATTTATTTTATTGTATCAGGCCTAGTCACGTATCCTTAATACCACGTACAAATTCAATTGTTACCCGTATTTTAGGATAAACAGAAGTAAATATTACTAATGATTTGGGCATTATAATTGGCAACAATATGATTTAGATTTGTCATGAACTTGACACTTGAACTATATAAAAAATACTATGCATCTCATTTGGTATTAGATACCTATTATTATTAATGGTAAATTCCTCATTTTGGGCCAAATTCTCCCATCAGTCAAAGCATTACAAAGAGAGAGAGACATCAAATAGACGTCTTATCAAAAGAGACGTGACATTAACAGACTGCATAAGTCAAACCAATCTATCCAATACCAAAGACAACAGACAGATAGCACATGCAATTAAACATAGGCGATCACTGTACAAATAACTAGGTAGTAAAAATAAGAGAGCACAAGTTAACCATCATTGGCGGAGACAAAATTCTAGCACTTGTCATCGGCAGCATTTCCATTTTTCACGGTCTCCATCTGTATGGCAGATTTAGACTTCCTTGGCTTGAACCACATGGCACAAATCAGGTAAAGCGCAAAGTTTATGATTCCCAATATAGCAAGAAGGCCATAGAAACAATCAAGCCTAGCGTAATTTATGTTGTCTGCAAGCCAGCCATCACCACCATTGCTTCTTGTCACCTTCTTGATAATAGAGACTAAGAAACTACTAAAAAAGAAACCAAGAGAAAGGGTTGTCAAGAAAAGGCCAGTGCTCATTGTTTTCATCCCTTTTGGTGACTGTGTTATGAAAAAGTCGAGTTGGCCGGTGTATATGAATCCTTCCCCAGCTCCAACCAAAACGAATTGTGGGATCAAATAGAATACACTAATAGGCAATGTTGACATGTTTCGCCCCACAGATTTTGCCACTGACAACCTTTTTAAATCAACTAGAGCAGCTATTGCCATTCCCATAGTAGAAAGCACAAGCCCTATGGCTATTTTTTGTAGGCTGGTAAAACCTGCAGCAAACCATGCATGACCAAAAAAATATATATATATATGAGGAGCTAGAGTGCATTATATTATATTTTCTGTTGAGAGTGATCAGTACCTGGTTTTCCCTTGAATTTTTGCCAGAGTGGCATGATAAATCGGTCATAAATAGCCAAAGTGATTAAGATGGCAGACACAAAGAAGACAGTAAGAGAGCCTGCTGGAATTTTGAATTTGCCAAGTGATCTATCCATGGTGGCAGCTTGTTCAACTGAAAATGTAATCATTTGTGCATAAGTTGTCCAGAAAAGGATAGTTGTGGCCCAAATTGGAAGAAGCCCAGCCATCATTTTTACTTCCTCCACCCTAGTCACTGTGCACAACTTCCATGGATTTGGAACAGATGTAGAGTTTGCATGCTTATCAAAATCTCCTTGTGCTACAACTGCAGCCTTGTCCAGAAATCGGAATTGTTCACTATGTTGGATCTCTGGATTGGTCTCGTAAAGCATGCTTGCATCATACGGAACATCCATATTCCTTTTCCTTGAAGCAGCTACTATGACTTGAAATATCTGGACTATAGGACTTCCTGAGCTTTTCTTGTACCGGTACCTTCTAGTACCCGAAAAGAATATTACGATTGCAATTAACATGGATATGCAGCAAATACCATATGCCCAGCTTCTTCCAACTTCATCTTGAACGTAAACTAGCACTGTAACTGCTGCCAATGTTCCCATGCTGATGAATAAGAAGAATCTGTTAAAGAAATACGCCATTTGCGACTTTTCCTTCTCGTCCTTATCATCAAATTGATCTGTTCCAAATCCAGAGACACTAGATTTTAGGCCACCAGTGCCTAATGCTATTAGATATAAAGCTAAGTATAGAATTCCCATCTGGAAGCCAGTTGCTGGTTTGCACTTCTCATGAGGATGGCAAGGATGCGGCCTCAGCTGTGGCAGGCCCGTTGTCAGTGTTAACATGCCAGTTCCCTGAGATGAAGGAAATTGATGATAAACTCATGTTTTTAACACAGAATTAAGTATAAGTATTGCTGCTGAAACTTAAAGAAGATGGCAGTATTTACCAGTGATTGTATAATTGCAAAGATTGCAATGGTTTTGTATCTGCCAAGGAAAGAATCAGCAAGAAAACCTCCAAGGAGGCAGAGGAGAAACGCTGTGCCCATAAAATCTGTCACAATATTGGCTGATGCTGCACTTGGTAGATGCATGACACCACCCAAGTATGTCACTAGATTTACTGCTATTCCCATTGTTGAAAGCCTTTCATTGATTTCAATCCCTGTCATATTTAAAACAAACTTATAGCCCTCCAACATTAACTTATATGTCCTTTATTGGTTTATATGTAAAGGGATGAAAGCATTCGATCATCATCTTTGATCCCCCAGTAATTATGTGAGAAAGAAGCTTTCTTTACTGACCATGTCAAGTTTATTCTTAACTTGACTCTTATTTTGTTTTCAATTCTTTTCTTGAGACTATCACATCTAACATGTCCTGTTAATTTGGTAGCCTGAGCAAATACCTAATTCGAAGTTTCTTTCTTTCTTATTTATCTACCAGTTTATTTTATTCATTGTTAAATGAGATGTAATAATTTATTTTTTGCCTTTCTATATTATTTTGGCATGTAGTAGTAACTTTTTTATTATTCTTGCAGTCGCGCGTCCCGATAATATTAGATCTTTAGAACAACACGAACTAACCGCTGAAAGAGAAGATCGTTGGCACCTCCCATATGCCAAGAAATGTATTTATTTCACTCTCATTTTTTTACCTTTTTCCTTCTTTTTTTTGTAATTAGAGAATTAATCATATTCCCTATCAATTGAATTTTACATACATTGCAGTCGTCTTGGTGATATTAGATTTCTACAATAATATGAACTGACGTGCTGAAAGAGAAGATTGGCATCTCGCATATGCCAAGAAATGTATTTATTTCTTCTATCATTCTTTTACTTTTGCCCCCTTTTACCTACCCAGAGAATTAATTATATTCCCTATTAATTAAAATGTACATACTATGCTAAATTAAAATAAGAAAAATAAATATTAAGAAAACATTACTTTATAAAGACTCATTAATTTGGAACACTAAAAGGTGCATGAAGGAGCAATTATTTCAAAATATGACAAAAATTTCTCATAAATGAGGCTATTGTAACTTTTTTACCAAATTTAAAATAGTGTAACATAAGCATTTTTAGAAACGGAGAAAGTATCTTTCAAGTCCACTGTGATGGTTCTGATTGTTATGATAGATTTGTGTGTCTCTCGCTAATAATGGAGTTACTACCCGCCGCGTGGCAGTTTTGATATGTGAAGTAGGTTTCTAGACCTTTCTCATTTTCTTTTTTCCTTATTCCCTCTTTAAAAGATTAACAATGGTTTCTTTCTTATTCATAATGTAGTCTGACCCTTTACTGCTTTAAAAAATAATTTATTTATGAACCAACTGTTTTTGTCCAATTTCCTTTTACTAATTATGCGTAGGGGAAGAGATACTAAATTTTATAATCATGGCACAAGACGACTAATATTTGTTGAGAAATCTACTATGTTATGGAATATGAGAGCTAATACATCAAATTGCCTTAAAGATGAAGACTATGACTTGGCCATATTATCGTACACCTTTCTGTAAGTGGGAAGCTTTAAGTTTTATCCCCCTTATGAATTTAATTGGTTTTTCCTTTTTTTCTTTCGATGTCTTTTCTTTTGTTTCCTGTCCTTTTTACCTTTTTTTAAAGTCTGTATATGAGAAAAACAAGAAAATTGACAATTGAACATAAGTCTCAAACAATTCATATAAAAAAAAGTCTAGGAAAAAAGACATTAGAGGAAGAAAAGATATGGAGTGATATCTCAGGTTTATATCCCTAAGATTTTTTGCATTATTATTTATCCTATTTTCATAAATTTTTTTATTTTTCTATTTTTGCATTTTTTTCTTCAAGTTCACATATTAATTGGATTGGATGTTTTATTTAATTTGAAAATTTTTCTGGTACAATCTTTCTGTCAAAGAAATATAAAATGTTAAATTTATCGTGAAAATATGATAGAATCGTCATAGAATTTGATTCATAAAGATTATTTTTTTATTAAAATTATGTATTTTTTTATTTGTTTTAATCGCGCGAAGCACGAATAGTTACACTAGTTATTCTATGAAATAAAGGAAGTGAAGCATCACGATTATGAGAAACAAAAAAGTAAGTAAAAAGACATAGTAAACATATCGCGGTTAAACAAAAATAAAAGAATAAGAATAGAATAAAGCAAAATTTTCACATGAAATAAGAGAATGGATGTTACATGTGAATTTCAGAATACGAAATGGGACAATGCTTAAATAATTGTTCAAAAGCTGTATTAATAATTAAGTAGTACGGAAATTGGATGTCACATAAGAGCTTCGAAATGAGGAAACAGGATGATGCTTAAATATTTCACTAGATACTGTTTTGAAGCTGTTTGAGTATTAAGTGGACGACAGTACAGAAGTAGCATGCCTAAAAGGTCACTAGGATGTATCTTAGTTATCTGAATCACCACCTTAATGGATCGGAATATCTCCTTACATATGATCTGTCATTCAGAAAATGCCATGACCATTATCATTTATAAACTTTTCTCCAAAAATGGTCCCACGAAATAAAATTTAAGTTATACTATATACATTTAGTAGTGTAGTATAATTGGTAGTACCATATCATTTTCCTTATTTTTTTGGTAATAATCAATTTATGTTTAATATAGATTTTGTTTACCCCGTACTAGGTTGTAAATAGTCTGGGAGATTGACAGCCAATTTGGCCAAGCTTATGGGAGGTAAAAAAAAATTTTTTGGCGAAAAAAAGTACTTATTTAGAAATATGAAGTGGTTTGGCCAAAATAGAAAAGTGCTTTTGAGCAGTAGCAGAAGCAGTTTTTTTGCTTTTGGAAAAAAGTTACAAATTTTAGGTTCTCTCAAGAAGCAGAAGCAGAAAATTATTTTTTTTCATAACAAAAATACCATTAACATAGAATTATATTTCCTAAATAATTCGTTATCAATTTAACCTTTACTTTTTTATCTTTCTCTTTTTCATTTTCACCGTATTTTTGTTCTTCTTCTCTTATTTTTATTTGGAATAATCTCTCTACTGTAAATAGATCTCTTTTTTCTCTTTCACCATTTCTTCTTTTCTTCGTCTCCTATTACTCTTTGAAATAACAAAGCTAATCACCAAATTCAAGCACTATTTTCATAATGTATGATTTCTTTTTTTTTTTCTTTTATAGTATACCATTATCATATGATCTCCAGTTTGTAGTTTTATTGATATTTTTTGACATGCATGCATATAATATAATTGATATAATGCTATACTACTTAGTTTGTTATTTTCTCAAGAATTGCATGTAACTTGCTAACACATATGTTCCTACCAACATTACTGCTTTTATATAGTTTGATTAAATCTTTAATATATATTACTTTATGTTTTATACTTTAATTATATAAAAATAAAAAATTAATTAAATTCTTCTATAATAAATATTTTTGAATACTTTTTAAAATTATGCTAATTGTAAAGTAAATTTTTATTGTCCTTTATCGTAATTTTGCACTCAAAAAGATTTTTTTGTAAAATTGGCCAAACATAATTTGCTTATTAAAATTACAAAAAGTACTTCTCAAACGAATTGACCAAATACAAAATGTTTATCTCTAAAAATAACTTTTTCGAAAAGCACTTTTGAACAAAAGTATTTTTCAAAATGAGTATTTTATAGTAAACGGGCTTGAAAATCATTATACTATTTGAGTATATAACTTTAAACCCACAAAATACGGAATATGATGTATTTCAACTCCTAACAGAGGGGGGAAGTTGTGATACATACTCCGAGTATATTGATTCATCGTATTTGCATGAATCACCTGTTTTTCATCTTTCCAAGAACTAACCTGAAGAGCCTCAAACCCACCCAAAAAAGCCATGCATCCTTTCACGCTTAAGGAGTATTTAACCATTTAAAGTAAGTGTTAAGTTTTGCTAATAAGAGCTGGCTAGTATGTCTTAAACATGAGAAAATATTGATGTTTCGTTAGCTAAACTCTTTAGCTGTTATGAACAGAAATTTAAGAGGGCAATATATAGGCTTTCAAACTGGCTATTGACAGATGAAAATGCTATATATGTGAAATACTTGTTGATTATATATATGCAATTAGAGGGATTCAATTAATTACTAACCCAGGACAAGTGCAGCAGGAACCCAACCACCAGTTTTAGATCTGTCAGCTGGGAGACCCTTGTAGTTTACAGCATCTGCAACTGTCCAGCTCATCTTTCCCTCCTGTGGGGTGGAAACAAATTATTGGACATAAAGAAAAAAGAATATTGAATCTCCATTGACTAAGATAAAAGTGAAGATTCTGTTTCAACTTGTACTAACCATTATTTCTTTTCCAACTGTCTCAACGGTACTGAAAAGAGCTCGTAAAACTGAAAAGGAAACTATATGTTGTTATTGAATTGCTCTGCTAGCTCTTGTTAGCAGTCACACTTGGTTTGCTTCCAAGTCCTGTCCTTTTATAGGCAAAGACTTGTCACTCTGAAGTGACCCCCACTACAAAATTAAAGACGGATGCACTGCTTCCTTGGGATTAGGCCTATATCCCATTTTAAGATGGAAGGTTGGTTCTCAAGGTTGATATTTTAAGGTGAAAATGGTAATGTGAATTTTAAAGTTGATGTTGATTTGGTGATATTGGTGGGGGTGCTAGGGGGAAAGAAAGGGAATCTGGAACATGCAACACCATTAAGGTTGTTTGTTTCTTTCTCAATCTCTCCTCCTTTTTGGTGTATCCAAAAGATATACATTGGTTTTGGAGGTTGTGAGGCCGGCCATGCCTCATTCTTGAATCCTAAGTGCTTTTGCTACCCCACAAGCTACCACCTTCTGTTTTCCACCATTGTCTTCTCTATGGACAAGAAACATTACATTACCTATATATCATACGTGGAACAGAAAACTAGATAATAATCCCTATGAAAACAGAATCTCCTTATTTGTATATTTGCTTTCTCTGCTTCCTTCAACATGTTGTCATTTTCAATCAAGAAAAATACTCATGGAATGATGGATGTGTATTGATCGAACAAGTGCCAGAGTTAACCATAGCTTCAAATTACTAAACTTAAAGTCAATGTACATCATTATCTTGTCTTGGGGAAATTAATCAGTGGTCATGGCTTTGCCGAAGTGGATACCATAAATTATTGTTGAGAAGATTTGACACGGACTTTGTTCTTCAAATCACTTAACAACTTATTTAAAATAACTGTATGGAAGTCAATGTCCAACGGGGGGTGGAAGCGCCTACTTAGCTGAGCTACTTAAAACCTTGGGCATATGTTTTGTTACTAGGTAAAGTTAGCCTGTGCGCATAAATCAAGCTCATTATTGACTTTACTTTATTTTTGCTGATTCATATACGACTAACAAATTTAATTTCAATGTTACTTTACAATCATCAGGGATCATCAGGGAGCTCAAGTTAATGTTATTGCGACATGTTAATTTTAGTGGAATTATGTAATTTGCAACTTTCTAATACATGAGAGTTAAATGTAAGTACGATATGTATTTCAATATTCAAGTGTGATAACTTATTTGGAACTATGCGGTTAATGATTTGACAAGATAACAACATATGGTTAGATTTTCGGACAGTGAATATATTTGTTCTTAACATAACAAAATTTATATTATAAAATTATTTCTTTGTTATTCCAATTTTTTTAAGGTAAAATCGGCTTTTGCACGATTGCAGCGGCGTAATATTAGTTGGCTATGTAATTTCTTAAACTAAAATTACACTACATTCGTTTCATCCGTATCTTGTATGATCAAAATCATTCTTTCGGTCGAGGAACCAAAAATATATGTTACTCCAATTTAAAACACTTTTCAAAAAGTTTGGATACATTTTCGTTTTAATTTCCTTTGTAAATAAAATATACAAAAAACTGTTTTCAAATGAATCGACCCTTAACAAATAAGTCCGGTACGATATCACAAACAAACAGTAAAATAACATGCGTAAGTATAAATGAAATTACCCCTCATTTCCATATTTAATGTTGAACATAAATAAAAAAGTATGTGAAAATGTTTATACATGTCACCTGGTAAGTAGCGTAAAAAGAAGTTATAGGCACCATGTTGGGTCTCTCCATCTTTAATTTTTTAACTATGGTGATCTTTTTTCCAATATAAGAAATCAAATATTATACCCCATATAGAGTAAAAGAAGGGGAAAAAAACACAATCAACCATATTAGTTTCTAATTTCTTTCAAGCCTTTTACTCTCTCCTTATCACATTCTTCATCGCTTTTCTTCTCGCATCAGATTCAATCACAAATTTAAACAATCTATTTCTCTGGTCTTTTTTAATATATTTTGTTGGAAGGAATTTTTGTTGAAGAAACAAAGGAAGTTATTACATGATGATAACTAAACGTATAGTTCCAGTTCCATAGAGGTTGTCCTTAGGTTCATTAAGGATAAATGGTGGGGGAAAATCAAAGCAATGTTTGCCTGTACAACCCTGTTACACCCCATACGCATAAAGTAAAAAATTTGATAAGTTTGGTTTTTAGTGCGGCCAATCGGCCGGCGGCATGTGTGGCGGGACAAAATGGGTCGTCATAAAACTTTGATGGTAAATCCTCAACATTTGGATCCCATGCATGTTTCTCATCTCTTTGATAATGGCCTTCATCATTTTAGTCATTTTCTCTCCCTTGATTATCCAAAAATTTATCATATTCGGCATGGTGTCTTGGTACTCTCATGCACTGGTAAGCTATAGCGTTTTTCGCTTGCTCAATATATCCTGCTCTACGAGGTTGATTTGGTGGATCTCGAAGTGGAAGAAATCGCCGTTGATTACCCTAAAAATCTGATAATAATTGAATTTATACATGGTTTTAAGGATACGTGACCTAATTTGATACAAGTGACGAGTAATACAATTGAAGTTAAAATTAAGTAATAAATAAAAAGAATGCAAACACCCAAGCTAGACACTGTCGATCGTTCGTTGATCCTTCTTGGACAGGGATTGATTGTAAAAGAAATTGAAACAAAATAATGAAATAATGATTCAAGAGAACAATCTATAGTTGTCTTTATCGATGATTGGAAAAAGTGTGGCCAAAATAATTGAACCCCCTCTTTATATGGTAGGGGGATCCTACATTTGGTACAACTCCATATAAGGTAAAAAAATCTCCTGATTTGCTAACTAAGAGGTTCCATTGATTTGTGCCGAGATTCCCGCTGCGATGTTCGTCTCATTACGGATATTCTGGCTTTCCATTATTTAGTTTTGGTGATCTTCCCTCGAGCATTTTCGGAGTCGGGATCGATTTCGGATCACGGGCTAGGTGTTCTCAAGGTCGGACATTCTAGCCTCGTGTTCCGCTTTGATGAAACTTGGGGTCGATCTTCAATCCTACGCATTCTGAACCCGAGCTATCTTGCAATAGTCGATCCCGATTTCGACCATCTAGAGTCGAGCCCGATTTCGACCATATACAGTTGGGCCCGACTTCGACCGTATACAGATAGTCCCCTCATTTTTCGGAGAGTAACGACGAGAAACGATATGAGCCTCAGATTCTCATCATACGGGCTTTCAATTCTCACTCTGATAAGTAACGATACACTCATGACGTACGCGATACGGAAATTGAAAACGTCCTATCAGAAAAGCCTTTTAAAGAATTAAATGTGTGTCAGTTGATGTTCTGCCGCTTCGGGATACGAGCCGCCGCTTTAAAAGACTATAATTACCCTTATTTATTCCTTGTATTCAAACGTTCGTGCTCTTTTATAAAAACTTCATCATTCTTATCTTCAAGACCTCCTGCCTTCTGGTTTTCTAAAAATATTTCATAAGCTATCTGCAGATTATATCTCCTTCGTATCAGCATCTTTTTCTTTCTTCTACTATTCAAAAATAATGGCAAAGACTTCAAAATCCGTTCCTCAAAGTAAAACTCCCTCTTCTTCTCAACCTGCTGAGAACGTTTCGCCTGTCTTCACCGAGGAACCTATAGACCCCCCCAAAGGCGTTTATACCCACGGGGTGCTCAACCGGAACCGATTTCAAAGTTGAAAAAACTTCCTCAACATCGGGCTGGTGCGAACTAGTCATGAGATACATCTGTTCAATCACTGACAACGTTCTCGAGAAAGTCAAGGTAGACTGCAACTTGGTCGGCAAGTGCGTGGTGGTTCCTGCGCCTGATGAAGCAATTACTACCCAAGTGGAGGGTTTTTTAAGTGTTTACACTTATCCCTTCACGTTGGGCCCATTGGACCCGGTCATTATGCCTTTTCTAAAATGTGCGAGCTGACCCTGGGCCAAATTCATCCTTCTTTCTGGAGGATAGTTATCCTTCTTTTTTATAAGCAAGATCGAGGGGTATCCTTTCACCGTAGATCATCTCATCCGTTTGTATAGTCCCCGAATTTATCGAGGGGGGTTAATAAAACTTGCCCGTCGGGCAAGCAAAGCCCCATTCTCAAGTATTGATGAGGATCGGGATCGAGGTTGGTTGAGTCAATTTGTTTGAGTGAAAACATCGGATCTAATCCTGGACGAGGATATGCCATTCCCTGAGAAATAGAATATGAAGCGTAAGTATAACCGTGCCTTTTAGATATTTGTTTACCGTTTTCCCTTTTGCCCTTCCTCTTATCAATTTTCTATGCTGCAGCTGTTTCTCTGATACCGGATGCAGTTCCTCATATCAAAGAATGGGTCAAGGGGATCGTATCCCAAAAACCATATTCCGAGCGAGCATGGCGCGAGCTTTCGAAAGGCTGGTGGGAGGCCCGACTTCATGGTGAGATAAGTTACATTCGAGCTTAATTCTTTATGCTATCGATTTCTAACTTGTTTTGCTTCTCTTTCGCAGGTTTATCAAAAGATGTTGAAATGAGACCTCCACCCATGGGCGATGATGCTCCCACCGAGCCCCCTGTTTCGAAGCAGGATAAAGAGAAGAAAAGAAAAAAGGCTCCAAGTTCCCCCGACCTTGAGAAGAAGAGACCAAGGAAAAGATTGGCTCGTAAGCCCAATAGGAGTGCTAGTGATCGAGTATTATCTTCGGACTCGCTACATCGATTGAGGGATGAGTTTGAGGAGGAAGAAGAGGACTTTGATCTTGTGGATAGTGTACCGCCACAGTCGGAAGGGGAAGGGCCTCCAAATCAGGGGTTGGTGAAGCGGATCTTTATTGAGTTGGGGAACCCGAGGTGGAGACAAGAACTGAGGCTTCCCCAGATACGAGGAGAGCACCGCTAGGAGTATTGGATCCGATTGAGATGGTTGATTTGCCCTCTTTCTCTGAATCAATGTTCAATGAGGCCCAAGTAGCAAAAGAATGTTCCCTGGACGGAGATCATAGATCGAAAGACTCTTTTCGTGGTTTTTTTGATGGTGTGGATTCGACGGCCACGAAAGATGTTCTTGGACTCGTTAATTTAGAGGTAACGAGGAAGGGCTCTGTCACGATCCAAACCGAAGGGCCATGACGGGCACCCGGGCCTTACGTGCCGAGTACCAACGTACATTTTGTCTAACCTTTCTTATTATCTGTAAGGGTCGATGAGATCAGTATGAATGGCAGACAATAATCTTAATCAGCCAAAATTCCAAATAATGACATAAACATATATATAACATGGCCGACAACGCTGTCATGAAAAACTATACAGCAAAAATAAATTTGCCGACAAGGCAATCCCAACTATACATGAGTCGACACTTGTCTATGAGCCTCTAAAGGAACATAAGTGATGCAGCATTGCCGGAACAGGGCCCCGACATGCCCATAATGCCTATGACAAAATGCATACCAAGCCCACGGCAAGTCCGAAAGAGGGATCTCGCCAATATCCGCTGAATTGGGCAGCCTACTGTGGTGGGGGAGCTTCGTCTATATGTCTATCCGGACCTGCAGCACGACATGCAGCATCCACAAATAAAAGGACGTCAGTACGACTAAAGTGCTGAGTATGTAAGACAGGAAAGCATAATATAAGAACAGTAGTAAGCGTCGGGATAAGAAACATACAACCTGTACCATCTGAATGCCTCTGAGGGCGACTAACCATGAAATGCCTGATGTGCATATGCATATA